>JAWWLV010000121.1:39909884-39924156 GCA_035041135.1 Platyrinchus mystaceus
CCACAAAACTCTTTTGTTTAAATTTGTATTGGCATTTGGGATGCATTCCCTGTCAAGAATAATAACATTTTTTAGAAAGGGAAATTTTTTTCGAGCCCGAAATAGTTTCTCCCCAAACTGACACATGCAGGTAGAGATTCTATTAAAACTGATACATCATTACCTTGTGTGTGTAGTATATGGCTATTGTCATCTGTGATTGGGTAAATAAATGTTTTATATGAAATGTGAAAGGGTGTTCAATTTTACTGTAAGTAGAGCTTTAAAATTTAATGTATGTGACTTCAGAGTTCATTAGAGCTCCTGTACACACGTTGCTTAAACAAACTGTCTCTGCAGTCATAATTATAAACATTTTATGAGGTGATAATCTTTTCTTGCTTGCTTTCTGCACTGTGTGTTAATAAATTTTGTGCCAGAATTGCATTTTACAAGAGCAGAGTAAAATGACACAATGGTTAATGCCTTACTTCCTATGATCACACGCCTCAGATGAAATGAGAGTGAATTATTTCAGCAGTGTGAAATGTAGTAATCCTCACAGAAATGCATTTCCTTTTATGTTTTATTACTACTATCATAAAATTTAAATACCTGTAAATATTTAGCAATATTAATGTGTCAGTGTAGGTATTAAAAATACTCTGAAAGCTTTTGAATATCTTAGTTAGTTTTTTTTTTTGTCTTGCCACAGTCTTTTGATTCAGTTTCTCTACTTTCTTTGTAGCTTTGTGATAGTGCTTTCTTTTGTCTTGTGTGTGTTCTTTACTCACTCTGTTAGGAGTTTATTTAGTGACATTTGAGAAAGAAGAACAGAAACTTTGTGAACTAATAAAGTGTCTTAAAACTCAGAGTAAGAGTTTCTGATATGACTTCATATCCTTTTCACACTCGTTAGAAAAATACTAATGGACCTATTGGGAAAATTTTATTTTCTTTTCTAGTTGTGCTGTTTGAGAATGTGTATGACATCTTCTTACATCACTGATTAATCACTCATTTTCTAACGATTGCTCTCTTCTAAGTTTGCTTTTCCATTTGGAAAAGGGGTAACAGTAACTGTAATGAAAGTTCTTCGAGACATGGTAGTGAAAAGTGGTTCTGTGATTGACGTGTCAGTACTGAAAATATTTTGCTAAAACTCTTGTTTTGAGATGCACTTTTTAGTAGGTTTTCTTATGTCAAAGCAAATTATTTAGTCCTAGAAACTTCTTACGAAGTGTTGAAACATTTCATATTTTACTGATATCTCGTTTTCAACTCTATACTGAAAATAATTGTTAAGTATTTTGATGCTAAAAGCAGCATGTTTGTCCCCTTCCTGGTAGAGTTTGATGTAACTGGAATTTAAAAGTTAAAAGCTTCCTATTCAGGATTGTGGGACACCGAAAGAAAAAAAATTAAATGGTACATAAAAAAATAACGTCATTTGAATTGTCACTTCTTGTCTTGGAAAACTGTGTACTGTCTAGCAGATCAGACTTTCCTTAAGATCAGGATAAATTATGTTATGGATCAGTAGTGTAAGCACTTGGAACTATTGCAGGATCAGGGTGGGGGAGCATGGACAGTTTTAAATCAGTAAATAGGTTTAACTTTGTCTCTCACCTAAAGTTTTCATTACCAACTCATTCTTAGTTTGTATTGATAGTTATGCAACTTTTAAAGACGTTTGAAAGTTGCATTATAAGTTCTTGCAGTGCATTAACAAAGAGCTGCTTCTCTCTGGCCATTGTGGTCTGTTGAATTGCAAGCAGTGCTTCATTGTGGCAGAAACACCTGCTGAGCTGCCGGTTTCTGTGCCATACCCCTCTCTTCTGTTCTCCCATCTCTTTTCAAGCCTCAAATTGACACTTCATTTTAGTAATGCCAGGCTAATCCAGTGTTTGCATGCTAAGCACCTGTCCTGCTGTTTTGAATTAGAGCACCAGCAGGCTTGATGGCGACAGGACATCATCAGCATCCAGCACAGCTGAACGAGGAATGGTGAAGCCGATGATTAGAATAGAACAGCAGGATTACCGCAGACAGGAAAGCAGGTAGGAAATGTGTGACCAATTACTTCTCATAATTGTAAAAACTGGATGAGTTGTTCCAATAGATCAAGCATCATAATAGTAGAGGTGAGTTAAAGTATTTTAAACAGTCTGGTTTTCCCCATGGAGAATGAGGTTTCCTTTGAGATCTCGTTCCAGGTAAACCTCAGCATTAACAACCAAAGCAAAAAACTTCAGAATACTTTACAGAATACTGAAGCAAAGGGTTATTTTTTTTTATTTGCGGTTCTCTTTGTGAAGTCAGGCTGACAGTTGTGTCACATCATTGTTGATTTGTGGTTAGGCATGTCATATGAAACGTCTTCAATAACAAAAGTACAATTATTTGAAATTTTCATTTGCCAGTGGCAAGATGATGTGATTTCCTCTGGAGAGTGAAATAACCAGGTCATTCCTATTTCTACTATAGTGTTGTCAGCAGGTGTGGATTCTGTCCTTTAAGATACCTAAAACCTGAGGGGACAGGGTAGTGAGCAACTTGCTCTAGTTGACCCCATTTTGAGCAGGGAAATTGGACCAGACGATCTCTAGAGTTCCTATCACACCTCAGTGAAAGAGTGATTATGTGAACAGAATTTTTTTCAAATCTTTAGAAAAACACAGGATTGTATTGCTGTCTACATAAATCAGCTTTTAAATTTAGATGAACATCTATGATAAATGGATGAAAGGTAAGGTAAATGTGCTGCAGGGATAAAACGTGCAGTGATTCGAGTTGTAATGCTTGTAGTATGAAGATTTTAGTACCCTTAGATGGATTTATTATTCACTAGACAGAAAATAGAGTTCAGAGATGTGAGTAGTGGAAAAAAATACAATCAAAAAAGAGCAGAAAATTGTGCTTCTGCCTGAAATTGAATGTTCAAGTGTTTTGTAGCAAGAAAATCTTTTAAATACTTTCAGTGAAGTTACAGTGGAATATAACTCGGCTCTACTCTGCAGTCTCTTGGTAGAGTATCTGGGCATTTTGAGATTCTTTTTCAGAACTGTTTTTATTAAGGTTACTGAAGATTTAACTCCTCCTTATTGAATTACTAGTATTTTCACTGTAATTTTCCACTTTCATATATAGTATGTGTTGTGTAATCCCAGGGTTATTTATCTAAATACATCATTTCTATCATATGCTCTTTCTCAGATACATTCACTGTGTTGAGATTACAAATTAGCAAAGTCAGAGTGTCAAATTAGGACTTGGCAAATTAGGCAGTGTGTTGCTCAAGTACACTGAATTATTCCCTTTTGTGGATGTATTTTGTGAATCTTTAGTTATGTTCCCTCTAGGATACTCTGGTCTCATTTTGTGAACTGTAAGGATAGTAATCATGAACTGCTGTATTAGTTTGAAAAACAAAAACAAAAAAATCTTCACTGAGCAGTTGCAGGTTCTTGTTACTGTACAACTAATCCTCTCCATATTACCCCTTGTGTCTACTTTTTGTGTGTCCATCACTGCTGTTCAAAGGTGAATAATAAGACAAATAAGACCTTTTTCCTACAACCCACTGAATGGGTTGAAGACCAAAGATTAGAACTTGGCTGCCATGTTTTTTTATTTCTAGAAAGAAAAATAATTGAGAACTCAGAGCATAACTCCAGTTTACTAATTGGGTATAGTTGTTCTGATTGAAATTTGATTCTTGAAAATAAAATATAATGACTTAAAATATAATGACTTAGTTAAAGATTGCGGTCATACACGCTCATCAGGTAACTGACTACAATTTGCATGGGCAAGCATATAGTAAAAATCAGAAAAGGCCATTTTTTTCCTTGGAACTTTTCAAGAGTTCTTAAAGATATGATTGGTTGGAAATAAGAATAGTAATAGATAAGTGGTGTTAACTAAATGCAGACACTCACCCGATTCCTAATTTCAACGTGCTTTACAAAATTTATACATAGGTAGTAGGCTGGCTAAAACAATCACACAAGGATATTTTCATTTTTATGCAGTTTATCAAAGACAATCTAGGAGAATACAGAAATACCTAGAAAATAAACTAATGTTTTTAATGCAATTTTAAAGTGTAGTATTACCTGATACTGTACTAAGAGAGGAGGCAAGCTCTAATCAATATTTTATGGCCCTCCTAGACGTAGCCTAACTAGACTTTCAGACTGGTTTAGCTCAAAGAATTTCATCACCATAGAGAAGCTTTCTCTATAAATGCAATATATACTTAATTAAGAGAATATATACTTAAAATATATCCAGTAACAAAGCAGGTTGGGCAGCTGCTATCATGGCAGAAGCACAGATTTCTAATTTGCAAAGCTTAATTAGCATTTCTTTCATGTGTGCTTAGGGGAAGGCAGACGATGGTACAGGGGGTTGGAACTAGATGATCTTCAAGGTCCCCTTCCAACCCAAACTATTTTATGGTTCTGTGATTGGTTGAAGGGAACTCCTATTAAGGTAGTTAAATAATTGAGTTACTGCATCTGTTCCTAGACAACTAATTTATAGGTAAAACTAAAATAACATTTTTTTAAAGAGTACTTCATATTAACTTGTCTCTGAAAGCCAGTTTCCAAATTTCTGTAAGCAATCTTTCACTAATCGTATCATCTCTCATCACTCGTGACACATTGTCTCTCATTGGCTGTGAATCCTGTTCCTTCATTTGTGCTGAAAGAGATCAATATCATTTTGCTCTAAATAAAATAAAATAAATCCTTCAGCTCCAATCTGTCACTGGTTTACTAGCCAGTTTGATAAAATATTTCTACACCTTATTACCATTCCTTTAATGACAGATCAGAAATTTCTCTCGAGTTGTCACCATAGTTCTAGTTTATAATGCTATGTATTAGTTATTATTCTATGGAAGTAATTAAGTTTTCAGTGAAGATGATGCACTTTTGACAGTATGGACATAGTGAGAAATTAGTTCACTTTAAATTTATAACAATAAAAAGAGATTAAATACTACGATTTACACACCAGATGAGTGCTTTTCATAAAGAGAGCATGTTGTCATGTTTGAAATGTAACTAAACTGGCAGAAATTTGTGTACATACTGCTCTGCTGTGCAGGCTGTTCCTTAACTTTCAGCTCCTCAGAACTTGGATTTGCTTAATATAGGCATTATCTAGATGGCATACCTGAGTTCTCTCTGATTCAATATGCTAAAATTTAATTTTAGATCTTTTGATATCAACCTTCAAAATTATATTGTCTTTTTTTTTTTTTTTTAAACTAAAGGAGATAGCTGAGTAAAGGCTTTCAACATCCTATCTCTACTTTGTGGCATAACTAATAATACTCAGGAGAATGAGGTTTATATAATTATATTACATTAATTTTTTTATCAAAGTTGCCGGGGAAAGTATTTGAAAGCTACCTATTGTGTCACATGTGCTTAAAAATGGTTATTTCATGAAGATAATGTTAAGCTGCTTTTATTTATTTCCAGAAAAATAGGTGTTCAACTGCAGAGAACAGCTCATTTAATGCTTTTACTTTAGGGAGGAATGATAGGTTAGATATTAGGAAAAGGTTCTTCATCCAGAGAGGGATTGGGTACTGGAAGAGGCTCCCTAGGGAAGTGGTCACAGCACCAAGCGTGACAGAGTTCAAGAAGCATTTGGATGATACTTTCAGGCACGTGGTGTGACTCTTGGGGTTGTCCTATGCAGGGCCTGGAGTTGGTCTTCAATGATCCTTGTGAGTTCCCTTCCAACTCAGGATATTCAATGATTCTATGAAATACATGATTCTATGAAAAGTGCTCCACCTTTTGCAGACCCCAGAAAAATCAAACTTTTCTTCAGTTTTCTACTCCGTGATTTCTCTGATGATTAGTGGCAAGAACTAGCACTACAGTCAGTTACAGTGAGGGTGTAATTCTGGGGCTCATGAAATGACTGCTCGCTCTTATAGTAGTGTAGCAACAGCCAGGTGAGGCTAGGGGCTAGATTTAACCTTCTTTTCCTCCTTACCAGAAAAAAGTACTAATAGGTTGACCAAGTCCTCATCAGTTTTGAGGACAAGCAAAATACATTTGTTGTAACCAAGCTGATGTTCCAGGCAAAGCTTCATTCACTTCCTTTCATGTGTCCATGAATAATTTGTTATTTGAATCCTATCAATAGCAGATGGCAAACTGATCTTGTAAGTCTGCTGTGCAGTGCAGAAGAGGGTGTTCATTAATATCACAAACTCGACAGATCAAGTCTGGATTTTGATCTATTGTGTTGCTGTCAAATACAGCTTGAATGATTCTAGAGGAAAAGTAAAAAAAGGATCATTTTGTGGAAGGATGTTGTGTCAACATTTGGAACCAGTGTATTTGGAGAAATCTGTCATTTTACAGTGGAATTCATATCATCCATGTGGATTGTTTGTTTTGATTGTTCTCATCTTTTATTAGATCTCAGGATACCCATGGACCAGAACTGATACTGCCTGCCAGTATTGAATTCAGGGAAAGCTGTGAGTAAATTGTGAAGTTACAACACTACCATGTTGACACCTTTTTCTGTACTGTATTATTTCAGTCAGTTTGAAAACTTAGAGGTAATTTAAGTAAACATTGACAAAAATAATGTCTGTACAGGTGATAGACAATCTAGATAGACAACTAGATCAAACAATCTAATTTGTTTTATTGGGAGGGTGAACAGATGCTTCAGATATTGAGACAGGTTCATGTGTCTCTAATTCTAATTGCATTTCAACTCTTTATCTTCAGATACTGAAATAAATTGTGAAAAAAATTCTAATCCCATCTCTTCAACAGTATTCATTTTCTTCTATACAGTTCTCTATGCCTAATGGATTGTGTCTTGGTCAAAATCCATTTTATATTAAATCTGATTAGGTTAACATTTTCATTTAGAATTTCATTTTTATTATCTTGCGCCCCAGGTTTTTAAGGCCTCAGATCTGGTAGGAAAATATTGTAGCAGCGATTGCCCAGACTCCAAATATTTGAAACTAAATAGATCTGTGAGCAAGCAAATACTGATTTTTTTTTTGTATGGAAGCTTTGTAGGAATAAAGTGTATAAGAGAAATCTTGCATTTTCCTTTTCCCTTGAAGATGCAAATTTTCAGCAAAGAGATAAGAAATAGTATAGAAATGTTTCCCAATGATCAGATTTTCTAGCTTTCTATACAAGTGTGTTATTAATATGCCTAAGTAACTGTAGAGTTAAGAGTTCAAATAGAATTAAGAGTTCAAATTCCTGTGTCTTGCCTCTTTCCTCCCCCCCCCAAATCATCTATGCCTCAAGTTATGAAAATGTTTTATTTCATTTTCTTTCTGTCTTTGGCTTTATGTTGTTTTTTTCCTCTTTGTCTACAGCTGAAGATGCCTTCTTATCTGCCATTATAAATTACACAAATAGCTCGACAGTTCATTTTAAGCTGTCACCTACGTACGTGTTGTATATGACATGTCGGTATGTATTGTCCAGCCAGTACAGACCTGACATCACTCCTGCTGAGCGTACTCACAAAGTCATTGCAATAGTCAACAAGATGGTGAACATGATGGAAGGAGTGATACAGGTGAGTTACTCTGCAAAAATACGTCAAGCGAATTACATACGTGTTGTTGGTAATCCAGCAAACTACTTAGTCTTTTGCTTAGTCTGACCCTGAACAATAGTGGGTTAAACTTTAATACCTACATTGATTGCCCATATGGAGGTTTGCTTTTATGTCAGTGAATAATGTCAGTGGTAAGAAACTCTCTCCTGAGCAATGTGGGAAGTTAGGGAGTGGCTGGTATGTTCTCTGACAAGAGGTGAATCTTCGCTAGAAGGTAAGATCTTTGCAAACATTTCTGGCTGTGAACCCTTGTAGAACAAGTTGAATGGGCCTATTAAAGAATACTGTATAGGTAGCAGTTGTTGCACTGATTGATGCTTGAAGCAAACATGTTAAAAAAAAGTCATGACTCCTTAGTTTTGATCCAGTTACTTTCACAACTTTTATAACCACAAAACTGACAATAAAAACTTGGACTTTTTGAACCAAGCTGACACAATTGGTTTATAAAGAGAAATACAAGTTCTCAAATGTTCCAAGATTTTATATGTAGTCTAATGCTATTGCCTACTATATGTGCAAGATTTCTACAGAAGCACAGGGTGAGTTCTCTTTAGTGTAGGAATGCAGGATAAGATCCATTGTGAAGTTAGACAATACCTTGCATTGTGTAACTTGATAAAATGGTCATTTCCTCAAAAAGGAGTTAGTTTGGGTCTCTTCAGTGATTAATTATTGCAGCTTCTTTGTCTGCAGGTTTTTCTCGGAGGAGAAATTGAAATATGTTTCTGTATTTATTCAAGCAGGTGTATTTGTTGCAAATAGTGATGCCAGGGTAGCTTATATAGAGCAAGGACACTGCTGCATTAACATTGTAAGAGCATGACAAATGTGTCAGTCCTGCCTTAGAGAATTTACAGTGCAAGTGTTACACAACAGGTTGATTAAGGGAGAATAGGAAAGTAAACAGCAGGAGTGCCATGAAAGTCACAGCAAACCAAAACTGTTCAGCTTTTTTTCTCATTTTGTAAAGATTGAGTGGAGTTTTCAGCAGGGGGAATGTCATCATTAGACAGGTCTGTAGACTTAAACAACAGGCTCGCACCTTTCACAAGAAAGAATGGGAGAAAATGCCAGTGTTGAGGACATCTTGCAATAAGAAAATAAAGATTAGTCTTCTGTGTACGTTCCAAAGCTGATCTGAAGGTGGAGGGCAGTTGGAATCTGAAGTGAAGAACTAGTATGTTCCTTTCAATCTTGATGTCACAGTGGATATTAGATAAAATTGAAATGGTATCAAAAAATAAATATTCAGGTTCTTGTATGGAAAAAAAAAGAATATCTGGTTGCGGAAGAGGGGAGACTGGCTGTAGTGGAGAACATGAACTGGAAAGAGCCTGCACATAAGCAATTCAGCTGGGAGAATGGAAAGTAAACAGGGTAGTCTTCAAATATAAACTGGAAGTTACAGTTCTTAATCAAAAAAGTCACTCAGTTAATACTAGTAAAAATGACCCAAAAAAGACTTTGAGTGACAGAGGTTGGTACAGTGGGAAAGCAGAGGTAAAGTTCTCCATTCTTCGTGTTGAATGACTAACCATATAGCTGCCAGAAGATACTAGAGGGGTGGACTCAAATATAAGTTCAATTTGAAAACGAATCAAAGTTATAAAGTAGGTTATCCTCTGAAAACGTTCATTTACATCACTGAGAAGGGCTTCCCAAATCATTTGCAGCAACTGTATTTTCTATAATCCTGGTAATACTATTACAAAACTGTTAAAACCAAGTGTTTGTCTGGACTGTCCTATGTGAAAGGCCATTTCTACAGCCTTGTTACTCCACAGTTGCAATCTAATCTCCAGCCTAAATTTTAAGGAACACATCAACAAGGAAGTGGTAGCTGTATTTGTGGTTTGTGAAAGACATTAGTTGCAAGAAATAAACCAAAAAGAGTCAGAGGTTGAATAAAAATTAGGAGGAGGTTCTTTCAAATGTCATGCTGAAGAAGCTGGAGGAAAGAGGGAAAATCACATGGGGTACAAAAGAGTAAAACTTCAGTGAATTTCAAGGTTAATGGGCTGGAGGCAAAGAAATGCATTGTTTATAGTGAGCAGGAAAATGTCTTTAGCTAGGACCTTAGTGGAGTATAAACAGTATGAGCTAAGCTAGGTCAAAGTTCTTCATCTAAGGTGTAAAATAAGTTATATTGATGGCTATCACAGTTAAATTACCATGTAATAAGTCATATCGCAATACCTTTTTTGTATGTCTGACTGTAAAGCATTCCTGCACTAAAAAGGATATGAGGGTGTGAGAGAGAAAACAAACGGGAGGCAAGAGGGGAGAGGCACCCTAAACAGAAGTAGTGAGAAGGTGTACAAACTCCTGTGCTGTACTGTGGCAGTAAAATAAATGGTTTAGATCCTAATTTTGCCTGCCTAGATCAGAAAGTCTCTGTACAAAGTTACTCAAGAAGTACTTGCTAACAAATTAAATCTATGACTTTCTGTAGTCTCTTCATTAGTGTATGCAAATATTATAGATTATTTAATATGAGATAGGGATAAAATTGGAGAGATCTGTGAGAAGGCTCAGTGCTTTCAATAAAAAAACTAGGAATATAAACTTAATATAAAAAAGCCATTTTTTGTATCCTGATTTTTTTTTTCCAAATCATTCTGTGGCATTTTTCATCCTTTTTTAAATTTAAACATTCATTTGTAGACTGAGCATCTTCTTTTGTTCTGTGCCAACACATCTTCAATCAGTTCAGAGTGCTTTGGTTGGAAAGGGAAAAGAACCAGAAATTTGGAGTTTGGAGCTCTAACTAAAATTATAATAGTAACGGCGAATATTATCTCAAATTTTTGCATCTAAGCTCACTGTGTTGCAGGGGGAGAGTGATCTGAATAGAAAGCCAAAAATAATTAAGAACTCAGTTTTAAATATCAGACTATCATATCTGCTGGGTTCTTTTTTTTTCCCTCTTAAGTCAGTATACCTTTATATGTACCAGCATTTAAGAAACTTAGTGTGGTATTTCATTTGAATCTTTTGTTGTTTAAAATGGTCTTTTTGTTCTTTAATTGAAAAACCATGTATTAAATCTGTCCTAGGTGTTTTATGTATTTTGTTTGCTTTTGAATGTTGTTGGTTGGGGTTTGTTTTGGTTGTTTTGTGTGCTTTTGTTTGTTTTTTTGTTTTTTGTTTTTTTTTTTTAAGTAGGGGTTTTCTGTCTCTGTCTGTGTTTGTATATTGTCTCCATTGCAGCAGTGTGGGCAAATAGCTCCCTGGATCTGTTACTCAGATGGCTAGTTTCCCCATTGCCTGCAAATAGTTCTAGGGGGTTTCTGTGGCACACTGAGCATGGAATAACCAAGTAGTTTGGGATGTCAGCTACTATAAAGCATTCCTTGGATGAATTGTGACATGTTGGCACTTCAGTTTGTAGCTGTTGTGCTACTAGTCCTATTAAAATAATTAGGTTTTTAAAAGGAGCTCAGTTGCATCGCAGCTACTGTTTAATGCATCTGTGTATAACTGTGAACATGTGTTGTACCTTCATATTTAGTGTTTGATTTCTAAAGCTTTCATGATTGTTCACAAGTTTCTTTCTTCTATTCTGTTTGATTTCCTTCGTCCGTTTTTCTCCAGGAGGTAGACCAGGTTGATCAGGTAGGATATATTGCTGGGAACTGATCCTAGCTATGTTGGCTTAGCTCAGTTTCTCATGCTGCTTCCATATCAAAATACAATACTCAAACAGCTGGACTTGAACAGTTCATAACACTCATTCAGCAACTGGAACATGCAGTACTAAAATCCTTTTTTGACTTTGCAACTTTTACGGCATTCCATAATTTCTGCTTAACGCACTTCAATGTGGATATGAAATGACCAAAGTTCTTTTTCTTCCCTTTATTTTCTTTTTTTGTTGTTTGTGGTTCCTATTCTTTGGATTTCATCTGAGGTTGCCTGGCCTGGCATTTGTGGTCGGGAGATGGTGAGATAGATCAGTACTTGATACTGAATCACCTGGTATCACAGCCAGTGAGCGCAGTATCAGCGTGGCAGTGGGCAGTAGTGAATATGCGCTTAAAAGTGCACAGATTACCAGATACTGCGTTCTGATAAGCTCTTAGCACTAGATGCTTACATTGTGGCTTTATTGATATGGCTATTGGCATTTTATCAGATGTTCGTGTGTTCAGTGAACATGTTAAAATTGAACTCACTAGTTACACACTTGCAATATTACATGCAAAGATTTTGCAAATATCTGGTATCTGAGAGATGTTTGGTGAAATGGGAAGAGGTACTGGTCTATCTTTTGGAGCCTTTTTAAGCTGCCGTGCTTTATTAGAAAACTATTTCCCTGTATTATTTCTTGCTTCTTTACACTTACAGAAACAGAAGAATATTGCTGGGGCACTTGCCTTTTGGATGGCAAATGCATCTGAATTACTGAATTTTATAAAGCAAGACAGAGATCTTAGCCGAATTACTGTGGATGCACAAGATGTTTTGGCACACCTGGTTCAAATGGCATTCAAGTAAGGCTTTCAAACTTCATGTTTCTTAATGTTTTACTTACCGTATTCTGTATTTCTGGGGTTTTTTAGAAAAACTTCGCATTTTTGTCCAATTGTAGACATAGCAATAATGTCTTTTGTGTATTGGTAAATATCTGAGAACTTATAAGAAAGGCGAGACTTACCTCTTTAGACAGGTGCCTTGGTTTGTGAATATGGATCACTGTGTTATGCAATGAGTTTCATCTGTTAGCTGTTATTGTGATAGTTGAGACTGCCAATGAAAATTTCAGGGAAATGTTATTTAAATTTAGTTTGTATTGATTGCTCCCTCCTAATTTAATATGAGATTGTGAGGAAAGGTTATTTTTGCTGTTTATATACAAATACATAGGATTAAATATTTATGGTCTCTGAAGTAATGAATCTTGTGCTCTTTAAGGGCTTCTAATTAGAATCTACTTTCATAATTCTCATAAATAGCGATTTTCTCAGTGGTTTTTTTGCACATTTTTCTTTTCTTAAAAGTAGAAGGACATGTTTTGGCTTGGGGTAAAAATCAAATTATGGTTGTCAGCTCAGGCAATTACAATACTGATTAAAAGAAGATTTGAAAGAAGTACCCAAAGGGAAGGGAAACCCTCAGAGGAAAGGGTCCTTGAACAAAGACAACAACATTGACTGAGCACAGCACTAATCAACAAGAAAGACTTAATTTTTGTTCATATTTAGATTTTTTTTTTTCCCTGAGCCACTACTAAACAAGTATCTCAACAAATTTGTGTATCTGAAGCTAATGTTTGGAGAAGCCCCAGTGTACCTTTGGTGACTTAGACCCAGCCTTTCCTCACTTGTAGGTTGTCTGTTTTAAATATAATAATTCCATTTTTCTGTAATATGAAATACTGTATTCTGTGCTCTTTTTATACTGTGACAGGATGAAGACTTAACCATGGTTTAACTGTTTAGCTTTAAGAGTGGCTGTGTTTTCTCTGAAGAGCAATATGTGTAGTACATAAAACCTGATCATTGCTTTCTGAACTTGCAAAAGGTTTCAGAGGAGCACCAGACCCCTTTGTATGGACTCCCACAAATTATTTGTTTTTTCTTGGTAGATTATGGGCAAATAGGGTATAGCAAGTAGCTATTTTGACAACATCTTTCAATTTTTATAACTTCTCTAAATTACCAACTGTTAATGAAGCTGTGCCTTTTTGCTACAGCTCAGTGTTTTGCATTGGTGTTTTGAAAAAACTCATTGCTACTTCAATTTGCCAGGTAGTCATCAAAGACAGAATATTATTGTGGCTAGGAAGGAATGGTGCTGTATTTTTTTCAGTGCATTATGAGCAGACTGGATGCAAAAGTATTTCTGAATTTTAGCTGTATGAGTTCTCACTACGTACACTGTAACTGGCAGATTCCAAATGCATGTATTAAACATTTGGAGGACTGTGGAATATATACAAATAAAAAAGGCAAGTAATTGAAGTATGGAAAGAAAGAAATCTGCCTTGAAAACGTTATTTGATGGTAACAGAAAGAAATCTGCTGTGAAAATGTTACTTGATGGTGACTGGCATATGCCAGGAGTGGTTGAAATTGCAGTGGCTTTTATTTTCCAGCAACTGGGGGTATTTCATTAAGAATGTTACCGGTGAAACAGAAGGGGAGTTTTAGAAAGCCATGACATATTTTCCTTTATACATGTGTTTTAATTTGATTCCCTTTTAGTTTCAGTTCTTAACAGAAAATGTATAAATGAATTTGCAAAACCAGTGTTAAAGAAAATGTTTGATTATAGAAGAGAAAGAATACTAAAACTTTTAAAATACTAAAACTAAAGGCTTTTCATTTCAGTGTAAAGTTAAGAGAAATAAAGAATCAAAAAATTCCTCACACAAAACACTAGGGCCATTTCAGGATTTTTTTTTTTTGCTGAGTCAGAATAGGAATTTTTTTTTTAATACTACACTTGGTAGATTTTAAAACAGAGAAGAGTGTATTCCTGTTTGGAAAAAATAATTTTTGCAAACTTATAGAACCCAAGTTTGGCCTATCAGTGTCTCTTAGTGTAGCATATGACCTTTGCTTGTAAGAGTGGTAACGTAACGTGGCCAGTCTTCGCGAACGAAGATCTGGGAAAGGTGTTTTTACCTTTCAAGCCTGCGCAATGGATT
>JAWWLV010000121.1:39924256-39946675 GCA_035041135.1 Platyrinchus mystaceus
TTTTTAGGTGAGACACAGCCTGCGCTGAACTGAGCCCACCCTTTAATCCTAAGGTTCATCTGCCGGGCCAAGCAGGTAGTGATACTGCATTTAAGTGACTGTGCTTGTTCCCAGACAACTTAATTCTTTTTCCAACATTCCTAGGAAAGGTGTGTGAGAATTGGTCTTTCTGGCCTTTTAAAAAATATTACTTGGTTTCCTACAGTCACATTCATAACACTGTGATTTCAGGAATCTTGTAATTTGATAGATATGTCTTCTTTAAAACCATTTGTAATGAGCACATACAGGATTTAATTATTTTTTTTTCCCCGTTCCCTTCCAGGTACCTGGTTCATTGTCTGCAGTCAGAGCTTAATAACTACATGCCAGCATTCCTTGATGATCCAGAGGAAAATAATCCTCAGAGGCCTAAAATAGGTTAGACTACTTGATCTTTTCTTTTGTCTTCCAAATGTACCATTAATTGTTGACAAAAGTTCTGTTTATTATTAGTCATATGGCATCCATGAGTTGCCCTAACCCTTGAAAATTGTTCGGATCAATTTTGTATGGATGATAAGAAAGGACAGTAGGGACATTCAGATGATCTATACTGGGTTTAAAAATCATGCAAAAATTATTTAATCTGGAGGACAACCTCTGGGTTTCATCTAATCCAGTGTCTTGCTCAAGGCAGGTGAAACTGGATCAGGTTTTCAGACTATTGTCCAGCTGAGTGTTAAATGTCCACTGAGGGATGTGTATCCATAACATCTCTGAGTAACCTGTCCTATGTTTGACTGCCCTCATAATGAAAATACTTTTCCTGTATCTTATCGGAATTTTCCATGTTGCGATTTTTTCATGCAATTTTTGGTTTGTCTGTTGTTCTGTGCTAGTGTGCACCTTTTGAGAGGGATCTTGTTCTGAACCCTCCCATTAGGTAAAGAAGGACATCAATGAGCTGTGCCCTTAGCCTTCTCGTTCCCAAGGATGAATCAAATCCAGTTCTCTTTCCCTCTTACGCCCTTTTCTCCAGAGTGCCAATCATCTTGGTGTGTCTCTGCTGAATTTGGTCCCTTAAATCTGTATCCTCCTCATGCTGGGGAGTCTATAACTGGTTGCAGTCTCACAAATGCTGAATACATAGGAAGAATTTCTTCCCCCTCTCCTTTGTGCTAGCTGCACTGCTGCTAACTTAACAGCTTAGTATGCAACTGGCTACCTTTCAAGCAAGGAATCTCTGGAGGATCTCTGTATAATTTTCACCAGGGCTGCTTTCTATCCAGATGGCACCTGTCCTGTTCTGTTCCATAGACTTGTTCCCTCCCAGATGCAGGACTTGGCAGTTGCCTTTGAACTTCACGAAGTCCTGTCAATCCATTTTCCAGCCTACTGAGGCCCTTTTGAAAAATACTGCTACCCTTCAGCATATCAGTATTTCCCCCCATCTTGGCATCATCTGTGAATTTGCTGAGAATGTACTCCGTCCAATCTCTCAGGTCATTAATAAAGTCATTAAACAGGATCAGTCTCAGCCTCAATCCTTGAGGGAAGCCACTAATAGCTGATTGCCAACTGGACTTTGTATCCACAAATCCACCAAGTCCAGTGGTCCAACCAATTCTCTCCATATGTTACCATCAGCTTATCCAGCCCTTACCTCGGCAGTTTCACTGTAGAGATGTTACGGGAGGATCTGATCAAGTACCTCCCCGGTACTAAGGTTAAGCTGACTGACCTTGTAGATTCCAACCAAGGTTCCCTGCCATGATACTTGAGACATGACACTTGCTTTGAAGAAGGAAACCTTCCTGGGCTGTTGCTGTCCAGGAGAGCACCCTGCTCATGTGTGCTATCCCATTGTGTATGTAATCCTGCTCAGTGATTGTGCTCAGACTTCTAATGCCTCAGTAATTAAAGTACAGATGATCTGCAGTGTGATTAAGTGCAGTCATTTTGAGGAACTATGAAGGATATTTATGCAAAATTCATAGATACTTTCTGGTCCTTTGCATGTTAAGCTTTCTGTGCTTGCTTTTTTCCTGCATTGAACATAGAAGGAAGACTGACTATAAGGTGCAATGTTAGGTTTTTAGTGCCATGTACTGTTGAGAGAGAGTACTTTCAGGGACAAAAACCCTGAAAAAGTAGCAAACTAATAAAGACAGATGCTGTTATTATTTGTTATTTTGAGCTGCTTTATAGATTTCTGTCTATTAACCTACAGATAATTTTTTCAGGCACAATCCTGTGTCTCGATTCTAAAAACAAATAATTTGATGGTCTTTTCAACAGAGATTTCAGATTAAAAGTGTTGCCTTAAAAGAAGACTCAGAGATAAAAGTGCTACTTGCATAAATATATTCTACCAGGAAGCGTATAAGGATGTTTGCTCTTGGTGATGCTAACAGGAAGTCTCTATTGCTTGTTAGATAATATTGCAGTGAAGTAATTGGCAAAAGGAAATTTAAGCAATGTTTTAAAAAACTACAGAAGGTGCATTCTGCTGATTTTTAAATGCATCATATAATGCAAAATAGCTTCTGCTGAAATTTCTGAGTACAGTGTGATACTTCAAGAAGCTATGGAATAATTGCAATATGCATTTGAAACAGTAGAGTATGAAGTTTTTAACTTGTTATAAAAAATGATAGAAAAATCAGTTTACAGAAGCAAGGGTGTGATTTAAGTGTCAGGTATAACCAGTTATTTACCTGCATGCTAAATATTTTCTCCTAAGAGTTTATTTTCCTTTCAGGAGTTAAACACATTCCAGGTATCAATTTGATGGTGCTCCCTCTTAAAAACCATGCAGCAGTAAATTTTTTCCTGAAAGTCTGTGTAACTTAAATACATGTGGGTTCCAGCTAGCATTCACCAGACTGACTTTAAGTGTCTCTGTGTTATATTTTTATTGCCTAAACCAGGTGTACACTGGAGTATCTGAATGTGATTTACTTTTTATCTCTGTAGATGATGTGCTGCATACATTGACTGGAGCTATGTCCCTGTTGCGACGATGTAGAGTGAATGCTGCTCTGACCATACAGCTCTTCTCCCAGCTGTTTCATTTTATCAACATGTGGCTTTTTAACAGATTAGTTACAGCCCCAGATTCAGGGTTATGTTCACATTACTGGGGAGCTATTGTTCGTCAGCAGTTGGGCCACATTGAAGCCTGGGCAGAAAAACAAGGTTTAGAATTGGCTGCTGATTGTCACCTGAGCAGAATAGTACAGGTGAGTGTGTGTACTTGTGATTAACACTTCTCACATGCTTGTATATTCAAAGAGAATATTTTCATATTCTGTGTTCCTAGAGAATAGTGTGTGGACAAGTGTAGTTTGTGTGAATCAATCCTGGAACACTGAGGTAGCATGAAATGACACAAAATGTGTTTTCAACATTATTAATATTTAAGTTACAAGTGAAATTAGTAATTAGTGAACATGCTGTTCCGTTTCTGTTTGTAAAACTGAGCTATAACTATGCTGAACAGAGACAAAAAGAACTGAAAAACTGATATGCCTCATCTGTGATGGTTTTAACATACTATTAATTCATCTTAGATATACATTAGGTATATTTAGTGGATATTCTGGGGATATTTATGTTGTTTCTGTTACAAATCTGCTTCTTGTTCTGTCTTTTCCTCTGTCTTGTCTAAAGAACACTCAGAAACAAGGCTTAAGGGTTCATTATGAATTTGTCATCTGTGACTTTTTCCCCCCTCCAGGCAACCACATTGCTTACCATGGACAAATATTCACACGCAGATGTTCCAAATATTAACAGTACTTGCTTTAAGCTGAATTCTCTGCAGCTACAAGCTTTGTTGCAGAATTATCACTGTGCTCCAGATGAACCACTCATCCCAACAGTAAGTTTCCTCTGTCCCTCACTGTGCAGTTTTAACATAAATGAGAAAAAGGACAGTGGCTGTAAATAGCTACTTTATCTTTGGTGGGTGTACTTTACTGATTCAAGTAGGGTATTAAAAAGACTCTCTGTTACATGAAGTTAGAAAGTAAGGTACTGCTCCATGTTGCATATGCTCAGAGAGGTGTCACTGCACCTATACCATTAGTGGATGAAGTGCAGAAAGGCGGCAGAAGAGAGAACAGAGCACACCCAGAAGCTGGCTGTGTGTATCCAGAAGGAACAAATGTTGGTAATTTGTAGAAATCAAAGAAAAGCAGCAGGAACATTAAGCTTTTTCACATGTAGGATGTAAAAATCCATGAATCTTGAATCCCTTCATACATGTAGTGGACAGATTGTCCTTTGGACAGATTAATACCTGGAACTTTATACAGATATATGTATAATGTTGGTTTTGGAACTGGTTTATATCTTGATATTTAAGATAACTGGCAATTCTAAGTTTTATCCATGACAAAAGTCAACAGAGAATGTATTCCTGGCAGAATGGTAAAAAACACTCTGAAGGTAAACTCTGATAGTTTACTGATCTCAAAAAAAAAAAAAAAGGCGCAAAGACAGTCTAATATTTAGAGAGCTGAATGCATTGTCTACAAATTCCTTTTTTTATTAACTTTGGATACACGTTTATTAAATCAAAGGTACAAATACAACCATTGTAAAGGTGTTGGCAGGGACAGGACTTGGAGATATTTTTGTATATTGGCTACCAAACTAGAAAGTCTTGCTGAAGGACATAGCCTATATTTCCTGTTTATACATAGGTAGAATTCCACTAGTTTTGGTTTTATTATTATTATTAATCAATTAAAAACAAGCCCCACAAGTTTGGAAAACAGTGAAGTAAAAATAAGTGCTTCTGTTACATTTGCTAACAAAACTATCTATGGGATTTCATAATACAAAGCAATTCAGTGTACTGACTGTACATAGTGGAGCCAATGGAGTTTTACATCTGATAATTTATTTTCCAAATTTCTTTTTATTGCAGTCTTAATATCTTCTTAGTGGTAGGTTTTTTTTCCCTTAATGAAATTATTCCTTTTCAGTAACAATGTCTTTCTGCCTTCTGTCCAGGAATTGATAGAGAATGTAGTAACAGTTGCAGAAAATACGGCTGATGAACTTGCTCGCAGCGATGGCCGAGAAGTCCAGCTGGAAGAGGATCCTGACTTACAGCTACCTTTTCTTTTACCAGAAGATGGCTATTCCTGCGATGTTGTCAGAAACGTTCCGAGTGGTTTACAAGAATTTTTAGATCCACTCTGTCAAAGAGGTTAGTGCTTCTGTTGATTGCTCTTGTGGTTGGATGAAAGTGACTTAAACTTGAGAAAGTAAACCAGGGGGGTCTGTCAGAGCATTTACATTAAATTAACAAGTTATAATCTTTATCTGGTGCTACTCAATTTGATTCGAATTTATTATAATTTCTTAATTTTCTGTTTAAAAGCAGTTGTTTAAAAAATTTGTAAAGGAATATCATGGTAAATAAGAGGCTGTAGCAAAGGAGACTACCAACAAAGCAGATTTGCTCTATGCTACAGTAAAGTTTTGCAGTTGTTGATTCCAACTTAATTTATAGAAAAGCTATATTCTTGCATTTAAAAAAAGAAGTAGGAAACTGACTGGTTTGAAAGTACAGTGAGGATTACAGAGGATGTAGTCTGGAGACTAAAGGAGACTGGTAGAATAAATTCCTTAATTAGTAAGTATAATTCAGTTGCCATAAAAATGGCTGTATATTTATTGTAAATAAGGCCTTTTTAATGCATACATTCAAAATTTTACATTTTAGGCCTGTCTTAAATTATACTGAGGGACCTTTTGCAGTAAATCAGTGTAAACTGAATTGCTGAAAAATGGTCTTTGTGAGGAGTACAGTATCATATATGTGGAAAATATCATATATTTCGATGGAGTGATTCATAATTTGCCTGTGATGTGGATTCTTGCTGTCCCTGATTTAGAAAACAATGTTGGATACCTCTGAGCTGCTGTTGCTTCTTTTCCAAAATTCTAGGAATTGATAAAATAACAAAGTAAATCAAACTAAATGCCTCTTTTAATTGAAGAGTTACATTTAAAAAAGTAATGAGTCCAGGCAAAGCTTCACCTCTGCCAAATTTATGCCGAGATGGGTTAGTCCCTCTGCAAAGCAGAAGGTTTCTGTGGTGCTGTCTTAATCAGAGTGGTTTGTATTTTAAAAGATGATTTGGTGTTTCATGTCTCTTTTGAAACTGGTTGGTAAAAGCAGTATTTTGCAGCCTCAGAATTTTCTGTGATCTTGTAGTGTTTTTTAAATACATATATTTCTCAGAAACAGCAGCTATAGAACTATAGATTTTGTAGATAGCATGAAATCACAGTGAAGCCCATAATGGCACCCGAGATGTAACATTGGTCACATTAATGAATATAAAAAGATAAATACTACTATTTTATTTCTATTAATCTGTTGAGAAAACACCATGACTATATTGAGGTTACTTTTTCTTTCAGGTTTTTGTAGACTAACACCTCATCCACGGTCACCAGGCACATGGACAATATACTTTGAAGGTGCAGACTATGAAAGTCACCTGTCACATGAGAATGCTGAGCTGGTAAGTATTGATTCAGTGAATAATTGTCAAAACTGCTGTCTTGGCAAGCCATTGAGTTTTATGTGATCAGTTTTAGTCCTTGTTAGGAAGAACAAGCTGCTTTGTTAAACATATAGTTCATCAATGATTTGCTGAATTTAAGGAACTATTTGCACATTTTTTAAGTCCATGTTTTTCTAGGCTGTAGCATGATATAATTTTCACGTAAGCAAACTTTGTCATGTTCCACTGCTCTGAGCGTAAACAATGAAGAAATTTATTAAACGCAGGCAAAAATATATATGGACGTGCATCTGTAAATAATTGTAAATACTGTAAATGAATTGTAAAGTGAATGGAGCTGCAGGCTGCTTTTATTTATAAACTGTAGCTACCAACTAAATATTTAGTATTAAGTTCGAATCTGATACTTTCTCCTGAAAACCTAGCAGGAAAAAATACTTTAGTTTTCCCTTTTATTATACTTATTAGAAAACGGTTTCAGTTCAGTGCAAGGTAGGTTTTTTACTTTTCTGCTGTAGGTTTTGTTTGTTTGTTCTGTGAGGTTTTTCTGTCTGTTTCAATATCAAAGTTACAGAACAACTTGGTTTTGGAAAGATGGTGGTTTTGTGTGAAATAATTTTTAGAGCAACTAAACAGAAAAAGATTCATAGTTATGATCAGTATTCCCAGCTTAAAAACTACTTGCTTTTGTATACTTGAATTTAATAAAAAGTGTTAATATTTTTTTTAAATAATTTCCTTGGCTTTTATTTTTACTTTGTCATGGGTCTTATGGAACTTGCACCTAAGGTGCTCTAATTTATGTGCTTCAGCTATGAAGACTGTGATGACAATTTTGAGTTGAGGAACTAGCCCTGTTAAAAGATACAAACCCAAAAAAACCTACTGAACTTGTTTAGGGGCTTGAGCTGTATTCAAGAGGTTTCAGAAGTGAAATCTTTTGGAACTTTATTTCAAGGCTTTAACTCTGCCTTTTAAATTAATTGGTCTCTTGATATGTTTGGAGGATTGTTATCTTCCAGATGCAGGACTAAAAATTGAGCTCCATGTAGATCATCCTCACCTTTGTGTAGGGGCCTTCAGAGTCCGAACTTCAGTTTTCATTAAAAGTTACTACAATTTTATAGGCTTGTTACATTTCAAATTATGACTCAGTAATCTCTTTACTGAATTAGAGAAGGAGGAACAATGGGTAAACTACAAAGTTTCAGCAGTGTTTACAACACAGGTGTAGTACTTAATATTTTGAATCTGTAGTAATCAAATGTTAGATATTCTACCTTTAAAATGGAGTACCAGATGTATTATTTAGGATGCAAGATCTTCTGCTCTAACAACTTAAGAGTTTTTTGTAATGAACTATTTTGCTCAGTAACTTTCCTAGCCTGGCAGTGAATATGAACTTATGAATTTTTATTTCTTTCCCCTTTCCTGTTTGATAGGCTCAGCCTTTGAGGAAAGAACCTGAAATTATCACTGTAACACTAAAAAAACAAAACGGAATGGGACTGAGCATTGTTGCTGCCAAGGTACGGAAGTCAGTTTGTTTAAGTCTTATTGAAAAAAGCTTCTATTTTTATCAGCCTACTGTGGAAAATGTTAATAAAAAAAATCTATTTCCCTTTAGTTTGTTGTGCACATGGTGTTGACCATGTTTTTATTCTGACTGGGGAATATTTCTGTAAAATAGACAAATGTGGACAATATAAATGGAAACATAATATGGATGTAGTTGTTCTGATATTTAACTTCAAACCTCTACTACAGGTTTACTAATTTTTTCAGAGAAAAATTGGCATTGTAATTAGATGGAATTAATAAACAGCCTTATTTAGAACTTCTGCTGAAAGAAAAGCAGTAAATACAAAGAATAGAAAGTGTGGGTTTTTTTTTTAATCGATGAATAAATAAAATAATTCAATTGTATATATTAAAATTTGTATACTTTCTGCTATGAAGACACCTTATCTTTTGCACAGTGTACAGCTGCAAGTATGGCTTTAGTTTTGCTTCCTTATATTAGAGAGCTACAGCGTAATAGCTGGGTGGAGGAGGGTGTACCTCTTGCCCTGACTTGCCAAAATTGTGGATGTGTGCTGTTCTTAGTTGCACTGGATGGTAATGTATAGAATGCACATACAGCTCCAGCCACCAGATGGAAGACTCCACTAGTTGGTTGGTTTTCCTTTATTAACTGGATCAAATAGCAGACACAAGCTTTTGAGCTTAAAACTTGTTGTAAGTTATGCAACAGTGATACCCAAAAGTCTGTGTTGTAATTACATGGTGTACAACAGCTAGAACAAGTCTTTCCTAATGTCTCTTCACTGTGTAATACATGAAACTTCAGAATACTGTGGTCTTCCTTGGCACTTCCGTGCATGAGCTGAAAACATAATTATTTTACTGCTTTAAAGTTACCTCACATAGCTAATTGCTTCTAAACAGCACTACTTTTTTCCCTACAACTTCGCTTATTTCATATTCTGTTCCTGAAATGGTAATCTTGCATGGTATCAGCTTTAAAGAGTTATTTCTGACATCTGTAAGGGAATATCTGGTGTCAAGTGTTCGGTGCTAACAATCAGCAGTTATTGAGTAAATAATTCAGGATCTGAAAAAATTAATATTCTGCTCTTATTTTGGTGGAGTGGGTTAATAATTTGAGAAGCAAATGCTAGATCTTGACACCAAATTAATGTATCAGACTTCTGACTGCCATCAGCATTTATGTTGAATGTTTCAAAATGTGCAGTGGAAACTACTTTTTTTTCACTTTAAACTTGAAATCTGATTTCTCATCTAGAGTGAGGCAGGATATTATGGGGGGGAAGTCCTTTTTTAGTGGAGCTGGCTGTCCTCTAGATGTCATTTTAGCAACTGACATTTAATTTCCATTAACAGCATTAGCAGTGCTACTGATCAGTGTGTAAGCTTTATTTGAAGGTTTTTTACAATTATTTAACAAATTTCATGATTTCTTTATCATGATCAATTATGGAAGCAACAGTTTTCATCTCTGCACAGTAGCAGCAAAACTGGTTTAGGCAGTGATTGCATTTCATCTTACTGCTGTGTGCCTGTCATAATATCAGAATTCTGACTTAAAAATGGTTATGTTTTAAATCTTGGTCTGAAATAAGCAATCAGCAGATTGGTTTAGTTTCTGTGTATGTAGAATAGAAACTCTTGCCTAATTTGAAATCATCAGAATGTTCATTGGATAAAAATGATCGTCTGCATTGTGTTGAAACAAGTTGCTGTAGTAGTTAAGCAGGATTATTTTCAAGAGGTTCACAGTTGCATATTGTAAGTAATTATCAATATGTTTTTTCTGTAATAGGCTTCATAAAAAAAAAAAGTAAGGAAGAACACACAGACATTCATTTGCTCAATCTGGTCAGGGCAGAGCATCTTAGAGAACTGAGTGAGCATGACTGAGAAGATAGCAGTAATGGGTGGATTTTTTCTTTCTATTCCTTGTCTTTTACTGGTATTTTTTTCTACATGTCTCAAGTCATGAATCTTTTACCAGCATAAAAATTAAAATTCTCATTTTTAACTTTGGCTTAGGAAAATGGATGAAGAAGTCCAGTAGACTATTTGTTAAAATTTTCTAAACATTAACTGAATAGAATACCTGAAATGAGAGGGAGAGGCAAGTGTGAGAATAGATTTGGATTTTTTTCTACCTTTTACTATTAAAAAAGGTTGGCTATCAAGTGCTCATATAGTTGATTAAATGAAAGCTCATACTTAGTTTCAGAAATACTTAGTTGCTGCTGCTCTTAACAGGAACCCAGTTTGATTGCTGACCCAATTACGTTTCTTGAACTATTCGTTTCTAGAGTGTTTCAAAAGTGCTGTAGTAATAGAAAATGCAGTCCCTGGTCAACAGGTCGCCCTGCTACAACCAGTGAAGGACAACCCTGAATCTGTTTAGCTTTTGTTAGGAAAGCAGGTGTTTTTTTCCTGTGATGTGACAAAACAGTTGCTTTCAGTAACATGCTGTGAGAGTACCTTTGCGTGTCAGTGCTGACCTGCCTTTTTGTTACGTGTTGTGGGCTCCTCGTACTTGTCACTGGCTTTGGATGAAGTTTATAGTTTGGTGATATTCTAGAGATGGACAAAATGGGCAGATTCTCAAGAGATCATAAAAAATAATTCCAATGGATTGCTTTTCTTCCTTCTACCCATTGCAGAAAAATGTGCCCTTTCCTAGTAACCTGTGCTCATCTCTGAGGAAACGTCTAACAAATTTATCATCTAATTATTTGAGTTTTTATTAGTTTGCAGGATTTTGTAGATGAAAGTTTCTAGTGGAGAAATCAGATACAATACCTTTTATATGCCTTTACACCAAATATTTTAATTATCAAGTGATTGCCACACCTTCTCTGCTGCAGTCGAAAAAAGAGGATTGAAGTTGAAGCTAAGGTTATACAAGCAGAGAAGGGGTGCAGCTTGCATTGAAATGCTGTGCACCTGCTTGTTCTTATGATGGAAATACCACCTAAGGATACCAGGGGATTGCAAGCATGTGTACATGAATGTAAAAACAAAAGATAAAGAGGTGAGTCAAGGAGTAGATGGAAGTGTTAGGTCCCTGGGGAACTCTGTACTGGATCCTCTTCCCACCTAGTGATAGGTAAAATGTTGAAGTGCATTACTTCTGTGACATGGCTACTCATATTTTATTTAATTAGAAGTTTTAAAGGCCTGCCAGGACTGCCAGAGAGAGCAGAACTACAGTGCATCACCTAGTTCACCTCACTTTACTGTAAGGGTGTTTTTGAGGCAGGGCAGCCCCGTTGAGCAAACATGTAGTAAGTGTGTACACTATATGCAAACATAGCAGAGAAAACAAGCTTAGTTGTGAAACAACTGTTAGCTGCCAGAGCAGTGTAAACAGTGTTGGATTGGTTTGGGTTTTGTTTCAGTTTTTTATAAATTGGGAAAATTATCAACAGCATTTCTTAAACTGAATGCTTTAAACCAATTTTTTTTTTTTTAATTTAAAATTAAACTGTATGGCTTCACATGTGATCCAAAAAGGTAACTTGTTGTTCTACCCTTTTGTAGGTATTGCATGTTTTCTTACAGTAATACTCCTGTAGCTTTATTAGCAATAGCTTTTGTAATAGATATATGGAAATATAGTTGGTAGGAGTGGTCAGGCATCGGGAACAGGGAACAGTATTGCTTTTTGAGCTTGTGTGCAGACTTTGGTTGCTCTAACGCTGAAAGATGTTTTGATGTTAAAAGCTGCCAGACTCCCAACCACATTGTGGTTAGGTTTTTATGAAATCCAGATGATTTGGAAGCAGCATGTGCATGCAGTTTACTTTAAAAATATATCACTTTTTTGGGGACTTTCACATGTGACTTCTTAGCCATCTGTGGGCCAGTACATTACTTCCTGTTTAATTTGGAGGGTTTTTGTCTTTAGTACAAAAGGGCTCCCTTTTTGTTTTTTCTAGCAGTTTTCAGAGTTTAATAAAGCCTCTAAAGTAGATGGGAGTCAGAACAGCATAACTGATTACGTAAGAGTCTGAATATTGTATTGGTTATAGCTGGTGTTGATAAACGCTACACTGTGTCATAGCATCCAGCTCCGAGTTATCTTGATGAGTATCTTGGAAAATCCAGCAGACTAGAGCGGTGGTTGCTGTTGAGGGCTGGAAGAGAAGTGGAGAATTGTTTTTTTTCTTTCAAGGATCTGTAGTCCCGGAGATCAAAATGTGGTTTTCTGTTGTTGGAAGAACAGAATCCATGGTAAGTCTGTTCAGGTTTCTGTTGGGACTGTTTTTCTCTGAAGTTTTACTATCCGTGTACTTCTTCCTGCTCTCTTGCTTGTTTAAACCTGCCAGTAGCTATTTGTTCATGTAGCAACTATGTAATACAGCATGCAGTTAAATATAGTCAGATGTTAGTAGCTAACTTTCTAAAATCTAGAAAGAAAAAACTAATTTTTTAGCTTGTTCTTCATATGCACTTCTCAAATTTGTGGAAGTGACTATTAATATTTAAAGTTTCAGGTGTGGTAACTACTGTTTTACTGTGCCAGAGCATGAGTAGCATGACCTGTGATCTGTTTACTTGTAATATAGTTGGCTTTAATCCAGGTTCCTCTAAAAGTCTGTTTTCCCCTTAGAAAAATCTTAGTAGAATAATTAAAATTGACATCCCAAACAGTATAACATTTTAATACTCTACACCCTTCTGAACAGCAAATAGATTGCAGCTAGGGTGTCTTATTTGACACATTCCCAGAGATGAGGCATTTAAATTCTGTTTAGGTTATTACTGCACAAATGAAAGGATTCCCATGTTCTGCAAGAACGATAGAGCAGGTTTTCTTGATTAATCTTTGCATGCTGGTTATATTCGTTAGTACAGTACGATTTAGTTCTTTAAGTATGGCACACTTCAGCTTCTTGCTCAGTCGTCTTTTAGTAGTATAACAGAAAAAGTTAAAAATATATACAAACACCTTAAAATACATATGCATAAGTCCCTACTGGCACATAAATCAGAGTGTATTTCTAACAGGTGGTCAGATTAAGTAATTTCACAGCGCTTACTAAAATAGGATGAGTTGTGATAAGGTGTTTCTTTTTTAATAGAGGCATTTCAAACACTGAGTGTGACAGTTCAGCAGTAAATATTCAGGGAAATGGACTTAGTGTTCTAAAACAAGTGTGTGACATCTTAACAATAAAGAACTTGTATTTTTTGGCAACCTTGTTTGTTTTTAAGGGTTAGTTAAATCATTCTAAGTTGCTTTAATTTCTAAACCATTGCTTGTCATTTTATATTTAGCTGTCAATTCAAGGTGTTAAATTTAAGGAGGGTTTGAGACTACCAGGAATATAAATTTTGATGTAAATTTTTTCTGAAAATTTTTTCTACCAATATTTTGTGGGTGATCCATGTAGAAGAAGTGGGTTTAAATATTCATTTAATTCCTTTTCCCAAAATGGAAAATTATGCTTATAGGTAAGACTGGTAACAACATACAAATTTGGTTCTCTCTAGTCTGCGTTTGCAAATATAGACAGTCAACAGGATTTTTTTTTAAACTGTTTGTTAGCTCTTTACGTGTTTTCTGGGTTTATAGATTTCATACATCTCAGTATCTGAAATTTTCTTGTGTCTGTGCTTTCTAAGTATTTAAGGAAATCTTTTGGCCTTTCCTCCCAGCTTGAATTAATTGAAATGTTTCAAGAATAAGTTGTTTTGTGGGGATTTGGGGTTTTTATTTTAATGTTCAATACTAATTCACCTCAGCAGTCTGAACTACTGATGTTGTTTTAACAGGCTTCTTAGGAGAACCTTAGTGAAAATATAGTATATAATTGTCATTTCCAGGACATATTTCTCAGTCTCACAGAAATAAAATATTATGTAAATTGCCAGTTTAATCTTCATGATGAGGAAATAAGTATCTGTGTGTTAGCAGTTTGCTGTTTTTTGTTGTTTCATAACGTCTAGCATGTTTTTTGCTTTAATTTTGGTGCCCTGTAGATGTTGTATAAAATTTGTTAATGCTTTTACATGCTGTGTAAGACCTGAAGCTTACAACATCACAGCATGATTTTTCTTCTCGGTAGCTGTGAGAACTCAGCTCTGCTCAAGTAGAGCGGTTTTTCTTATTTATTCGCTTGTATTTAGATTGATACTGCAAGAGGGTGACCCAGACATTTGTATTTAAGGCCTTCCAGAACAAAGTGAGTTTTAAAATTCATGTGGCATTTCCTCATGGCACTAATACTCTGTATGCAGGCCCTTGCTAGCAAGCCTGAAAACGTTACAGTGCACATCTGCTTTAGCTAGAGTTCCTCTACTAGACTTAATCAGTCCTGGCATTCTAATAACTTTCAAAATTCCCTTTAGATACATGTTAACACAGAATTTTAATTTTAATTTTTTTACTTCTGTTAATGAAAAAGACTTTCAGAAGTTAACAAATTCTGTGTAGGCTTTTCCCTGTATGAGTAATACTCTCAGTTGGAGTAGAAGTTTAGGTGCTTAATAGTACATGATAGTGTATGTACCGATCCTGGAATAAGCGGTATCCACCTGGAACTGCAGAGCAGCATTATGTGGAAGTTTTTGCTGTAGGGTTTTTTGGGTTGTAATTTATCCTTAGCTATAGAGCCAAGTGCCATTTCTTCAAAGAAGTGTGGAGATACAGGGTGGGTTTTTTCCAAAATAAATTGCCCAGTGTGTCTTGCCTGTAAAGCCCGATGCACAGATATAATTAAGCTGAGACATTAAAGCAGTGTTGCCTTACCAGGGAAGAGCATCACAGAACCTGCAGTACAACTTGTAGATTTGTACATAACTCCGAATAGCCTTTAGTGTGTCACTGCTCATGGAGTATTTATAGCAAACATACATAAAAAAGTTAACCCTTGTTTGGGGAAATAGAGCTCAAGCAATGCATTTTCCTTGAGCTCAATGAAATATTTTTCCTTTGAGCCTTCAGGCCAATTGCTTTAGCTAGTTCATGTAGTTGCTTTGGTTTTCATCAAAGATTTATCTTTTAGAAGTACTCAACTTCCAGAGTGTGAGAGAAATCACGCTGTTATAAATGTACGTACTTCTGTTTAGCACAGAAGACACTACAGCTATTTATGTCAGTGTACCTGCTTTCCATACTCAATACTGTTAAAATTCCCAAACAACTACATATGCACAAGAGCAAAGTAGTGCATATTTTATTAATGCTATTTCAGGGGTTCCATTACAGAATATCCTGGCTTCTCCTGTGAGAAACACACTTTGGGAAGATAAAGAGTATATTCACCTGCTTACTTTGTGTGTGGATCAATCTTTGATTGCAGATATTCTTTTATGAAAAAGTAATGTAACCTTCAGTCCATTAACAACAAAACTCTTCAGTCCTTTTTCTTTACACCTTTTGAGACTACTTGTAAATAGAACTTCTGGATACACCGGGCTGCTGCCAATCCAGCTTTTTTTTTTTCTAAAGAGTAAGACACTTATTTTTCATCTGTTTTCCCGCCCAGTGCAACTTAAAGCTGCAATGGAATTGGTCATAGCAGTCAAATGCTTGATGTATCTTTATCTGTTGCATAATGATGATTGTCACCAAATTTTGAATTTCCACTGCTTGTTTTATTTAATTGGGAATGTTTTGCCCAGTCATGACTGTACTTCGTCTAGTGCCAGAGACAGTTTTTTTGTCCCCAGTGTGGAGGAGTATTTTGAGTATTTGAGAGGGGAAAGCAGTTATGCATGTAGAGGATGGGTCAGTTTTAAATTCTTTTTAAGCCAGGGTACAGCATGGCTCAGAACAGCTGTAGCCACAACTAACAGACCAGTTTTACATACAGTAGCTTGGTTCACCTCATTTGTATTTGAAAAGTTGGTCTTGAGGCGGCACAGGCCTTTGCTTTTTTGACAAAGTGGGTTTTCTTCTGATCTTCAAGTCCAGAAAAATTTGCCTTCACTGGAGGTGGGACCGGTAGCTACAGAGTTGGCCTTTCTCTTGCCTGTGGGCTGACAGCAAGTAGTTCAAGGAGTCCTAGACTTACTATGTTTGGTACCTGAATGTCGGGGTTTGAAGGAGAGAAATATGTACTCATCCAGATGCAATCTACAAAATGCATGCAGCTTTATGGAATGTGAGTGTTTGGGTGGTCAGAAACCTTTGCTTTTGCCTCCTGAAGAGTAAGTTTGTAAACCGGCTGCATAGTTTAGTAAACTAGTATTTTTTAAAATGCTTACAGGCTTGGGTTATTTAATTGCTTCTAGACTAATTACTTGCCTGGGCGGTCAGAGTGAGACTTGATTCTGTTCCATAAACTTGCCTTTAAGGATGTTTATTAAAACTTAGAGAGGTATTCTATGTGAACTTGAGAGTCTGGAATCAGAGACTTAGCTGTGATAAAAATCAGTGAAATCTACTCTGGGTGTAGGCAGATAAAAGATTTCAGGCCTTATGGCTGGTATCAGGCTTGATAAGCTACGTTTCTGTCCTGTTTTCTTTAAAGACATTTTAGTTGCAGTTTATTCATCCTGTATTTAATAAAAACTGTATTTTATAAAATACTAGAGAAGCTTCACAAAAAAGACTGACTTGGGGAAACAGTGTCATCCTTAAAGCATTATGAAACATACCAGACCCTGATATTTCAGTGAAGTATATTTGTGTATGTACACATACCTAAGTGATATCTACATTATTAAAATAAAATCTTATTTAATGTTTGTATAATTATGGAAAATCCAATAAAATCTAGAAAATTATTTATTTTTTTAAAATCTCCTATGATTTATGTGAACCACTGGAGTGGTTTGACGTGTAGGCTTTGTAGCTGAAGCCACTTAAATTGGAATATTACTTTGAAAAGATTGGTGACTGTATGTCACTTTTTTTGTGAATTCAGTCAAAGTGCAGTTGGAAAGTAAAATACTGTCACTTTGGGACTACTTTTTCTTATTATACATGTGAAGCATGAAGCCATTTACATATATATGTATTTAGGACAGAAATGTTCAAATCAGTATTGAAAGATCATTAGGAAGACTCTCTGGCATTTTATGGAAATAAAAGTAGACTTTTAATATAACGTTTTTAAGAAACTTGTTGTTGAAGGGTATTTTTTTCTTTAACCAAACATGATTCTGCCAGTCTTTATTGGAAACTGTTCATCACTTCAGTTTTATTGGACTGATAAACAAAGTATATGAAGCTAAAAGGGTGTGAGCAAATGAGGGTTTAGAACAAGCAATGACAAGACTTTCCTGTTAATTATTTGCAGCAGTACCAGTTTGGTTAGGTGCTGTACCCGCAGATATGTTTTGCAGATTCATAGTTTTCCTTAATTACTTAATAATATAATTTTACTGACATTCCTAACTGGAAAAGTGTTCTTATAATAGTTTTTGTAGTTTTAATTTTCTCTCTAGGTACTGAAATAACTAGGTCATCCTACAGATCTACTAAAACTGCAAGAATCTTGCTAACCTCACAAAAAGTACGGCTAGTCTGTGATCCACCGAAAGTTAAGTGGGGCACGATGTTTAAGGATGGGAGTAATTTATCTGTTAAGAGGTTAGCACCTGGTCAACAGTCGGACCTTCATTCCCACTCCTACTTTAGACTGGGATACTGGTGGGGCTGTGTGGCATCTCAGCACCTCCAACACATCGTGCTGCTGGTGGCAGGTCGCTGTGTGGCATGTTCCAGCATGGGTGGCTCACCCAGGAACAAAGCTGTGTGTTGACTCTCACTAGAAGGAGCTGCCTGTTGTTTTCACTGTGCTGTTACAGCTGCTTCTCCTGGCAAATAGAAATGGGAAGGAGGAGCTGGCAGGATTTCTTCTTCCGTTGGGACTGACTCACCAGCTCGTGGATAGCTGTGATGCTGCCATTAGGACCTCTGTATCTGATGTTCCTGTTACTCAAACTGCAACTTTGTACACACTTGCACTAGTTCTGGTTTTATGGCTGCTGTCATGTATGTGAGCCAAAGTTTCCTGTGTTCCTAACTGACAAGGAGGTTTTATAACACTCATCTTGTGACAACATAGCAACACTAGCAATAAAATCTGTAATCCTTAAATACTTTCTTTAAATCTGTCATGTTTATTAATTCATTACTAGGGTAGTTTTGTACATCCTCAATTTTACAGCCTTCTGTTGTAGGCATAGTTGTTTCTTTTTTCAGATCACGGTAGTTTGTCTCAGTCTTTTTCTTATAGGTCTGAATACTCTGTAGAAGTAGTTGCAATTTTTTTTAATGCTGCCTCTTCTACTTCTAGAGTTTTTGTAGTAATTTTTTAAAGCAAATGCATTATTTTGGGCACAATCCTGTTACAACAAGGAGAAGCTTGTAATACAAATTGTGCAAACAAGTGTGGACTACTCTATACTGGTATGTTGCTTGATAGATGGTCCAGATTGTAAGTGGATGTGATAGAAAATGACTTGTTTCTTGTTAGGCTGTCTCAAAAACCAAGGTTAGATCACATTGTCCATATTTGGTCCTTTGACCTAACATGACAGAATTTTTGTACTCAATCAGAAAATTGTACCAGCCTTAGAAATGGCAAATAGCCATTTGAACAAGAAGTATGAAATCTTTGCATACCATTGTCTCAGCTGAGCATATTTTTGTTTTTTTTTTCTTTCGATGCATTAAATGTGTGATTGACTTGGCTCTGTTGTATCAACTTCGTTTTCCTTCCATCCTTCTGCTCCCAGCAAAAGTCTAGGTTTTTTTTTAGTTGGTTTGTTTGTTTGTTTGTTGTTGTTGTGGGTTTTGTTTGTTTGTGGGGGGTTGTTTGTTTGTTGTGGGTTTTGGTTTGGTTTTTTGTTGAGGTTGCAGTCTATGTGACTTGGGGTGAGGTTATTTTCTTCACCTTCCAGGTTCTCTTTTAATTAGCCATTTTAGTGTTTGTTTCCACCTCTGCCCTCTATCAGTGCCATGAGTCTTAAATATATTGTATCAGCATTCTAGAGGCTGAAGTTGGGCTGAGCAGAGGTGCTAAAATTTGCTCTTTAACTTCTATGGATTGCCATAATTGCATGAGTTTTCAGAGCTCTTCTGATCTTTCAGGTCCTACGAGAAAGTCATTCAGTCAATTGATTTGTTTATTCAGTAAATTCTTTACTAAATTCCTTTATAAGAGGTGAGATGTTGTGGTACACTAGCTCAGGTTTCCTAGTTGTCCTACTGCTTATTTAGAGGACATTTATAAATGACAGTGTATGGAGTCCCTGTTACTTCTTAATTTTCCAAATGTGAATACTTAACAAACACTTTTTCTGAACGAGTAGAGAAGAATATGTATGTATGTATCTGTATATAAAAGAATATTATGACAGTATATACCAATGTTATGTATGTTAAAAAAGGAAGAATTATCTCTCAGGTGAGATTTTAATGTTGGCTTTAATTGTTGGATTTTAATGGGGTTTATCGTTGGCTCCAGTCTGTCTGAATTCATTAATCTCCAAGATAAATAGTTGTGGTTTTTTTGAAAGAACTAAAAGCTCTTGCTGAAGTTCCAACTGGTTAGCTGTTCTCTGCTCTTCAGTCTTTGGTCGTGTTTTCAGGTGAGGGTCTGTTTATAATGTGAGTGTATTGGGGTTTTGCTTTTTAAGGCTGATTCTTTTTTTCTTTTTTTTCCTCCAAATCAGCATGATAGAGGAATGGTAAAATATCCAGTTATATCAAATGATAGCTACTGGTAACTTTTCTTTCTTCCATGTGTAAGCTTTCTTGTTCATATCCTCTGCTATTCTAGCATTTATACTTGTCACTCTATGGCTTGGGAATATAGTCTGCAATTTTAGTTTCTTCTTCTAACAGGTCAGGGGTTTTTGCTTTGAAAAGAATTGATTTAGGAAGTTTTGTAGTATTTTGTAAAATACTCAATTTAGGTACCAGAAGGGGCACATCACCTTTTTTTCTGATGAGTTTACAGTCTCAGAGTTTATTTACAATACTTACGTATTTTACAGTATTTGGGATTTGCTTTTCAATATTTATTGCGTGCATAGACTTCAGATGCAGATGCTTCAGTGTCAGTTCCTGTGTAGGGTCTACTCAAGTTACTTCAGAAGGTCTCTTGTCAATTCAGCTACCAACCACCAGAAAATTAAGTATCTCTTGTTACAATCAAGTTCTCCTGATGTGCATTAGATAGATTGGAATGTTAGCTGGACATTGTTGAACAATGCTCACACTGAACTAGGGCCTAATTAGTACCACTTCAATAATTTGAAGTTTTCATTTAAATTGAAATGAAGACTTAGAGTTGCACGGACTCTGCAGCCCATGATGTATGAACAGTACTGATCTTGAAACTCAACTATTGTCATCATCCAAATAAACTTAACAACTCTCTCTGTGTTTTATTTCATTGCTTTTCTTTATAACCTTAGGTTGTAATTTTATATTCTATCTTGTAAGATTTTTCTAAACGTGTTTGTTCTGTGATAAGAACTGTTTCAAACTAGACTGTCTTATGAAAAATAAAGCTAGTCCTCTTTTCTAAAAGCTTACCTATCTTACTTCAATCCCACTTTAAATATTGTCAAACCACGCATGTGGGTCACACAGATGCAATAAAGCCAAATCTAAGGGAAGTAAAACTTAGGTGAGTTTTAATTGCTGGATTTATTGATAATTTCATATTTCAGTTTTTCGCTTATCCTCTAAACTTGTAGCACCTTTTATTCTAGCTCTCAGTGGGGGAGGACTTATTTATTTACTTTTTACAAGGTATTTTGGTCACTTAAACATTTTCCCATACATTCTTTTCTTCATTTAGATTTAGGATAAAGACCCAAGTTGCCATTCTAAGCAGACTTCTGTAAGCAGAAGTGTCCTGTGTTTGTCTTTCCCCCCAAATAGGATTAGATCTATTAAAATTCCAGTGTGAAAGTTGCTCATTGTCATAGAATTCCTGCGTAACCTGCAAGTCATAGCAAATTAAGGATTAATTATTCTTACAGTCTAACTAAAATACATGACAAACTTGCAAGTGGAATATGTTAACATCTCTCAGCGTGTGCTGTTTTAAAGCATTTAATTAATTCTTAAGTGTGATAAAAAAACCTTTATACAGGTCATGCACATGTGAGCCATTCTGGGTACTGAATCTAATAGTTTTCCTCAGTTTCCCTCATGCATTGGCCATGTACATCTTAAAGATGAATAAGCCCGAGCATGAGAAGATTATTTCCAAGAATCTTTCTGTGTTTTCACTCAGAGGCCTAATAAGGCTTTCTGGAAAAAAATGGGTGACATTTTTATCCCACTGTGCAATTACATAAGTAAAAGTGCTTTGTGTTTTTAGCAGGATGCATTTACTTCAGTTCTACATATGTCATTCATCTCCATCCCTTGCTAAATAGAGTTAGGATTTCTTTACATTTAGAAGAGGAATGGGTGGAACATGGCCAAGTTGGAAAGTGTCGTTCTGGTGTGTTTGACATGCAGGCTGTCAAACGCTCAAACTAAAGGCATTGTTCCACTGTGTCGTTTGCTTTTCTCTGTGGGAATCTGCATGTATGTGGCTGTTTGGTTGGTTTGCAATTGTTCTGGGGCTTAGCTTCCACTAGAATACTGTTGTTTTGCAGACCTACCCAGAGCTGCTTGAAAAGTCAGTGGGTGACCTATAGTAGGATTTATGAATTTCAAACAGTTTAAATTGTTGCGTTAAAAAATCACATTATTCACCAAATAGTGGATTCAAACCCTCTTAATGATCCAGGCCCTTCCTAACAGCTCCTTTCCTGTAAGGTTATGAACAGTTGTGCTGTGCTGTAAACAAGTCAAGGAAGCTGATTTAGTTGAAAACAAAGGTTGGATTTGGGAGGGGGGGTGGCATTGGAGGTGGGGATCACTTTGCCTCTAGCCAGGTCTGTCATAGGACCTGCCACAACACAGTAGTGCCTGCGCAGCTCCAAGTGTGAGACAGCATGTGAGCCAACAGGTGGGTTTCTTCTTGACATTCTGTATGAGTGCAGTGCCAGTGTAATTGTAATTCATTTAACATAACATTATTTCAAAAATACTGAATTGTGTAAATAGTGATCCACTGCTAGCCTCCAAACTGGCTTGGTTTTTTGTACTGATTCTTTAACTATATTGTAAAACCACAGAATCGAGGTGTTTCTCATTTTGAAGCTTGGATCTGATGTATTTGAGATATCGGTATTTTTAAGTACCATGTTCTCTTCTTCAGTTCACAATTCACAATTTGTTGAATTCTGTTCAGCTAATACCTTCCTTATAGAACTTTTTTTCAGTAAGATTTGTTTTGGCTATGATACCATTTAGATATTATTTAGAGCTGAACAAAGGAGGTCTTCAGAATAGAGTGTTATATTCAGGCAGTTC
>JAWWLV010000121.1:39946775-39985288 GCA_035041135.1 Platyrinchus mystaceus
TAGGACCTGCCACAACACAGTAGTGCCTGCGCAGCTCCAAGTGTGAGACAGCATGTAAGCCAACAGGTGGGTTTCTTCCTGACATTCTGTATGAGTGCAGTGCCAGTGTAATTTTAATTCATTTAACATAACATTATTTTAAAAATACTGAATTGTGTAAATAGTGATTCACTGCTAGCCTCCAAACTGGTTCTCCGAGCTTAATACAGTTTTATCTGGGTTGGTTTTTTGTACTGATTCTTTAACTATATTGTAAAACCACAGAATGGAGGTGTTTCTCATTTTGAAGCTTGGATCTGATGTATTTGAGATATCGGTATTTTTAAGTACCGTGTTCTCTTCTTTCAGTTCACAATTCACAATTTGTTGAATTCTATTCAGCTAATACCTTCCTTATAGAACTTTTTTTCAGTAAGATTTGTTTCAGCTATGATACCATTTAGATATTATTTAGAGCTGAACAAAGGAGGTCTTCAGAATAGAGTGTTATATTCAGGCAGTTCAGTTCAGGAATATCGTCACCCAGGTGAACTAAAGCAGCTATAGTAGGTTTGTAGGGGTTTACCAGTTACACACCTGGAAAAGTTTCCTTAAATTGTTACTTAAGTGGAAGGATTTACCAAATTTTTTCTCAAAAGGTTATATTGTTCTCTTTCTGAAAGGATTGGGGGAAAAAGTTGCATCAAATGTGAAAGAAAACAAATAGATTGGTAAAAGAGTTTACTGCTGTGGGTGAAGCTTTTTTTTTAATCTAGAATATACTACATTATTTTTTGAAAAATACTTGTAAAGGTTTTGGGGATTTTGTATTTGTTTATGTATATTTGATAAAATATGTTGTAGGTTTCACTATGCTAATCTTGGGGGGAGAGAATAAGCCATCTTTTTATGTTTACTACAGTCTTGTGTTCTTCTGTTTGGACTAACAGCTTTATAGATACGCATGCTTTTGGTATTTAGGATTGGAGAAAATACAGTGAAGTGCAAATAATGCTTACCATATTATTGTTACTGATACACACATGTCATTTCTCTGTTTTGTTTGTGGGGGAATAGTTTTAATTATGTTGACCTTCACATTCCTTTGATAGAAAATCAGGTTAACAAGTAGTTTACAAAAAACCTGTTTTATTGAAGCATCAGTAAATGAGAACAGAAAAATTCATGTGGCATGTATGAGAATTGTACTCACTTTCAAGTTTAGTATGTGTGACTAACTACATATCAACAACCTTTTTGTGTCCCTAATAATTATATATTTCCTTCTAATGCAGTCTCCTAGAAGGTGGAACCAAAGCAAAATTGGGTCTGTTTCAACAGAAATTAAGAATTTAGATTCAAATTACTATAAAGGGTTAGGGTAAAAGTTGAAGGAAGATGATGAGTTAGTTTTAAGGGTACTTAGTGAGAAGTCTTCCCAAGCATCTGAAAGCACATGCATGTTGTTAGAAACAAGTGACATGTAGATTAGACAGAGAAAAAACTAGTTGGTCCTAATAATATGTAAGTAGATGTGGCAGCTGATTAAGATTTTTTAATGTAATCTGAACAAATATGGTTTTTAATATAATTTTTATGCCTTCAAAATTCATTAGGTTTGTATTTCTAAGATGATTTGGAGCTAACACATCTGCTCATAACTTCCTTTAAAAAACAGGAAAAGATTGATGAACTGTATAGACTTCATGACAACATGGAAAAAGAAGGAAGGAGGAGTAAAATGTCAACTCCTTCAAATCATAATGAAGAATTACTGTCAGGCTTAGAGTATAGGAGCAGTTAGAGCAAAAATCTGAGTACTATGGTATCTTCCAGCTGTGGGATATTTAGACAAAGAACATAAGTGTAAGATGTACCGCTCCTATGAGGAGAGACTGAGAGAATTGTGGCCTTCGGTACATAAAGGGGGCCTGCCAGAGCTGCTGAGGGACTCTTCAGAAGGACATGTAGTGATAGGACAACAGGGAGTGGGTTTAAACTGAAAGTAGGTAAGTTTAGATTAGTTATTAGGAAGAAATTCTTTACTGTGAGGGTGGTGAGAAACTGGAACTGGTTACTCAGATAAGTGGTAGATGCCCGATCCTGGAAGTGTTCCAGGCTGGGTGGATGGGGCTTTGAGCAACCTGGTCTAGTAGAAGGTGTCTCTGCCCATGGCAGGGGGATTGGAGGTTAGATGATCTTTAAGGTCCCTTCTAACCCAAGCCATTCTATGATTCTGTAGTTCCTCCTGGTTTTTAGCTTTCTGTAATTTCAGAATTTCTTTGAGAGTGCATTATATCTGTTTTAGGGAGGTTATGTTGTTTGACTATTTTTCCAAAGGCCTCAAAGAGCCCTACCATGAATCTGTGATTCTCTTTACCCTTTGGCATCTACAGCAATCTTGTTCCTGGATGTTTCCAATTTAATTTCCTATGGAAAATGTTCTGGGTGGGGTTCTTTGTTGTTGTATTTTGTTTGGATTTGTGTTTTACTATTTAAAATATGCTAGACATGATAACAGAAGTAAGAAAGCGTTTTTTTGTTGGCTGATCAGAGATGATAAATAATCCTGTCAGTGCAACACACAATGCTGTTGGCCTTCACTTCCTTGATTTTTGCTGAGCTGAGGAGTCCATATCTATTTAGTTGATTCTCCCAAGAAAGCTATTCTGTGTTTCTGATCATCCTTGTTATCCTCTGAGCCTCATGGTTCTGTTGGTGTTGATTTGTAAGGGAGTAACCAGAATTCCAAACAGTTTTGTAATTGTGGCCCTTTTAGATTTTTACTGACCATGATGGTTTCTGATTTGTGTGTTCTCTTGAGCCAAGTTCTCTTGGCTTCCAGATTTTTGAGCTGATATAAGATGGCTCTGAAAATAGTAATTAGAAGGATCTTTCTGAAGGAGATAAAGCCAGTTTAGAAACTACTATATGGATATTTGTGCAATTGAAAATGTTTATATCATCACTGTCTGCAATCCACTGCACATATCATGGGCTTATACAGAAGTTTTCAATTTCATTTAATCTGCACTAACAGCCATGAGAAAGGTGATGTGTATGGATGGAAATAGCATCTAATGTAATACCTGAGTAACGAAGTCAGAACCCCAAAATTTCTTGATTAATACGAGTGCTGTTGTAAGTGGCAATGCTCTTCCAAATTTTTGTCTGAATTTCTGGGGTAAGATTCTTGCTAGCATCCTTTGAAGTTAGGAAGGTATAGAAGTGCTGTCAATCCCAGGTGTCTTCAGAGGCATCTGGTTACTCTTGGTCAGTCTGGCCTCCAAGAAAAGCTGCCATTTGGTCCCTGCAATGACAGGAGGTTGTAACTACAAGGGTGGGTGGGTGAGTTGCTATTGACTGTTTTGCCCTTTGGAGGTCAAGGAGCTTGTCTTTAGCAGTATTTAGTTGTTGGAGGCAGAGGAAGGAGCGTATAAACCCTATAATTTAGTTTTCAGTTCCCAACAAGGGAAGTTGGTAACTGGTTCTGCTGACAGTGCCCTGATGGGGAGCAGTACCATAGAAGGTTGGAGTATTACTTCATATTCGGGCCAGTGAAATACATTTTCACCCCATTATGGCTTCAGTGTTCAGGATCATGCGATCCTTCTCCAACTCTTGGTTTTGATTTACTTGATCAAACTTACATTTGATACATTAAGTTACATTATTGCTTGCCTTTTTTCTGGAACACAAGCGTGGTGAACAGCACATTCATTTAGGGCTTCTCTGTAAACTTCCGTTCCTTGTGAAAACTAACAACTTTCTATCCATTATCAAACCAGTTACTAAAATAAAAGGACAAGTTCCTTCTTGTACGTCACCTTAAAGTCTTGAAGAAGTCCTGCTAAGACATCTTGCGTCGTCCATCTTGGAAGTCCAGTTGTTCTGTCAACCAGACAATCCTTCCCTTTGTGTGTCTTGGTTACTTGGGGGGAGGGGAGAAGGAGGGAGTATTTGTGAAGCATAAAAAAAAAAATTTCATTTTTCATTACATTTATCTAGCTGTCTTCTGACTTGTTTCTCATAACTTTAACCAGTTCTTCTGGTATAAGGTTAAAAATATTCTGCAGTTACTGCAATATTCCTTTAGAGCCCTTAAAAAAAAAAAAAAAACAAAAAACAAAAAACAAAACCAAACCAAAACCAGAAAGTAACTAAATTATTTTATTTGCCTTTATATTCTTTCTAGACAAAGAAAGTGCCCTTATTTCAGGTGTTGTTTGCATATTTTCCCTTTTTATCCATAACTATGACTGAAGCAATTATTATGAAAAATTTGGGCACGTAGAATGTTAATCTGGAATCATGAGACTTGAAGGAATTCCTTTTCTCTGGCTTTTGTGTAAATATTTGGGATTAACTCAAGATTTAATGAATAAAAATAGGCCTTTCACTTGCTTAGAAAACTGTATGTATAACACTAGCTTTTGAATAATCTTCACTTTGATTCTTATTTTACTTTACTATAACAGTGGGAGTAATTGAATGCTTTCGCTGCCAAAAGGAAAGAGTTGGAAAAGCAGGGGGGAAAGAAAAAAGGAAGCTGTATAATCAATATCAAAGCAACTTGAGGGATTATTTTAGAAATATGTTACAATTAAGACTGCTCTGTTGGAAACGTACTTAGCACTCTTCTAAGTGACTTGCAGAGTAAAACGGTACCATTTTTGCTGTAGTAGATAATGAACACACAAATGATAGTCTTACAGTGTAAGTGACAATTTAAAGGTTTGTGATACTAACAGTTAGACTGATTTGTGTGGTGTCTTGTACGTTGGAGCATGTGGATGATGCAACAGCATGGCTTGAATAGATGCTTACATTCTTGTGTCTTGAATCTGTTGGTTGTCTTGCAATAAGTTCACTGTTAACAATCCCTTCAAAATTTAGCAGAGTACTTGTGAGGAAGGTGTTTTATGAGCAAAGTCGCATGGTTTTGCAGTAGACTTAAATATTGGCTCTGTCAATTCTAAATTACTTATTATGTCTGCTTCACTTGTTTATGGAAAGCTAGAGGCACTCTTTGTTTCGTTACACTGGCTCCTTTGCAGTCCTAATGAATGTAAAAAACATTTCTATTCCTTTTTCCTGTAATCTGCAATTTACCTTGTTTCATTGGGTTATTAGCAAGAGAAACAGTGCACTCTTTTGAAACGTAATACAAAGAGGTATAAATAATAACATGCATGTAAAAGTGCAAATAAGTATTTCTTATTAGAAGGGGATTAGAACAAACTTTTTAAGTATAAGTTTTAGCTGCTGTATTTTGTTTCTTATTTAAACTTGCATTAAGACCAAGTATTCTTTGTTTCTAACAAAGTTTGCCATTTTAATAGGCCTCATATTAAATTTTTCTTATGACTTCAAATGAACGTAACTCTTCTCTGTATAGTTGGGGGTTTTTTCCAGTTTGGAAATACAAAAAAGTAGTGAGAAGGTAGAGGTTTACTTTTGATTAACACTTGTGAAATGCCTAAGAGATCAAGTACAAATTAAATAAATTAATGCTTCTTTCTCTGTAGGGTGCTGGTCAAGACAAACTTGGAATATATGTCAAGTCTGTTGTGAAAGGAGGCGCTGCAGATGTGGTTAGTAATACTCTTAAATGTCGGATGTTCAGAGGTAGAAAGACCCTTTGGAAATTCTTTAAAATCCTTTGTTAACTAGTGTTTGTGAATAATTGTTTTAATTTCGACCATGTTAGCATTGGTGTATGAATTTTCATCTCTTGAATATGTATTTAGGATGGTCGTCTGGCTGCAGGGGATCAGTTGCTTAGTGTGGATGGCCGAAGTTTGGTGGGCCTGTCCCAGGAAAGGTACAGAATGCTTTCCTTGATTGTCTTTCCATGAAGAAAATGTTAGATTAAGAACTTAGTGAAAATGGGCAGAAGCTCATTTTTTTTTACATTTTAGGCTTTGCCTTGGCTTTTGTTAACTGCCTGTGAATAGCCTTAGTAACAAGTTCAACTGTTTGTGTACTGTTTTCCGTATATGATACGGGTTATCTATATAGATTGAACAATCTTATTTAGCTCCGATTTTAAATATTTTGGCTTTTGACCTTTAATGCAGAAACTGTGAATAAATAGTACTTGCCAGTAGGTCTTGTCTCTGTGCATATCTTGAAGTCATCATCTGCTAGTTTTTTTCAACGTGACTTTAAGTATTAATTAGTAAAAGAGTGCTTTGTCAAACAAAAGATTGCTAGAATAAAGGTGAGAAATGATGACGTACAAAATGATAATAAGGAGAACTAAGTAATACAGTGCCTAATTTTATTTTGGTTTTTTTTTGCTTTGGCTTTTATTGCAGGGCAGCAGAACTTATGACAAGGACAGGTTCTGTAGTAACACTAGAAGTAGCAAAACAAGGAGCAATTTACCATGGTCTGGCAACCCTGCTTAATCAGCCATCTCCAATGATGCAAAGAGGTAAATATACTAATTTTATTTGTGTTAATAACAGCTTTATAAATCTGCTTTCTATATTTATAAGAATGTAGAAAATATAATAATTTACAATATCTTATCAAATATTACCATAATACTAAATCAGAAAAGAAACATAGTTGCACAGAAAAAAAAACCATTTCCTCTCTTATCAGAACTTCATCTGGTTTAAAATATTGTTTGAAATTATGCTAGTCTAATTGTTAATAAATGCTTTGCAGATGTACCTTTTAAAACTCAATTATGCATTTAAACAGATTTCTGATTTGAATTAATTTTTGTTTTAACAAATGGAATATAATGAATGCAAATGACATTAAACTTGATGGCTTTTTTTTCCCCTTTCATAAGAGCTTCTCTCCTCCTCTCAGAATATGACTTCCTTGTAACTACAGAGTGCAGTGTAATTACTAAGAGAGAGACAGAAGCCCCCTGGAACATATTTTGCCATTTAATATTTATTTTTTAATTAATTAATTTTAAAGCTAGAAATGTTGAAACTTATCTCCTTAAGTTTCTGTGTCTGATCATAAGAAATTCTTGGATGTTTCTCCCATGTTATATTTTATCATCCTACTTCAGGGAACTAACAAAAGAACATTCTGAAGGAAATCATTTTGTCAAGGAAGACCTTTTCTACATACAGGGTAGTACTACAGTATGGAAAAGAATGGGTTAAAAGAACAAATCCTTATTATCACAGTTTACAATACCATCCCCAATGCCATATGCCTCAGTCAGAAAGAGACCTTTCAGCGTAGCACATTTGGATTTTCCAGATATTGTGATACCTTTTTCAAAACCTCTTTGGAAGAATAAAAATCAAAAGAATCCTTTCTTGGTATTTGATGCAAGATTGGGATTGCATATTTGAAGAAGTACAAATTTAAAAATCTAGCATTCACTTTTCTGTGAACTAATTTTTAAATATTAACACAGGGTAGCTCTGGTTTAAAAAAGAATGTGCTAGGCAGTAGTTAATATAAGTGAAAGGGAGAAAATACATATCCAACTGTTACAGTTTCTGACCGCCGTGGCTCAGGTAAACCCCGACCAAAGAGTGAAGGATTTGAGCTGTATAACAACTCCACTCAAAATGGATCACCTGAGAGTCCTCAGCTGCCGTGGACAGAGTACAGCGAACCAAAGAAGCTGCCAGGGGATGACAGATTGATGAAGAACAGAGCTGATCATCGATCCAGTCCCAATGTAGCAAGTAAGAAAGATTATCCTTCGTTTAGGGGTAGATGCCTCTACCAGTAATTTCAGAGGCTGTTGTATTCAAAAGGGGATTGATTGCTTTTAAAAGTGGATTAAGTTTAAAATACCAGTGTAGTAGTAACATTTCGAGCAAGCTTCTTGTTAGAACTATTTAAAGGAAAAATCATAGTTATTTTGTGAATACTGTTATTTTATTAAGTTCTGTAAATTATTATTAACAGTCACGTAAATGCTTCCTTCAACTTTCCAACAGATCAGCCTCCAAGCCCTGGGGGAAAGAATGCTTATGCATCTGGAACTACCACCAAAATAACCTCAGTCTCTACTGGAAATCTTTGCACAGAGGTCAGAAGTGGCAAGCAAAATGCTGGCTATTTAACTTCCTTTAGCTATCAATAGCATCAGTGTGCTTGAGTCAAACCAGTGTCTTAACTATTTGAACACAATCCTGGTGCTAGAGACTGGGTGGGGGTTTTGCTTATTACAGCTAATGAAGGGTTGGGACAGCTTTCAGTGATTTCATTAAGTTTTGTTCATGAACTTGTCCTTGTGAATTTCTTGGCTTTGTACAATACTGCATACTCGCTTTGAGACCATAAAAACATAAGTCATAACCATAGTTACATTTTATACTAGACAACCCTCTTTATCTCCTGTCCCAGATGAGTAATGATCTTATGAGCCAAAAGAAAACATTTGGGAAATGCATGTTTGGAACAGTCTTCTATATGGATCTGTGTGATGAGAAAATTCTACCTTACATTCTTTTCTCTCTTTTTCAGGAACAGACTCTGCCACCGCGACCTGAAGCTTATCCCATCCCAACACAGACCTATACTAGAGAATATTTCACATTCCCAGCTTCCAAGTCCCAGGATCGAATGGGTCCAGCTCAGAGTCAGTGGCCAAATTATGAAGAAAAACCACAGATCCAGGCAGAGAGCAATCATTCTATCAATACTACCATGCAGGTGAGAAGTAATTTTTTTCAGGATAAAGAAACAAACCAGAAAAAAACTGCTTGCTTTCCACTCCCAGACTACTAGAGATAGTTTTTCAGAATAGACAGCTCTCTATAATCTCTGAGTTGCTGAGGAGAAACTATACCAACTATACCCAAGAGGAGAACAACAATACTTTTGCCAGGATGGCCTTGGATTCAGGAAGCCTATGCTGCCTTTTTTTATTGTTTGTTTTATCCTCCTCATTTTGCCTTTTTTTTTTTTAATTTTTCTTCCTTTCATAAAATTTATGTTAACATGTTCTGCAGACCTGTTATCTGGGGTGTTTTAATCCCCCATTAGAGGTAATAGGGTGCAAGCAGTAGTATGGTTTGTCTTGTAAAATGTTTTACAGTTTTCTGCAAAACAACGTAAATCTTCCATTCTTCCAAGAAAGTTTATGTGGAAAAATCTCTTTGCCTGAAGGGTGCATTGTTTAAGTGACAAAGGGAAGTATTAAAATTAAAATAAAACAGTACTTTGAGACCTGTCCAAAGTCTTCACTGAAACACATTCCCTGCTCTCAGTTAAAAAAAGAAGTATATAATTTCAAGGTGTATCTGTTATCAAAGCGCAGATGCATCTTGACATGAAATTAATTTACCCCATTTGTACCTTTAAAAATTCAAAAATAATATTGTTCCGCTCTTTGTAAATGAGAACTTCACTCAAATCGTACAGGAAATTAAACCTAGATCTACTAAATCCCAGTTACGGGATGATCTTTTTCTCTAATCCACCAGACTTAAAAATACAGAGAAAAAGCTTTTTTTTTTTCCTTCTTTTCCTGCTATTTCTTAATTTGTTATAAAAGCACAGCCTTACACCAGGCTCATTATGTTTTACTCTTGGAAAAGCAGTGTCATGTAAATTACCTTGAGATTGCATGTAGGTAAGCAAAGTAGGGGTTGCTTGTTGATAACCCATATATGGGCAAGTGAATTCAGTAAAAAGTCAATTGAATAAAATGTTGGTGCTTTTGTTTGTTAGTTTAGTATTATAGATATCAAATCCTAATTATTTGGGCTGTTAAGAAAATAGATGTATAGATGTTATAGCCAAAATAGGATGGTAATTTTGAAGGAGAATGCTGCATATTAAATGACTGTGGTGAATAGATTCTTAGATACTTTGCTGAACTTCCACGCTTAACTCTTTCAGGTTTCATGATTTCATCTCACCTAATCTTATCTGCACAGTTAATGTCCAGGTGCTCTCCATCACTGGTGGGAGAGGGGGGAGGCTCCTGCCTACAGAGAGTGGTTTCTACCCATTTGTCTTAACCAGATTCTATGATAATTGCTGCCTGGACATGCATCTCTCCCCTGCTTAAGACAAGCTGAAGTGAATAGCTTAGATGAGGGGCTTAAAACTTGTGAGATGAAGCCCATCTGTTAAAGTGATTGAATGATACTGAATTGGAGCTATGATCTTAGGGCTGAATGCAGGGCAGAAAAGCATTTTCATAAGGCAAGTGGCTAGAAGCTTTATCTCCTCACAAGCATTGAAAGTGTTCCCAGTTTTGACGTGCCATACTTTAAGTTCTTTTAAGTTGAAAATTAGAGGAAAACAGACTTTAAAAAAAAAATTATGCTCTTAATCTTTGCAGTGAGAACTGGGCTTGTAAAAAAAGCCGCTAAATGCTTGTTTTCTGTTCTGAAGGCATTAGCAAACTGTTTGGCTAGGTGCATCTTTACAGCAAATCTAACACAAATAGCTATGTGTTCAGCTCTATTGGACTAATAGAGCATAAAAAATACACTTGTTCCTCTCAAAGAAGGCATTCTTCAGAGGTCATGGTTAAGGTCATTGATGGAGGAAAAAGAAAAGGAGTTTGCTTTGTTAGTCTTCTCTCAGTTGTTGATAATTGGTGCATTATGTGTTCAGTGCTTAGTAGTTTCTAACATTCAAACTAGGAATATTTGCTTCAAGAAAATCATTAACAGATCTGATAAGCCTAATTTACGATCCAGTGTTCCTTTTGAGGTGGTTGTAGAGTGCAGCAAGACCCCAAGTTTGTATAGAAAAAGGCTTGGTGTTTGACGCACTAAAAAAGCAACAAAATGTCAGTCCAATACACCCATGCCTCAGGAGCAGGTAGAATCAGACCTGCCTGCCCGGATTCCGTACCCTGAATGGCACTGTAGTAATGAGAGCTTCCTGCGGGTCATCTCGCCTGTTAATGGGGGAGAGTGGGCGGAGGCTCTCTTTTTCAGCATCCTTTCTGTTTGCTTTTCCAATAGGAAAGATGTTCAGTCAAGCCAGCTGAAGCCTGAATGGCAGAGCTGGTATGCCTGAGCCACTGCTCAGAACTGCCAGGACTCTTGTACTCACATGTGGGGGAGGGGGTGTCAGGGATAGTCCTGAGAAACTGTGTGAGCTGGGGAGCTTTTCAGCGTAAACTCCATTTTGCATTCATCCTTCCTCCTAGTCCAGTTCCCAGGCATTTTGGAGCTTGTTAGGTCTTCCATCACAGAAAGTTAAGAAGACTGAGAAGACTATTTTATTGTTGGTTTAGGGAAACTTGCTGGGCATGGAAGTGCTGAAAAGTAATTACCTTCAGTAATAAGAATGTGTTTTGTAAGCCATTTTCAAATATGTTTTAATATAGATGGACTATGATATACATGCCTTGTTTAAATTTTTTTCAGCGTGTAGCTCGTTCCCAGGAAGAGCTCAGAGATAAAGTTTTCCAGCCAGAGAGGAATCGTTTGGAAGTTGTTATACGGAAGGATGTGGAGTACATCGATCGGAAATCGGACAGCGATCAGTGGATGAATTCATCTGTGGATTCCAGCACATCTAGCCAGGAACATCTGAACCATTCCTCCAAACCAGTCTCGCCTGGTTCTTGTTTAGCTAAAAGTGGACCAGGCCGTTGGAAAACTCCAGCTACTAGCCAGCCGACTCCAGTGGCCATTTCCCAGCCCATCAGAACAGATCTTCCCCCTCCACCACCGCCTCCTCCAGTGCATTATGCAGCCGAATTTGATGAACTTCAAATGGATTTGCCTCTGCCTCCCCCTCCTCCTCCAAACCAGATAGGAGCACAAGCATCCTCTCAGGTAGCTGCTGCTGAGCGTAAAAAAAGAGAAGAGCATCAGAGGTGGTATGAAAAGGAAAAGGCACGTTTGGAAGAAGAACGAGAAAGGAAACGCCGTGAGCAGGAAAGAAAACTGGGCCAAATGCGTTCTCAGCCACTAATTCCTGCTCAGCCTGTGGTTCCTCCCATTCCCCTTCAGCAAGTGAAATCAGAAAAACCTTCAACTTTGCAGAGGTCTCAAGAAACAGTTATTCGAGAGTTGCAGCCCCAGCAGCAGCCTCGGACTATTGAGCGGAGAGATCTGCAGTACATTACTATCAGCAAGGAAGAACTGTCATCTAGCGATAGCCTCTCTCCAGATCCCTGGAAACGGGATGCTAAGGAGAAACTGGAGAAGCAGCAACAGATGCACATTGTGGACATGCTGAGTAAAGAGATTCAGGAACTTCAGAACAAGCCTGATCGTACAGCGGAAGAAAATGACCGCCTCCGTAAACTCATGCTTGAGTGGCAGTTCCAAAAGCGACTTCAAGAATCCAAGCAAAAGGATGAAGATGATGATGAAGAGGAGGATGATGATGTGGATACTATGCTCATCATGCAGCGACTGGAAGCAGAAAGAAGAGCAAGGGTAAAAGGGGATAATCCTTTCTAGACAAAAGTATTGTTAATATCTAGCTTGGTGGGTTTTCATGCTTTGTCTGAGTATTTTGATGTTCTTACAGGGTAAGGGAGGATGAAGCTTTCTTAAATACCTTGAATTTTAAAATTAATAACTTAGAGTGCTTCACTAGTTAAATGATGTATTATAAAAGTATCAAAGCTACCTTTTATAGATTTAGCAATTGAATATTTAGCAATTGAATTTACTTTTCTGGTTTTGGGGAAAGAAATTCCCTTTGGATAAAAGGCTTTTGCCATGTACCTTTAGTATGATTAAAAGGTAAAATATGGTAGAAATTCGCTTACAGGAAGGTAAGCAAAAACATTTGAAATTTTGAAAGTCTGTAGGAGAATGAGGAACAAAAAATACTGTGACTTCTCCCTCCCTCCCCCCACCCCCAGTATATTTACTCCCAAGAGTTTTTCTTTATAGTGTTGGACATGAGCACATGACATGAGTGCTTCCAGGGAATTGTGAACTGAATGGAGATTCCAACTTGCTGGTCTGCTCCAAGTAAAGGAAGCTGTTACCTCTACCTTTACCACCACCTCAGTGCTGACCCCGGCAGTGGGAAGCATTGAGTTGAACCATGTGGTGTTGAGTGTTGTAACAATTAATACACCCTGTCTAGGGCTCCAACTCATACATACCTGGATTTTGCATGGTGTCCTGTTTGATCAGCATCTGACGCGGTTTGCTTACATTAGCTTCAGTTCTGTGGAAGCTCATATGTAATAAGATAATTCAACTGAATAGTATGGTGAAGATTTTAATCACTCTGCTGGTGGCTGTTGACTCTCAGAATCTGCTAAATCTACTGTTAATTAGTTTCTGTAGCAAAATCTGTTCTTTTCTGAATAATAGCATGAATACCCAAGTTACATACCAATAGCTATGCTTTACCAGGCTTAAAAACTAGCTCTGTAATATGTTGAGTGTCTTCTGTGTGTTTGTCTTGGAAAGCTGACTTAATTCTGTGATAAGCAATGTTTAATTCTTGAGAAATGTTTGGACATGCTTGTTTTGACATTCAGAAATAGCTAGTGGCTTGAGTAGTAGTTGAGTTCAGGATTGTTTTGGCAGCTTGATTTCCTAAACTTACTCTTCTCATATTCGCTGCAGTCTGCATTGCTTTCTTTTTTTTTTCTTGTGGCTAACTTTATTATTGTGTAAAACAATAGATACCTCAAACTTGGAAACTGAAGAAAGGAATAGTGAAATCTATATTTGGCAAACTGGTTGCGTTGAAGCCCAGCATTGGTAACGTGTAATTTGTAGCACATAGGCAGTAACCAACGGGCATAAAAAATTCAAGTAGAACTGCCGTTTTAACAAACTGTCTTTAAAATTTTACTGTAGCAAGGCTAAGAAAGCCATGTGCCATTAAAAGAAAGCCATACTGCATATGTGCTGCATAACTTATTATCAGTCCTCTCTGCAAGTGCTGGATTTAAAACACTGTTTTTGCATAAAGTTCTTCCAGCTTTTTGGAACATTTTGAAACTAAAAAAATAACAGTTGTCTTGAACTGAATTAATGTTTGATTTTGGTTGCATTTCACTGCTAGAGATGCAATAAGTAGCATCTCTGGAGAATTACTGAGGTGTTGAATGAGTCAAAGCAATACTAAAAAAAATTTGGGATTATTTGTTTTCATTTCTGTATTTCAGAATTATATCAATTCAGTTCCTTGTTCTAAAGCAGCTGACTAAACAAATAAAAGAAAATGCTTTTGAAATAGCACAAGTCGAACCTATCTTTATTTTCACTGTGCATCTTTCTTTTTTTTCCCCTTTCTTACTACCTGCAGCAGACTGCAGTGCCAGCAATCTCTGTTCTAGATTTGGTATGTTTGTTTCTTTCTCTTCAATATCTCTTTGCCATTTCAATTCCTTATATTATTAATAAACACACTCTATGTGCTTTGAATAATGATTTGGCATCTTTGGGTGTTCAAAAATCATTGTGGTACAGTAAGCAGTAAGTTAACTGCAAGCATGCATTTGAATGTTTTCAGATGTGGTGACTCCTTTCCCTGTGTTTCCTTCCTTTTAGATGTTGTGCTCTGCTTGCAAACTTGATCTGTTTGTTGTAGCAGTGGTCTAATATAAAACTGTGTATCTGCTGTTTTGTGCAATTGTGTTTATAAAATCTAATAACTAATAACTTTGAATGAACAGGCTGTGAGGTAAGATTTTTTTCCTTTCCCTTTACCACCCATGAAGGTTTTAGAGGAACTCTAGGAACACCATTCCTTTCCAATTTGAAGTGAAATTGTCTTGAGAGCCTAATAATTCAGCATACTGTTTTAGCACATGCTGAAGTGTTATTTGCAGTTGTTACAGTTTTGTCATTAACATAAAAATTATGTGCAAACTCGGAAATTACTTCTGAACTAATATTTCCAAGTAGGTTACATAAACATGCAGTTATTAAGTTATGATATAATTTCAGTTTCAATTGGTTACTACTATTTTCTTGCATCTAAAACATGACTGGCTTTCAAACTGGAGCAGTAACTGCTATGACTCTAACTAATTCTGTATTTTTTTGCTGTCATTGGACATGGCTACATGGAAAAGAAGTTCTGTAGTCTTCCAGAAAAGAAATTCATGCCCTTCAAAGTGTATTTCTATATAATTAGTACACCAGTTTGAAAGAAAGGTGATGTGTGCAACTCTTGTTAGAATAATTACTTTGTGCTGCTTGAAAAAACTGCAAATGTGTTGGTTCAAAACATGGATTTGCATATTTGGCACTGCTTTATGAAAAACAAAATCACCTTTTAACATACTTCTGGTAACTTATAAATCTAAGGTGTTCAGTTTTGTATCTCTGAGGTTCATGAGTGTTTTAAGAAGCTTACAGCAATGAAAAAGGTGAAATATGCCAGCTTTCTGAATTAATGGACAAGCCTGGAGTCACGTTCTTTTCAGACTTAGTATCTATGAGTATTTTTTCTTATTTCTACTCCTGTATTTTTTTGCTGAAACCTCGGTCCCTGGAGCTGCAACTGTATAGATAAAGTATTTTGTCAAGCAGACTGTAAATTTTGGGATCTGTCTGTGACAGGAGGTTGTGAAGGCAGACAGTATCATCAGCTTTAAAAATGGATTAGACAAATTCATAGACATCACGCCTATAAACAGCTACTCCAAGGATTACACAAGGCTGTACCAGCTGACATCTCTGGTACTGTGCTGAATGCTGGGGAGATACTAAAAGAAATGGACAGGCTCATGTGCAGCTCTTCCTACCATGGTCAGAGACAGAATACTGTGCTAGATGAATCCATGGCCTGAATCAGTCAATGATTTACTATGTCCATTGGATTTAGCTTTAAAAGTTTAGCTTTAAAAAAAGACAGCAAGCTAATTCTGAAATAGATGATGTTAAACACTACACCTGGCAAATACTGCTTTTTCCTATTTTCACCTTTTTCATACTATTCACGTGACTTTGCAGACACAAATGCATCTCAATTATGCCACTTCACGTACCCAATTAATTACTACTTTGTTTCTTAAAAAAAAAAAAAAAAGAAAAAAGCTTTCCCATGCTTGTTGCTTTTTATGTGTGTCTAACATGAGCATTGGTGTTAGCTGTTCTGCTAATTACAGGGCTGATGAAAGGTGATGAACAGTTAATGCATGAATTGTCAGCTTGGCCTAGTGTTTGTTTTTTGAATTCCCCAGGCCACCATCAGATCTGACCCAGCTTTAGTTGTCATAAATAGATAGGTATAAGTTTAAAGTTCTTCTGGATCATCTTTCAGAGTGTTCTAAGCAGTGCTTGGAGACTTCCTGGATGCCAGCCAGTCCTGTGAATATCTTAACATTCCTGATAGGGATCAGCCCACTGGCCCTTTTACAAGGAGCAATAGCTCAGGGGAAAAGTGGTCGTCTTTGCCCTTCTAGGTAGGAAAAGTGCTGCAAGCGTATGTTGGCAATAGGGGGACAGTTGTGCAGCTGAGGGAACTGTTGGCACTTTACAGCAGAGCTGGGACAAAGCAGGGGAAAAGAATTGGTGCTTTGTGCTCAGCTGCTTTGCTCAGTTACAGCTGGCAGAACACTCTTCTCCTTCACTCTGGCGCTACAGATCAGTTTTTACCTGTTACAGCATAAACATGTGCAGCTTTGGAGAAAATCCAAAATTAGTAAATCACATGAAAACATGACTTTTAAATGAGAATAACTAATCAGGATAAAGAAGCATGAAATCGAAATATTCAACCTGGGAATCTAATAGTCCTCTTAACTAGAAGCAGAACACAAAGCTTCATGTCTTGAAAATTTGGGATGAAGTTAGAATTGTGTACTGTGGTACGCACGCGATGACAGACACAAATGCCTGCAAGTACTCTGGCATGCCTCATCATCCCACTGCTCCCTGCCTTGGTCTGAGAATGCCCCAGAGTAGAAACTAGTTACTGATCATAAAGAAATCAAATGTCATCTCTTGATAGTTGCTATATTCTCGCTTGTGCCTTACATAGAGTTTTTAGTTATTTCACTGTGTTTAGAATAGCCTCCAACCTGGATACAGTTGTCACAATTACTATGACTCAGATGTTGACAACAGTTCCCAGGTGGGCAGCCTGCCCAATCTGCCTTATTTCTTCAGTTAAAGTCACAAGACAATTAAACAAACCAGTCCTACTTTCCCTTTAATTTAGTTGGAAATATTTTCTTGTTTAAGAGCATTTGAATAGGAATATTTGCTACTGAGCAAAAAGGCATGCATGCCATAACCTGGGAGCAGTAACTGCCGTGTTCAGGATATTTTCTAAATGCAGTTGGGTTAGAGTCAAGGAATTTTCCTGTGTTTTCTCACCATGCAGTTTTTTACTTGCCTTTTTTTTTTTTAAGAGGAAATTACTCATCTTGTATAAACTCTTGTGAATTATTAGCTGTCTTTCCTTTTGACAGCAATATTATCTCCTTTGCTAAAATAATGTCTTTTTAATAACCAAGACAAGGAGAAGTCTTAATCCAAGCAGGGAGTCAGTTAACTACTATGTTCCCTGCTCTGCAATATCAATTGATCTTGATCTCTATCCATATGTCCTTTTTAGTTAGGAATGACAGTTTTAGCCCTAAATAAGGGGAATTTACTTGGAGTTGGCATCCTCTAGTATACATTCACCAAATTACTGCCTAAATGAAATTAATTAATTTTGTTTGTTAGCCTTCATGCTCAAAAATGAGCAGTGGGGAGACATAATTGCAAGAAAACTAGTCCAAAAAATTTAGACCTTTTTAGAAGTGATTGAAAAATTGATTAAAAATCTATTCTGCTTTAAAACACATTTCCCAGTAATTAATGGGGAGGGGGGATACTTACATGAAGGTTGTCCTCACAAAGTCTATTAAAACTAAATTCATTTTACTTTTGCTTTGTATCTTAAGGGTATTTGTAAGTGAAGCTGGATTTTAAAAACAAATCCGGGAGTCGGAAAGTACCCTTGTTATATGCAGATTATAGCAAGGTCCAATGATTTACTGATCTATACCAGTCAGTATAAAAAAAAAATCTTGTGTGGAAGGAAAAAAAAAATCACTTTAAAACATAGCTCCAGTAAGAAATAACACAGCATGTAGTCCAGTTAATTTCTACTTGTGACTATAGTGCCAGTGAATATTCCTGTGCATGAAGGGCTTAGATACTGTTCTCTTTAAAGAACCATGCAGAGTTTGGATTGTTGTTCAGTTTTCTTATCAGTTCAGTATCATAAGTATATATAAACTAGTATTGTCTGTTGGACATCAGTTGTGAGCTGTTTAATCTCAGTAGTCAAAGTTTTCTTGTTCTCTGTCTGCTCTTTGCAAAACACATCTGCTGCAGATACAGTGGGAGATTTTATTTATCTCCTGAGACTCTTTGCAGACCTGCTGAATTGAGCCTGTTACTTTAAATGGATTGACCCTTTGACTAATGAGTCATGATTTTCCGGTGCTTAAATACTAATCCAGAATTAAAAAAACAATTGACTGCTGGATCTGTGGACTGTTGGTTCCAAGTATTTAATTTCACTTTACTGTACCTATGAGACTATAGTTGCTGGAACATGAGTCACCTCAGTCTTCTGCTAGGGGTTCATATATATAAATGTCTCCCTGTGTACTTTGTGCCTTTACGTATGTAGCTCTGTCTTTTTTTGTTTTTCCTTTTTCCTTAGGGATTTTAGGAAAATGAGTGTAACAAAGCATACTCTTAACAGCTGGAAATCTGTAGTACAGCATTTCCTACTGAATGAGTTATTTTTAGATGCCAGTACTCGGTTACATTTTTTTGACCCATCTCGCCCACATGAGTGGCAAAAAGTTAAAGATGTGTCTCTGTTAGTTACAGGATGAAGAGCGCAGACGGCAGCAGCAATTGGAAGAAATGAGGAAACGAGAGGCAGAAGACAGGGCCAGGCAGGAAGAAGAGCGCCGACAGCAAGAGGAGGAGCGGACCAGGAGAGAGGCTGAAGAAAAGGTTGTGGTATTCTAAGGGCTGCAGGGATTCTTGCAGGCCTTTTGTCTGCCTGGCCAGGGACAGCTCAGTGTTGGGTCAGCAGGGGTTAAACACAGTAGCCCTTGTGATAAAGGCCATGGCTGAAGGCTTCCTTTTTTCCAGTCTAAACCAAGAAGTAGCTAAAAAATAACCCAATCCTGCTGGCTGGAGTTGATTGGTATTGCAGAAGTAGGCTTACCATTCAGAAGTCTTTAGCAGTGGCGAGGAATTGCCTTCAGAGCCTTTCTGAAAGTTATGGAAGAAGTCAATTACCTCCTGTTTTCCTTCAGTCCCCTAGCATGACTTGTGTAGCTTCTTTACTATAATGGATGAGTTAGTGGTATTGGGGTTTGCTGTGTCTCAGAGACGGCACTTAAATATTTTTTTCAGTATTTTTAAAATACAAATACAAAGAGAAATATGAAATACAGTGGAGTGGTAATGAGTATTCCATATTGGTTTTATGTTTGAACTATTGAAGGAAAGAGAATTGATTTCTAGAAAGCAAATAAATAATTTCAGCAGATAAGTCACTGTGCAATCAAATAGGTAGTAAAAACTCAGGGTTGTCAGTTTCTTCAGAACATTATACATGAGAAGCTTTATTGATCAAAACTAGAAGACAAAGCAGTTCATTTGGCTTTTAGCATGTTTAAGACCCTCTGGTTCCTACAGAATGAGCAGTTCTCTTCAGATTGCCTGTTAGTAACACTGACTTCAGAAAGAAGAAAGAAGGCTATCTTGTAGCGTTGCTGTTCATCTTGGAAGATTTGAGCAAATATATTTTAAAAAAACCCAACAACCAACCTTAGATGTATTAACTTATTAATTTATTTTTGTTACTTTATTTTCATGCTTTGTTAAATTGTTTCCCATAAGCAGCATGGGTTGATGAGTAGAAGAGAGCTAAGCTTTGGTTGGAAATAGGTGAGAAGTGAGGAAGGTGTATCTGGATTGAGAAAAGTATTTAAAAGTATACTGTAGGAAGCCTAAATTAAAAAAAAAAAAAGGCAACCAAGAAAAGATAACCAAGGCTTTCTTAATTTGTGATGATAATGCAAGTAAATGACATTTGGATCACACACTTCAAAGGGTTTTCACTGACAGATCTTGACCGAGATATTTGCACATCTACAAACTAGGAACTTGGTACCATCAGTACGATGGTTTTAGAGAATAGTACAAGGGGATGAGTTTCATTCTTTGCTCTAGTTGAACAAGACCAGATTTATGATCTTTTTCAGGATAACTGACTCAGTGTTGGACAGATAAGCAGATGAGGTGGATTTCTTTAAACACATGGATCAAAAATAGGGTGGTTGTTCAAAATCCCATATATTCCCAGCAGAAGCTATACTATGATTATACACAAGGGGTTTTGTAACATACAGTTCCCAAATACACATTTTCATTCGTTACCAAACTACTGAATAAACCCTTGTATTAATTTACAGTGTGTCTTAGACAAGAGCTGAATAAAGTTAAATGTTATTTAGTTAAAGAAAAATCTTTTAAAGTCAAAAAATACATAGATGATATTTCATGGCCTTCTAAATGGTCAATAGCCTCTTATAAATATCATTAGCATAGTTTCTGTTACAATTTTTTTTAAAAATATTTATTTGATGTCTGTTTTGGAAAAGTTCTTTGTAAGTCGATTTCTGCATGAAAGTAGTTTTCCTGGTATTTATACCAGAAGCGTTAGGAGTCATCTATTCCAAGGCTCTGTTGATTAACTTATGTTGTATAAGCATGAAGCAAAATTACAGAGTTCCTTTTTTTAAGATGGTAGTTAATTTTAGTTATTTTCCTCTCCCACAGATTCTTTACAGCTTTAGTAAATCTGCGCCTTATTAATTGTAGTTACATTTTGAGTAATAAATGCTTGAATTGCCCTTAGGTCACATAGGCAGTTGCCTTAGTGACCACAGGCATGAGTGCCAGTGTTTTTCGTAGTAGTAAATATTCTTTGTATGAGTTCATATAGATGCACTTCTTTGTTCGCTGCCAGAAAAGGAGACAAAAAAAAATATAATATTTACACGAAATGTTTGTAGCTCAGTGATGGAAAACTTAAATCTCTCTTAGACTGAAATGTCTGACCAGTGTGTTTCTGTTTCCTCTGGGCTTACAGAGGCGACAGGAAGAGGAATATTACAGTCGCTTAGAGGCTGAAAGGCGCAGGCAGCATGATGAAGCTGAACGAAGATTGCTGGAACCTGATGAGCCTGGTCTGTACAGACCTCCACTTCCACGGGAATATGAACTCCCATCCCCAACCCCTTCATCTAACGCTCCTCCTCCCCCACCTCAGCGAAACACCTCTTACCTCAAAACACAGGTCCTCTCCCCTGACACGATTTATACTGCCAAGTTTGTTGCATACAATGATGATGATGAGGAGGAGGAGGATTCCAATCTAGCAGGTCAGGATAAGTACTCCAGCACAAGAAAATCTTATGGTGACTTTCCTCCTGCCACCCTTAAGCAACAGCAGCCCTCCCGCCAGCCTCGCCCAGTTTCAGATGGCATCTTTCTTTCCAACTCATTCCAGTCATCTCCAGTCAATGCCAACAGTACTACTGCCAAAAAAATCCAGCCCCCGCCCCCATCAAACAAACCGAGTTTCATCCATTCCAGCAGCTCTAAAGGTAGACACAATGAAATCAGTCGTCTCTACGGAACTATCCTCGTGTTTTCAACTCTGGTGCTCTAGATTGAATCGCTTATTTTGTGATTTCCCCCCCCACTTAATCACTGTTTTCACACTGGTGATCTAACTTAAATCCTGGTATTAATATGAATCCTCCCATTTTTAATTATTTTGATCTCTCAAATTTTCTTTCTCTTTACCCAGACTTTTCAAAAGCAAAAATTCCATCTTTCACACAATGAATCAGAAATTATTTTAACTGCTACTCAATCAATTCAAAGTACTGTTGGTCTTGGCTTTCACTCTGTATCTTTCAATGATTTGCTTTGTATGAATGACCACTGTTTACTCAGGGCATCTGGAAGTGCACCTTTCTTGAACACAGGAAACCTCTCCTAGTGGGTTCATGGACAGAGCTTATCTTCTGCTTCGTTGTTGGTACCAGGGTTCTCTCTTTTAATCGTGTGTGCAAATGGCTTTAAAAATTACCTTTGTAGATGTAGTTCTGAAACACACAAGCACCAAGAGACATAAAGGACATGCCATTAGTTTCATGTATTAGGCTCCATTCCTGTAGTTCTGCTTTGTTACGTGCAGTTTCCTTGCAGAGAGACAAAGATCTAATTTCGTCTTAGTACTTGTTGCTTTACTCCTTCCCATCCCTTCTTTGCCACTTGTGTTTGTCTCCTCATCTTGTTTCTTTTGTAACTCCAACCGGCCAACCATAATGGAGTTTAATTTCAAGAAGAGCTCTAGTTGCTAGTAACTCATCACCACATTTTATCTGCAGAGTACTAGTTTAGCTACACAGATGAATTCAAAGCTAATCCTGTCCAAAGATCCATGCTAAATTTTTTAAACTGCTGCTGTATAGGAGGAATCTTAATATACTTGGCTCTTTGAGTATATCTCACTCTAATAAGCCTGCAGTTTCTTGATACAATACTTCGTCTTAAAAAACAGCAGCATCTGCTGGCAGCTTTTCCTACATTTGTTTTCTTCTCTTCCCCTAGTTCATTCTTTTTACTTATGCTGGAAGTTAACAAGTGCCTGAAAACCAACTCCAGCTAATCAAGTCATTCTTCTAAAATGAAAAGAGTACCAAGTCACCTGAGATTGCAGGGGAAAATGTTTTAGGCTAGCTTCTAGCAGAATGGCTAACTCGTTTTCTGGATTCAAGTCTCAGTGACACAGGTGGAAGCCTACAGTATGGTATATCCCTCATCCCTATTTATTCATCCTAATGAATTTACTTGCTTTATTCAGAGGTGTGCCCTGGTCACAGGGAGAATATGAGCCTCCAAATCGCTTCCATCTCCCAGAAGCACCTCTAATCCAGCTGCAGTAGTAAATGAGTCTGATTTAGGATATGTATAAAGCCATTGAGCTTCCTGTCTGCATCCTTTTCAGTTGAGGCTCAAGCTGTCGTTTTTCAGCAAGACATCCTTTCCTTTGTGGAGCAAATTGGTTTCTGCTACATTTGGACTGCTTCCGAAGGGAAGCATTGAAGAGAAGCTCTGAACAGTATTGTGTAGTTTTAGTGTTGCTGAAGGATTATTAGTTTAGCTGATGTCCCACTGATGCATTTGATGCTTAATAGTTCCACTGTTTGGAGTCAGTACAGCACCCAAGTTGCATAAAAGAGGTATCCGCTCTGATTCTCATTTAAAGGTAGAAAGAAAAAGCTTCATTTTTTACCCTGGTGTTGCCTGTGAGATCTCAGGATGTAGTAGTGTCTATGGGTCCTGCAGGCCCATCTGTCACTCCTGTCTGGCTCTGTCATAGGTTCCAAATCTTAAAGGAAGATGAGGGAAGGTTTTAGCTTTTCAGTGTGTTTTCATTAGACTGGAGTATAAGCGGACACGGCACACTGGACACTACCTGCTATGTGCTACCATTAGAATACAAGTAATTTCATTATGCCTACCTTGCACGGGAAGCCACTGAAAAACCCACAGCCAGTTTTGTATCAGAAGGACTCTAGCTATAGAACACTGGATATCGCAGAGAATTAGTGAGCTAGAATAAGATTAAAGACAGGAAATAGTGGGAAAAATTATCTTTAATCACTATATATATGTTGTAAACTTGCTCTTAGGAATATTCTGAAATGACGGGCTTCTGACATCAAACTTTGGTACTGTAGGTCTGTACTGAATTTTTGTTCTTTCAAAGGACTTTCTTTGTTTAGAAATTCTTACTTGAGAACAATTATAGTAGAGTAAAATATGCCTTCCATCACAACTTGTAGGCTTCCAAAAGGCCCTTGCTTCCCTTCCATATTTGGCACTTTGAAGGCTGTACATGTAATGAATGAAGCAACCCTAGAACCATCAGTCACTAGTTGTCACCACCACTCTCCCTGCCTCACATCATCCACAACCCAGAGTACCATTTCATATATAATTGCATTTACCAATCCTGCTCTCTGTTAATTTTAATTGAGAAATTAATCTCATGAAAGCGAAATGTTCAGTGGTATTGTGTGTGCACATTTGTTTTTCCTGGAAAACAATCAAAAGGACAATCCACAAAGATTTTGTTAGGGTTTTGGTAACAATTAAGGATTATTGTAATATGATGCTTCGCCTTTAATAGCCTAATTCATAAACCATACAACTAATTCTGAATACTCTTATTTCATAATTTTTAAAATAGCCATGAGAACAGGTTAACTTCACCTGATTGCTCAAGCTTCTATGAAGACTGCCTGCGTAACGTACAAAGCCGTTTGCACAAAATGCAGAATTCACTGTGCAGTTTACCATCTCCCATCTTGCTGACTCTGTTACATTCCTGTCCTTTACAGCTCTTTCCTGTTCTGAGTGTTAACTCTAGTAAACCACGCTTCTGCAAATTTTGCTCTCGTGCCTTCTTCCACTGGGTTTCTCAAGACCACTGGGTCCCTTAACTAATCAAGGAAAAAGCCACCACTCAGATGAAAACTACTGACCTAATGCAAATGAAACTCTGAACCACAGCATGTGGATCCAGACTTTCTAAAGCAGGGAAGGGTAGTACTTACATCAGTGTAAGACTCGTGTCTGAGAGGAAAAAAAATCGTCATATGCCTGACATACCTAGTGTGATTTGATCTGCTGCAAATTTTTGGTGGAAAAAATTTAGCCTAGAGAACGCTAACTAAATTTGTGTGTGTGTTTCACTATCATATGTCTCTTATGGAATATTTATGATAAGTTATATATACCAGTGGAAGAAGCAAACATTTCCTTTTGTACCAAAGAAGGTTTACAAGACATAACGTACAATATTGAGACCAGAACTACCTCAAGACAAATCTGAGTAGTGTGCTGACACTAATTTTTACTCTTTTCTAGAAAATTATTAAGAGAATATGGTCTTAAATATAAATTAAATTATTGAAAATTTTGATTGGAAATAAAAGGTTTTGTCTTGTGGCCTTTAGAAAGAATTAATATAATGTGTAAAACCTGTTGTGTTATATCAACCTAAAGGTGCAGTGCTACAAGATAGTTGATTGAAATTTAAGTGCAGGGAAGAGGGGGCATCTTCTGAGTGGTACAGTTCACTTAGACTAAACTGAAACTAAAATTCTGATTACTGAACTACAAACATGGTATATACTAATCTTACTTTCAGCTTTCAAAAGAGAGCAGCTGCAGCTAACTTATTTCCTGTGGAGCTTGTCATAGGATAACAAAGTATGTTGCTCTTTCCATCAATCTCCTTGAACAACTTCTGATGTCTGTCTTACAGATAAGCCATAATAAGATAAAGACCATGATTTGGTGTGTGCTGGATAATCTAAACAAAATGGGTCCTGACTCAAAATTAGGAATAAAAAAATTAGGCAGTTTTGAGGGGAACGGAATTTAGTAGTAGTAGTTTTAAATATTCTAGAAGTTAGATGACCCTCTAAATTCTGATTCTAGTTTGAGATTATTTCTTGAAAAAAGCACTGCACCTTTTGAAGAAATGCAGTATAAAACTTTTGTGTTGTAACTGCGGTCCTTCAACGTACTTTTTCTTTTGCATAAGGAATAAATTCATACACTGGATCTACAGGAGCAGCTGCTGGGGAAGTTTATCGGGATCCAAGAGACAAAAGATCTAAAAGGTGACATACAGGACTCCGTGAACTTTTATACACCTGACTTGGCTAAATTCTGCAATATTTTCTGTTGTTGTTGTTGTATCTCCGTGGGCTAATCATTAGTTCTGCGGTTGGCTCTGTCATGGGTTACTATAACCCACAACTAAGTTCTCCACAAGTCCCCAGGTGATCTGAAGCACTGCTGAACAGCAGCAAATTTTGGCACTACAACTAATTAAACCAAATGATCTATGTAAACTAACAGCGTCAACTGGTTTAGGTGTATTTATGACTCTGAACAGAACCTCTCAAGTGGGATTCTTACCAAACTTGTAATAAGTGTCAATAATGCAAGCTGTATGTCTCATACCAGGTTTACCACACAGCATACTGAAGATATGTTTTGTCTTCCTGTGCTTTTTCTTGGACCTGTGCCACCACAGAAAAGCTTGCTAATTAAGCCTGAGCAGCAATGCTGTGCTAATATAGGCAGGGCCTTAGTTTATACCTGCCCTTCACTTTGAAAATTGGCAGGCATTTTCATTTATTTTAAGGTGCAAGAAATGGTCACAAGCCATAAATTTGTCTTAAGTGATAGCACAATTAAAGGTATGTGTGGGGAACAAAACCTTGCAGAACACGGAGAGGAGACTCTTGCTGTAGTCAAAGAAGCTATCAGTCAGTACATGTCATTAAGAATTATTATGTTTAAGGGTATTGTAGATCAGAGTTTTAAAAAGTATTCTTTTTTCCTTTCCAGTCAAGATGCAGATTTACCTGGAGCACCAGAAAACTTGACGTTCAGGGAACGCCAACGACTTTTTTCACAGGGTCAGGATGTATCCAATAAAGTAAAAGCTTCTAGGAAACTAATGGAACTGGAAAATGAGTTGAACACAAAATAAGATTAAAGCACCTTATCAGATGTAACAGAAGATCTCCAAATTGAGGGATTGAGATGGGGGGCACACTACTAATGAACAGAAAATGAATGTTTTCTGAAAGGAGTGACTTTGATTCCTCTATATCTAAGACTGTTAATTAAGATTTAGAGATGTTGCAATAGCAAGAAAACTGATTACTTTGCCAGGAGCTTGTGGTTTATACAATGAAAGCACTGTAAAATTTTAAAGATATGAATCACGTGAAGGTAACTTCTTCTTTTCTGTTTTGGGGGTTAAGTTCTTGTGCACCAGACCACGTAGCACTTGTCAAAGATAAGTTCTGTTTCCTGGTGTTTTACAGACACACTTTTGTTTTAGCTGCTGAGCAGAGAGAGTGAGAATAGCTTGAACTGCCTAAACTAAGCTGTGCACTAGAATATTAGTATTTTAGGTTGTTTGATAAGAAACCAATATTTGGGCCACCTTAAAGTTGAGACTTCATGTGCAAGTTTGACATACTGTATGGTGTTTATAGAATGATCATATCAATACAGATCTTACCATTACTTAGTACGGGAATAACACACATTCTGTAGGTAGAACCTTGGAATAAAAACATTTCTAGTCCTATGTATTTGTTGGGTCTAAAATGGTTGCCTATGAGTTTATCTGTAGTTATGGATGTTGGTGCATCCTCACATATATATCCATCATATATGTGCTTCAGACTTTCAAAAATGTGAAGATAAAAGCCTTTGGTTAACTGTTTCATTAAAAATTACATAAGCAATAGATAGTAGGCTACACTAGTGGCCCTCCATCAGCTAGAACCAAAATGTTGGTAATGTGTTAAAGGTGAGGAATAATGATTTCAGTTTCAAGGTGAGCAGAAGGGATAGATATGTTTTCTGACAAAGGCAGATAAGAAGTTATCAGGTAATTAGGCATGGAACAGTATTGATAAGTCTGTTGTTACCAGTTCAGCAGTAGAATTTTTTGTTCTGTGGAGACTTGAACTGGCGTATTAGAGAAAAAGACTGAAGTGTGAAGCATCAAATGGAATGGGAGTGGGAATGTTAGTAAGGTCATTAACAGAGCTGGTGTGCTGGCAAGGAACCATCACTGCTCATGCCAAGAAAGCAGTGCTAGTGAGCTCTTCTTCAGTCTAGCTGGCTTTACTGACATCCTGTTACTGTTGTACTCAAAACCTTTTTTGGCAGTTCAAGCTATTTTTTCACACTGTAATAGCCTTATTTAATTTTAAATTGTTAATCTTTCTCCTCCCACTATTTCTTCAGCTATGCTTATGTGGCTGATGATGTTGGGAATAAGGACCTCATCGAAGTTTTTCTCATTGTGTGATGTTAAGACAATATATATTGTGATTCCAAATAAATTTTCTATTTGACAAAGCCCTTTACTGGCTTTAGATGATTTTTTTTTCCTGTATCATATTGTTCTCTTATAAATATATATTTAGGGACTTGTGCACACTTCCAGATACAAAGGGGTAGACTTTCACTGCCTTAGGAAAGAAATCACTTTTAATAAGAGTTGTATGATAAATAAATGCAAGTTAATGAAAATTGGAGTGTAAATATTTTTTACGTATTTCAGGTTTCTTATTTTGAAAGTGTGCTTTTACCGTTTCACCTGTTAAATATGAAGTAGAAGATTAAACTGGTTCAAAGTGTTAATGAAGGATCTGCATGCTTGCTATGTCTGTTCATCAGGAAAAGCAAGCCTCTCCCAATTTATCTTGAGAGCACTAGCAGCCTTACAGTGACAAGCTTTCCTTAAGGAAAAAAACTTATGCTGTTGCTGAATTACTGTTGCTGCTGGATTCTGAAAAAGGCTTAGCAAAAAAATACCTATAACCTTCAGTTGAGTGGATTTGGCCGCTATTGGGCATTCGGGTCAAGTGTGAATATGTGTAAAAGTGCTTTTCATATTTGTCTGTGCATTATTATGAAAAACATCAAAACTGCTGTAGTTTCCCATTTCTACTGTATTTCACTTGCAACCTATTTTTAATAAAGTTTGTATTGTATTTAACTTTGCATTAAATGTTTTTTGTACTGTTTGTTATTTAATTCTGCGTTCCTAACAACATTATCATAAACCAAAGGGGCTCTTTCTATGTTTTGCCTTATCTGTCCTCTTAAAATAAATTTACAGGCAAAGTCAGTGTGTCTCATAGTAAGTAGATGAAAACCTCAAATTAATGTTACATGGAGAATCAATGTAGGAATGATCTTCATGGGTCAGAGAGTAGAATTTCTTGGCCTAGTGTTGTTTGATACCTGTGGCACTGACTTGAAAGAAGTGATTTCTACATCTTAACCAACAATGTATGAAGTAATAAATACCAGTGGGGGTCAATTATGCAGGCAAGTCGTACTGTATTTGTATACTCAAGTGCAAAGATGTTTTTCTAACAACAAAGAGGAACCTGGCACATGGCTTCTTTTGGAAAAGTAAACAGTATTACATGCAGTCTCGACTGTGTTTGTTGTGGTTAACAGGAGTGAGCAGTTTAAGCTCTGCCTGGGGAGGGAGCCAGTCCTCAGTGAAGTGCTGTAGATGCCTTCTGCTGTAGATGTATGTCCACTGGAGATGGGACTGAGAGCCACCCATGCCTCCTCCCAGGTGAGTACCTTAATCTCTTGAGTTGTGGAGCCTAACAGTCTGGAATTTTCAAAATCACTATTGAGGCCAGTCTCGATTTTAGTTGGAGATACACGTATAAATGCAGGGAAGGAGACAAAGAAGGAACTTCACAAAGCTGGAAGTGTATAGTATGTTGCAAGTACAATTGCCAGGACCTCAAGGCATGGCTGAGGGAAATCTTTTTTCCATGTTTTGAGTCTGTAGCTTTTGACTGTAAGAACAGCCTAAGGAAAAAGAAATTACTTGAATGTAGAATGTCTAGCCTAGAAGAAAAAGGAAACAATCCACTGTTCTTCTGTATGGGAGTCCCTCAATCTAAGCAAGAACAAAGAACTGGTACAAACAAAAAGTGGTTTTGGTGAGACTATAGTTATTGCAGCTGTGAACTGAGTCATAGAAACTTTGATTTCCAAACCAAAGCAGTCCAGGGGTTGTGGGGGAGGAACTGTGTGTGATGTGCAGCAGTGGTAATGCATTATCACTGGGGAAAAAGTTTTGGGCTGTGCCTTGCCCAGTTCAGGTTGGGTTTGCTCAGTGAGCGCACTGGTGTGATGACATTGAACAGTGCAGAACAGCATCTGCTTTGCTTTAGGAACACGAGTTGTCAGCCTTGGCAGCATAGCTCTTGGTATTGTAATTGATGGTGGCCCTTACAGTGAAAACTGTAAGACTGTTCTTTACCTCCTAATTCAATTAGATAACAGAAGTAATCAAAAGCTACAATGCTTCATTAAGAATAGTCTTAAAACACACATAGTAATTCATGGATGTGATGATAAGAATGGAAAACATTGGCTCTTCCTCCTGTTTTTTCAAATGATACTGCTCTCTCAGGTGGTCAGTTAGTGGCTATGTGGCCCAGGAGGCAAAGTCTCACAGAGTAAAAACTTGGAGGTTTGGTGACTTATTTCCTGGCTATGATGGCAGGTAAACTCCTTATGGAGACCATAGTGTATTGCACTGCTCAGAGAATCTCAGTTTATTCTTGGTAACAGATGCTCAGGGCTGACCTACAGTTGCCAAAGCAAACGTCTTGCTAAAAGTGTTGAATGAAGTATTTACAGCTTCACTGAATAATGTTTTAGGAGGTTCAAATGAACCTCCTAAAGGCTGTGTGCAATACAGCAATCTCAAGTTACCGTCTGCTGAGCGTGGTGAATGCCACCTCATACAGGCAGTAGCAAACCCAGCAGCCTTCTCTCTTAATTCTTTTCCCAAGTGCTTTTGTACTCGTTTCCTGTTACTGTATTTGGGAACGCTGTAATGGACGAGCTGAAGCTGGGACCCCGTAGGTCTTGTGGGTTCATTACTGAGGTTAAAGTGAAATGCATCAGAAGTATTGAAGACAGTGCTTAGTTAGTACCTAAGATTTATAATCCACCGGTGGATTTTATAATCTGTGGACGGTATTTCACTGATGCTAAAATTAGTACTTAAATGTGGACTAAGACGATTTCATTAAATTTGTGGCCTTCCACTTTCACAGAAGGGTCTGTAATAAGGCAGGGCTCTGCATTTGCAGGGGAAAGATCAAGTTGGTAAAAGTTTGGGGAAAAAAACAATATTTCTTCAAAGCAGAGAATTGGTGTAGAAAGTTGTGGCTAGAGTACAGCCTGGCAGCATTTCCAGAAGATAGCTGGATTTTATGTTTGTTTCTTGCCTAGGTCTCACTGACAGACTTTTGTTCCTTGCCCATCAAGTAACTTTGCCTAAAATCTGGAAATAGAAGGAAAATACCTAAAGATAATTATCATGAGTCACAGATCATACTGTGATTTTTATTTTCATTTTTTTATACAGATGGGACAATTTTCAGTACTATCCAACCTTCCAGAGGTACATAGAAAAATGACTAAATAAGAGTAGTCTATGGATGCTCAGTTTTAGGTTACTAGTTCAGAGTGATAATAAAGTCTTGCCTGTTACAGCCTACAGAAACAAGATCCTTAATCTCATTAATAGTGGGTGAAACCCACAATAGGGAAGAGATTAACCATTACACTTCAGAGATGATCCTTCTGAGATGAAGCTGAGTTTTGTTGGAAAATAATATTGTTTTGACTTGGTTGCTGCTGCAGGATAAGCAGTACATATAAAAATCACAGCTTTCTGTCAAGAATTGTGAGTCACACCCCCCAAGCTACTAAATTATTCTCCCCAAAATAGCTGATGTTGATAAAATGTCTGCCTAGTGCTAGCATCTCGTAACATCCACAGCATTGCAGCAGTTTGAACTCTTTTTTAGCCTTTATACATTTGTCAGTTCTCATTTTTCCACCAATGCAGAACTAGTTGCAAGGACAAACTACTGAGTTACACTTTTGCATCCCAAACCCAACTGCAACCAGCGAGCTGGGTCTTTTTTTAAACTGAGGCTACAGATCATAGCAACTTGTTGAAATTGCAGCACCACAGAAGACAGTGGATGGAGATGCACAGGGGTGTTTGGTTTGGTCTGTGGTAGATGGCTTGCGTCTGGATTCCTCTGTGAAGGATTGCTATGCCTTTGTGCCAGACATGGAGAGATTCACTGCTGTGTCTTTGGATTTTCTACTGCCTTATTTTCTTTGCCATGTTCAATAGACAGTAACTTGAGACCTCTATTTTGCAGAACTGAATTCTTCTATAATTATGTTGGTTTTGGTTTAAAACCCCCCAAGCAACTGTAGTGCAAAAATAGTGCTATTTCCCACTTCCAAGAAGCTGACATGTTTGTCTCTGGCATACTCTCATATTTTGTAGTCAAATGGTATTATGACTGTTTTCAAGATCATGTTAATCTTTCAGTGCAGTACAGCAGAGCACTAAGGAATATTACTAATGTATGTCATGTATTCACCTTGGAAACCTTAGTGTGAGACCCCCAGCCACAGACTGGATGAATAGCTCCTGCCTTGGGCAGCCTCTCAGGATTCCCACCCCAGCTGAACCCACAGGCTTTGTCCTTGTCCTAAGTCCAGCCCTAACACTGGCTGTGTTCACAGTTAATAAACAGACCTCTGTGATGCATCATCCCACCCAAAGCAAGGTCAGCTACAGCTGCTTGCCCAGAGCTGGGTCTAATTGGGATTTGAGTACCTCCAAGGATGGAGGCTCCATAACCTGTTTGGCCAGCCTGTGCCAGTGTTTGACCACCCTCACACTACCCTTACACTCCTGTCCTGTGGTGCAGTGGTGTTCATGCTCTCCCCTCAGGTTTCTGTATGTATCAACAACTGGATCCCACTCAGCCTTCCCATCCTCCAGCCCGCACAATTCCCAGCACATTCAGTGTAACAGATGTTCACATCCCTTAATCTTCTTTGTGGCCTTTGCAGCCTTAGCCCATAGCACACAGCACCAACTGCTCACAGGGGGAAATCCTGTAGCCAACATCAGAGCTCTCAGCCCTGTCCTCCTCCTCCTCCTCACCCTTTTTGGCGGTGTGAGGTTTGCACCCTGGGCCCAGGAACTGGGGAGCCTCACACCAGTCCTGGGAGCACCAGGCTTCCCTTCTGTTCCTGCGCTCCCTGCCCTAATCCTCTGCCTTGGCCTCAGAGGTCCCTTATCCCAAGAGCCGGTTCAGGTGGTGGGATCCCCCCAGCCTCTGTGGACGGTGGATATGGATCTCTGAGGTCACTTATTCCGAGTGATGAAGCAGGCAGGCAGAGGCATCCCCCCAGCCTCTGGGGATAATGGACATGGACCTGCGATGTCACTTATCCCGGGGCGCTGTAGGGCGGATCCCGCGGTGCCCGCGGACAGCAGCCCCGCTCCCCGCTCCGCCAAGCCCCGTGCCAGGGCAGCACCTCCCACGCCCTGCTGGGGGCGCCCTCCCTCACGGGCGCCCGGCGCTGCCCCGCCCCGTCCCCTCCCTGCTCGAGGATTGGTGGACCGCCCTGCCACTCACGGACCGGGAGGGGCTGGGGGCGGGGCTGGCGCCCATCCAGCCAATTGCAGCGCGGGAAGGGGGCGGGCCTGTCGCCATGGCAGCCACTCGGCCGCCGCAGCCGCGTCCCGAGTTAAATCCCCGCCGGAGCTGAGGCCGGGGAAGCTCCCGTTCGGCCCGGGCGCGGGAGCGGGGAGGACGATGCGGCCGCGGCGTGGGCTCGACCCGGGCTCCGTGTGGGCGCAGCGCCTGCGGCAGCTGGAGCAGCAGTTGCGCGTGAGGAGCGGGGGCGGGGCTGAGGCGTTGGGGGGCGGGGCCTGCCGTCCGGCACGTGCCGGGGGGGATCCCGGTCGGCGCTCCCCGATTCTGCCCCTTCCCGGTTAAAGTGGGATCCAGGCGAGGGGTCTGAGTCCGGCAGCGTGGGGATGCTTGTCGGTGTCGGGCTGCTCCAGCTGGGGCTGGGATAGACATGGGGTGCCAGAGCAGTGAGCGGCTCTCCCGCCTTCCCTCAAGCCCAGCGCTTGCGGGAGATGGCACCTGTGCTCAGGAATGGTCCGGCCGCCACACCATGGAAGGCTTCTAACAGTGCTGCCTTGGAAATGGAAACCTGGTTATGTATAAATACATAAAATAGCGCTTCTCTGAGAACCACAGCTCTGGAAAATGCCAGGAGGGGGTTTCATAAAGCAAGAGGGGTTTAAATTGTGTACCTGTTCATTCCCACACAAGCAGGCAAAATGACAGAAAGGATGGAAATAAAGGACTGTTAAGAGTTTATCCTGATTTTCAACAAGCTTGTATACAAATCTTATTGTGATTAGGAGATTAGGGGTAGGTAGTCCTTTGATATCAGAAGGTTGAGAAGCAGTGGAATGTAATAATGGAAGCTATCATAGTGAAATAATGTTAGTCAGACTGAATGAGTCTGATTACCATTTAATTATCATCTCAATTAAATGACTCTGATTAATTCTTTTGTGGGGGTTTGGGTGTGTTTTCTTCCTTAGACCAAAGAAGAAAGAATAGTTGTCCTGGAAACTGAAAATGCTGCTCTTCATCTAAAACTTGCAGAGGTGACTATTGGTTATTTTTTTCAAAAAGAATTCTTAGGAAATTTTAAAAAAAAAGACACTGAAATCTGCCTTCCTATGTTCAGGTTTTGCAGTTTTTACCAGTTGGGAAAACCTATGAAGGGATTAAGGCTCAGCATTTCTTTTCTTTTCAAAATCATAATGATAGACCGATTAAGTAACTAGGAGTTGTCTTAAAGTTAAGCATTTGCGATCATTTTAAATCTATAAAACTGAATTGAAGGAATGACTCTGCAAGCGTTTAATATGGAATATTGCTTTCTTCTTGCTGGGAACATGTTTGAAACACAATGGTAGATTTTTCAGGAAGACTTTTTAGATGCAATTAGGACGATGCTTTGAAGAGGACTGTTCATGGAGTGCAGAAAAGACATTTCATTATGAGTAGACTTACCAGAGATGCCAGGTTGCGTGTCTTCACAGCACTAGTGTTACACTTGTCTGGAAAAGATGAGGTAGTGTTGCTCATGTGTTGTGTCATGGAGCACACAGCATCAACTGGATGCCCTCATTTCCTTATATCCAGAAGCTTAGGTTGTTTACCTAGCCCATTATTGAAATAAGGAGCTGCTCAGATGTCTGGAGCCTTCAAGGGTAAGATTTCAGAGTTGTAAAGAATTTTGAATATAGGTCTATGCTGCTAGACTAGAGCCAGCTATGAGTACTAGTGGTGATACAGACTGTTGGCCAAGAGTTTCTAATCTGGGCTGAAACATTAACTGGTTTTGTGACCTCAGGAAAGCCATTTACCCTCCCTGTGGATTTGTTGACACCCATGGATAAAAATGGGTTTAACATTTTTCAAAGTCTGACTTGAAGCAGATGGTACATCTGAAATGAGATTTGCTAGGTATACAGAAGAACACTAATTTATTCTGAGAAGATGTTTATATTGGTTTTCTTCTGCCTTCTAATATTCACTGAAAGCTTTAAGTATTTTAGCTGATTGTTTTTTACCTTCACAAGCACAAGAAATAAATTTTTGTAGTCAGTAAGGTACATTGGATGGAGTTGCCTGTGTATTAGATAATGAAGCCCTGCTTTTCAAATAGAGCACTGCTTAATTTTATTGAAAAATGTGGTGAAAGATATGAATACATACAGACACATGAGGACCAGTCAGAAACAATATCAAATGATTTCTGGAAATACTTTGCAACTAACCTTCCACTGATGTTTCTATTCAGGCAGTTATTTAAATATACTTAAAAGAGTCACTTCTCCCTGGTTAATTTGCCCCAGCAATCTGAAAATATAAGCTAAACTGAAATCTATGAAATGGTTTAACCCTAATTGAAGACTATGTAAAACAATGCTAATTGAAATTAGTATTATTTGAGGTTGTGCAATGTTGTACAGTATCTCCCAATATTTCACCAGCTGTGCTGGTGGGAAAAGCTACTGCCCTTGGCTGTGAGTCCATGACCCTTCAGATCTGCTGCTGGACTTCAGAGCTTCAAGTGATTGAGCTGTAACAAGTTCAGTCACAGTGACCAGGGTTAACGGAGGTCTCATTCTTAACTTGTAAAAGCTAATTGGATTCGTTTTGGCTGAAGTGAGTTAGGGATCTTTGGAGACAAACTTATGAGGATTGCCATAAATTAGGATTTGCAGTGTAGATATTTGTCTGTAGGCTGTATCAGTTATCTTTTGCTACAGACCTTCCCTTATATCCTTGAGACAGTGATGAATTACAGCACTTCCACTCAGTTCTGCAGCTCAGTATATTTTTATCCTAGCAGCATACTGTAAGGGTTGTTAGTGAACATAGGAAATCAGGTTCTTCCTTGGTAGGCTTCCTTTTATCTATTTGGAAATGTGTTTATCTACCTGCATGCCCTTTGCTTTTGTTTGCTGTCCTTGAGGTCCTGACCCTGCAGCCTTCCTTACATAAAGCCAGGTCTGCTAGAGTGTATCCAATTGCAAAACTGAGATTTCACTTTGGAGAACACTATTAAGTAGTTCAGTTTCACTTCTGTTTATAATAAAGCTGACTATAAAAAGTTTTACAGTCGATTTTTTGCTTCTAGGCACAAGCACAGATTTGCAGGTTCTGGCCTGTGAACAGTTCTGATGAATGCTAAAACTATTTTAATGGAGAAAACCCCAAAACCAAGGCAACATTTGCAATTAAGATAAACTTGATAGTGGAAGCAATGAGAGGGTGACTGCAATGACCAGCAGTCAACTATTCTGCTTTTATTGTTACTGTTGGAAAATACGGAGGGTCAAGGGGAATCTGTGCAGATGGTGCAGATTAGATGTTAAAAGTAGGTTTTAACTATCTTAAGCTTATTTAGTAATGATGCTTGAGTACTGCAATTGCTTATATATATGCTTAACGTTTCATGTGTGATTAGAGATAGTAATTCTGGTGTGCTAATTGGGTGCATTTTTGTCAAACTGTTTGTAAATATTGCATCTGAGTTACGTGAGTCTTGAAAACCCTCAGATTAAAGGAATGTATAAACACTGTATAGAATTTGTCTCAATTTCTGGGAGCTTAAAGCCTGTAACAAAAAGAAAATGATAATTTTTTTAAAATAATCTCTTCCTGCTATTTCTTGTCCATTTAAGAACTTCTTATATTAGTGCTAAGTGTGCAGGGTCTCCAGTTGCATTTGTAAATGGAAGCTGCATGCTTTGTGAAGGTGACAAAGCCACATGAAAACATTGGTTTAGATAAGTGAAGTACTTTTTTTGAAAATATAATATTTTTTTGTCCTTACAGCACCAGGGCATTGTATTGTTGTTTTTGCTGATATCATCTGTAGTTAAACTGCAATTAAATGTTTAATTTTTACCCAATGTTATCAGATTATTGGAATTAAACCCATTGTGTGAGTAGGTTTAGCTCTTTCATGTCTTTTGTTGTACTCTTCTATGCTTTGCTAATTTGTGTAATGGGAAACTGCAGTTGCAGAATTTATGGTGTGAGTAAAGTAGGAAATAAATCTGTGCAAGAGACAAGTGCATTTCGAAAATAAAGGAAGAGGCAGTTAGTACTGGGGAAAGTGGGTGAAGAAGTTGCAGCTCATTCTAAGCACCATCACTGTCAGTAAATGACAGAAATGCATTTTTTAATGTAATACAGATTCTTCCATATTGCAGAATTTCACAAGAAATCTCTGCAGAGATTTCCTTTTCTTTTGCATTCGTGCCCATAAATATTTAAAGTTGTACTATTTCTATTTTCCTTTTGAATTCAACATCTCAAAAAATACCCAAAAAAACCTTGGCCATAAAAATTGAGTTTGCATAATAGGTAATTTTAGACTGCTAGGAAGCGTTCTTCTCCACATGCTTTAAGAATTGCTTTGGTTGCTTTGATCTCTGAAGACCCAGCATAGGGCTTTATTGGCACAGTTTTGCACCATTACGACTCTACGGAGCGTAATGGAGTCGGTGTTGTCAGGAGGCTGGAGCAACGGACGTGAAGTTGGGGTCTGTGTATTAACATCTCCTTCAGGACCTCAGCAGTCAACCCGTGTACCTGTGTCTTTGTTCTGTTTTATGCCCTTCCAGAGTGCTTTCTGTGTTAAATCTAGTTTCCAGGAGATACTTAATCCACCTCTGTAACCAGCCCTTTTTGCTAAGTGAAGACACATTTTAACCCTTTAGATCCACCTCAAGCGTAAGTAAGAGGGCTTAGGTACTGCAAAAGCATTTTAGTAGTCTGGTGCTCAGGTTAACCACCCTAAGAAAATAGAACTATGTGATGTTAGCCAGTTACCGTGAGGTGATTCTTCACATGCCTCAGAAAAAGGTAGAAGCAAAGAAATTATGTATTGACAATATTCCATGTAATCAGACAATTGAGTTACAAGTGTTTACAAAGGGGACAGAATGCAACAGGAAACATGAGTGTTTTAAAGTAATTTTTTGACTATTTTTTTTTTAAAATAGTATCAAGGGTTGGCCGGAAGAAGCACTAATGAAGTATTGCAGCTCTACGCTGCTCGTGGCGGGCAGCAGAAACTGCAGAGGAGTTTTCTTGTAACCCAGCTGCACAGAGCAATAAAGGTAAAGACATTTAGTAATAACGTAGGCATAATCTATGCCCTAAACATTTACATGCTTATTAAGTATAGCAAAACACAGAAAATGGTGAGATATGAACCGGATCTGTGGCTTTACTGTATTCACAGCAGCGTTTGCAGTGAGGTGTAGCTGTTGTTCAATGGTTTTGCAGCAATGGGCTGCAAAGTTGCCTGAGAGGCTGCTAAAAGTGGCTGCTTGTGAGCTCCAGGATCTCACATACAGGCTGCTGTCAATACCCAAGCTAGATATTTTGTAATCAAAGCCTTTCGATTCCTGAATTGATTATCATGTAGACATCCTCTAAAAAACAATAATTGTGATATACTTTAACCAGATAGGCAGATCCTTTAAAAAAGCATTGGAGAGTT
>JAWWLV010000121.1:40003708-40053502 GCA_035041135.1 Platyrinchus mystaceus
TCCTTCCTCTGTCTATTGTCAGGAAAAATGCAGAACTCAGTGCATTGGCTCCAGTTCTGTATCTGTTTATCAGTGATTCCTCTGCACAGTCTTATTTATTTATGGAGAATATGAATACAAAAATTATATTTGTGGAGTCTGTAGACTGTAGCAAATAGATCATAGTCAGATATATAAAGAGGGTTGAGTAAATGCTGAAGAGCACACTTTGTCTTCATTGTTAAACTTGTAGTATCACACACAAGCTGTGGGATACTGCTTGGTGAAGTCTACTAGTGCACTGTATACACAGGGAAGTGCCTATGTTTTGTAATGTTTGCTGCTACCAAAATTCCAGTTTCTAATTAGCTGTTTTGCTGTGAGCTATAAGGAACACATATCACTCATTGGAAAAAAGAGCTAAACAAAAAAAAAAATTAAAAAATCACCACAGAAAGATACCAGAAAGAGACCTTTTGACAAAAATAGGCATTCATACCTCAAATATTTAAGTGTGGGTAATGGCATTCATGTTTTAGATTCTGTTCATCTTGTATAAACAATGCGTGCTGCAGGCTATAATCTTGGGGAGGATACAGTTTTGGTGTGCTAGAGAAGAAATGAATGAGTTAGGATGTCCACATTTTATGATCAGAATTTCCTCTCTCTGATGATTTCCTATTTTCAGGGCTTGATTTTATGTTGTTACAATCTTGAAAGGGTTGGAGGAATGATTTCTTTGAATGGTGTTTGGTTCTTTTCTCCTTGCATTTGAAAAACATATGGAATTGTTTCAGACATCATTGTTTTGGTCCAAGGATTGAACTGTCATTGCTCTTTTCTAAGAGGCAGAATAACTCATTCAATTTAATTGTCTTTCGTTGTCTTTGAAAGTTAATCTGCAATCCATATTATAATGTAACAGAAAGATTTCCTTGAGTGAGAAGTGTTGATTTCAGAGCAGATGGTTCATGGGGGTGGGGAGGGAAATACCTTAGGCTGATACTGCCCACAAAGACAGTGCATCTTTAAACATGACCCTCAGGCACGTTCTGATTTCTGCTCTGCCACTGAGTCTTCTGAGGCAAATCCCCAGGCAAGTTTGGAGCCTGTGTACCTCTTACAAGTGTACACTTCTGGCTCGTTCCCTCCAGCACACAGGACAGCTGCTCCCAACGTGTGAGCGAGAACCTTGGAGTTCTAATTTTCAGTTCCCTGACATAAAAATGTCAGCAGGCTCCACGTTGTATGTCACTGGCCTTCATTTTCCATAGTTTGCATTCTTGTATTCCGACAACATACTTGTATTTTTAATTTGGTTAATCATTGCACTTTTTTCCTCAGAGTTTACAATGATTCAGAGTCTCAAGATGCAGTGTTTGCAGATGTGGCACCTTTGCTAACATCTCTTCTGGATGGGTAAGTTAAAAGGTGGGAGTAAGAAAGCTAAAGCACAATAATCTACTGAAATCCATAAATTAAAAGAGAAAATTACTTAATAGTGGTGATCCAGTCAAGTTTTGTGGCTTTGCAGTTCCATTTTCCTGTTTTCTTTCTACTCAACACCAAGTGAATGTTGTTTCCCTGTATAAACAGTGAAAACACTTTACAAAATTTAGCAGAGCAGATAAATTTGTAAAAATAAAAAAAGTTTTTTCCTCTGGTCTGCTTCTGGCAAACTGAAGCATCGCTTCTAATGGGCGATGCTGTCTTTTTTCCTTTGCATTTTTGTAGGTTATGTTTCATAACCATTTTCCAGTTGCAGAAATAGTATGATACATCTTGTCCAACAGTTCACATACAAAAGGCCTGCCAGGGCCACTCTTAGTTCTGGTTATGTGCACAGCACAGGCCATTGGACGTGGTGCGATCGATTCCTGGTTGGACCAGAACGGAGCATCCTCAGTCACAGTTCTACTGCTTCTTCAGGCACAGGTGTAAAACAGCATTCTGGTTTGAATACAAAACTGATCAGTAACAAGCACTAGCAAGTATATGAAATTATTTCTAGCCACTGAAGTTCATAAAGTTATTTCTCATTTATGCTAGAGCCAACTTAAGCTATTCTTGCGAAGAAGTCTTAAAGTCCATACTATTATAAACCTTGAAGCTTGAACTGAGATTTGTACATCACTTTCTTTCTGCTCCTTTTTCATCCCTGCTCCAATATCACTTAATTATATGGTAAAGCTGTCACTTACCTTTCCCTCCCTGTAGAGGAAAAGACAGTTGCTTTCCTTCCACAGTGGCATAATTGAACTGTGGCAGTCCTTGTTCTTGGCAGTCTGTGCACTGAAGTTTCCAAGTCTCCGTTTCTTAAAAGCGGCCTAGAAGAGGTATATCAGGATACTGTGGATATTGGGAAATCCCAGACATCCCTTTCCATATGCCACAGAGGGGCCCCCAAGGGCTACCTGGGCTGAGGGAAGTCATATATCACGTTATTCTTGTTTACCAATGATGAGTAACCACAGCTTCTGTAGCTAAGCAACCTAGGGACCACTAGGTTGGAGAAGTTAAAAGAAGTCTTACAACTACTGTTTTCTCCCCCTGCTTTTCCTTTTGCAATGAAAGTAATTTTGCTTTGGCTCAGTATGTCACTTAGGTGTCTTCAGATATACCCGATTTGTACCTTGATCTGCTGTACTTCCCACTTTCTAATTTTCACATTGGGAGAATCCTGTTCTACCATCCAGCATTTTTGTTTTCAGTTAGGAAATGTTCTGTTATTAAAAACAAAAGATCTGTCTTGTTCTTCCAGAAGTGATGTTTAAACAGAAGCAGATTTTCAGGGAAGGCAAGTCTGTGCATATGAGCACAGCAGTCTTCCTATTGTAAATGTGAAACAGACATACTTAGTCTGAACCTTGAACCTCTTTGCTGCTCCTGATTGTTTTAGTCTGGGTTCTAAAGTGGTCTGTAACAACTTTTAGCTTAAGTAGAAAGGAGTATTCTGCTCCTTTTCCTTATTTTTTCTTTATTTTTCTTTCTTAATGAATTGTTTCATTTTTCAGTATAAATCTACAGGAAGAAAAGATTGTTCCGTATGCAAAACAGACAAAGTACAGCAGGCTTCAAAGCTTACAGTGAGCCATACAGGACCAGCAAGGGAGTAAAATAACATTTCATTTCTTTACAGCATTGAAGAATCAAACTTTTTTGTTTATTTTAAAGAGGAAAATACATTTCTCCTCCTTTTGATTTTCTTTAACAGTGTTCTCTCCTAGTCAGAACTTTGCTGTAGTGAACACCCACACTCTTTTCAGGAGAGAAGTGCTACAAAATGACTGGTATTCTAGCTTGACAATAAGAATTTTCTAAACAAGAATATAACTGTTATATAGAGTAAGAAGCAGAGTGGAGAAGGAAAAATATCTGATGAATCATAGTAAAAAATTTTTAGACTTCTCTATTTGAAACCTTTATGTTGGAACCAGAAAACCAATGAAGTAAATTATTATTATATAGGTAAATATATAGTAATCTGGTGCTTGTTGAATACCCCAACAATTCATTCTCTCCTGTGCCTACTTATATATAATATTGCTTTGGCCAGTTTTAGCTCATTTGGGCTTACTGAAGTACTGTTTTGGCTTTGGCAGGGAAGTTTCCACTGATTGATACCCAATTTGCATCTCTCTCTTCAGTGTTCCAATCACCTGTCTACTTAGCTTCTAATCATATCATTTGTATCCTGTCAGAAGTATTTTGTCCATGATGTTTACTGTCTTCTGACAAGCAGCAATTACGGAAAACTTGATTAGCTGGACTATGGGAAAGTCTGAGAGACTTCTAAGAAGACTTTAGTTCTGTTTTTCCAGAGGAAAACTACAACCTGCAAATTTTTGGCTCCCATTTTTGTTCCAAAGATCTCTTTGATTTTGAAGCAGGGCTAGAAGTCTCAATAAGCTACGGGTGGCCAGGCAGTGTGCATGAGGGGTGGAACTGGGAAAATTGCTCATTATTAGTCTAGCTGAAAACTATTAAAGTTAGCATGAGCATTTCTACTGTCATAAATGCAAGTGGTCATGTCAGCAGTGAATACTTCTAGAAGTCCTCATTTCAGATTTACAGCCCTAATATCCATCACATTTAATTTTGCTGCAGTGCTATTTGTTTTCAGTTACAGTTATCTCCTTTACTTCATGAAATCTATGATTAGACTCCTATTTTATACTCTGCATCCTAAAATCTGGAGGGACCTTACTATAGGTTTACTGACTGCAACTTTGATTTCACATCCCCAGAAAGGTCTCCCAGGTATTTGCTGTGTGGCTTATCAGCCCACATTTCTTTCTAACAAGAGAAAGCTTTCTAAATAATCCTCCCAAAGTAATTGCTTCTAGGCATCTTTAATATGCAAAAAATAGCTGCAGTGGCCATGTCAGTATTTCATGACTAGAAACCATACATTTAAAACAATTAGATGAGAGGTGTTCATTGAAATATGCTGGCATGTGCTTGAAACAACATTTTTGATATGAGGAAAAGCATCGCATAACCAAAAGCAGCTGTTTCAGGTCTGCCCACAGAGGAGGTAGCTTAGGCAGTGAAATTTTACTCCCTGGCAGAACAGGAGCAAGTCCATTCTTGCAACTCTCTAGTAGAGCAGAAATTTCAGCAAACAGCAAAGCACTCCTCGTGTATGGAGACTCTGCTGATGTTGTGTCTCTGAACAAACAAGATAGTCCAGGGAGGGAGTGGTCCTGGGAGCATAACTGCACGTCTTCCAAGGGTTTTCTAGCACAGTTCTGTGGTCATCACCAAGACTCTGGCAGGTGCTGCAGAGCAGATGCAGCCCAGGAGTACCGGAGTATCGGTCCTCCCTACAAAGCAGTACTGTGGCTGGATGCATCTGTGCTCGCCCACTTGTTTTGTTTAAGGTGTTGACTTTGATCTGATTGTGTTAGAAACACACTTTCTAGATAGGATTCATACCTCTAAGTTCAGATCTCTGAACAGCACAGACATCCACAACTGAGCTCACAGCTGTGGACTATTTTTTTTATTATTTTCAGTGCAGTGAAAAAGGCAGTTTCAGAGCTCTGTTCATTAGATGTATTTACTTGTCTACTTCAAAAGATGGTGAATTGTATTTCATAGGTGCCTGTACCTCTGTACTAACATTGTACACGTTTCATCTTCTACTTGTCCATATCAGAGCAGTTCCTGCCTTCTTTACTCCAGAGTAGTCATTTTGTGCATGCTCGTACTGAACTAATGCTTTTGGTTTAAAATTTGTGCCTCTTATTATTAGGGCTGTCTTCTCTGACTGAGGGCTATGACTGATGAGCCTGCCTGAAAAAGGCTATGAGAGATGAAGAGTTCCCAGCTATTAAGACACTAGTGCAGTGCTTTGCAGCACAGCACTGTAAGACAAATCAAACCCAGCGATGGTTTACTTTAAAATGCTGTGCTGTAAACTGCAGGGGCTCACGAGCTGATTTACAAGCAGCTCAGTATTGCACTTACTGGAAGTTGGGCAGACAGGACATCTAACCTCATCAGTCATTCCAAGCCAAGCATCCCTTAAACTTCTTCTTGAAAGCATTCCTTCACCTCTGCTTAAAAAATAAAATCTGTTTAGGTGATGTTATGGGCAGTACTTTAGTTACTGTCAGATTTTGAGATCCCCAGAAAGAAATCAGGGGCAGTGTATTTATTTTTTTGTTTCAGTTTGTGTTCCCAAATTGTTTGGGGTTTGACTTGCCACCTAACAAACACATTTGGTAACAGTAAATTAAATGAAGCCCTTTTGATTTTCAGGTACAATGTGTGTATCATGGCTTACGGGCAAACTGGAAGTGGCAAGACATACACCATGTTGGGACCACAGGTAGAGGGAAACTTTGCATTCACTATAGAAGATGAATCCGAACTTGGAATTATTCCTCGAGCTACCCAAGAAGTGTTCAGGTAAAAATTAACTAAAGGCTTGTTGTCAGTGGTAGTCACCTTAAATTTTATAGAAAGAATGAAATAATGTTTGTAATGTATTTATCATTACAGATTTCAGCTTCGGAATGATTAATATTTATATCTTCTCTGACTGCTGTTTGATTTTTTTAGTTTTTATATGGATTTCTAGTCTCTCTCCTGCTTAATCTGATTTTCTAAGACAATAAGATTATGCAGTCTTGCTGTGTGTTATCTGTTCATCAGTCTTTCAGACTCCTAATTAGCTTGTAAAAATGTTTCAATCATAGTTGTGGAGTCCAAAAGATAATTAAGTTCTTACAAGTTTAGTGAAAATTGACAATTGAATAGATGAAGAGGATCCAAATTAGATCTAAGTCCCAAAGGATAGTAGAATTTTTAATCACAATCTGCTCCTGCTTTGAGAATTTTTTACTTGAACCTAATACAGGATCGAACTGATGTGATGCTATGTTATAATAGGAGAGCCATTAGAGGTTTTAAACCTGTTTCTTTTGGAGAAGCTAAATTAAAGATCCATTTTTGTATGAGAATAACTAACTGGAAATACTCTCCTGAATAGACAAGTCCTTAATTTATTAATTTTCCAAGGCTGTGGACAGATAACTTCTTACAGATCTAGTTTGTCATCTCTGTCTGTTCACTGAATGCACTCTGCCAGTTTTTATACCCTGAGCTCTGAATGCAATAACAACCAGCAAAGAAATGGTATAAAAAAATCTCAAGGCAGGAGGCTAGTGGAGAAAAACAATTTAAGCCAGTACAGCTGTTTGGAAAGTTAAATTGTATATACTGCTTCATGTATAATTTAACTGTATATTTGGATTCTTCAACTTGACATTATCATATGGATGAGACAAAGCCACAGCTGCAGATACTTAATAAGCACTTTTATCAGATTGTAATTAGATTACAATAAGAGAATAAATCTTTATTTACACGTTGCTCACTTGGGGTTTGACTTGAACATTTTTGGGTTTTTTTCTTATTTTTATTCCTTATTTTTATTTTCCAGGCTTATTTCAGAAAAGCCACCAGGAAGTTACTGGGTTGAGGTTTCTGTTGTAGAAGTGTATAATAATGAAATTTTTGATCTTCTGGCCAAAGACAGTTATGGAAAAGTATTTAGCATCAAGCGTGATGTTGTCACAACCAGAGAAGGAAAGAGTGATGTTCCATTGCTTACACACGAGTAAGTACATGACTTGATCCTTGCCATCCAAACATGATCTGGTGTTAATGCAATGTATAACTGTCACAAAATTGCATTATAGGCACAAGATTGCTTCTAAACAATGAGTCCTTATCATGTGCAAAAGAACAGTTTTGTTTCTGTTGGCTCAGTCTATGAGACTACAGTTCACTGCAAATGTCAAAATACTTCCAGAAATAACTGTACAATTAGTTTGAGTTATACTCCTGTGTTAAGTGCCTTCCACTCAGAATGCCTGAAGATTGCTGTGTATTTACTTGTTGCTGGGTCTATGGCTCTTCTCAGCTGTAGAATAAGAAGAGGTAACCTAGTCACAAAGCTCTTTCCATTTAGTCTTACTAAATTATAAAATTTACACACTATAATAGAAATTTATGTATTATTTGTAAATTTTTAAGCAGCTGTAGAATATTAGCTTTCTGTACATGCGTTGGAGTTAAAAAAAATTTAAAAATAATCAGATTTTAAGTGATCCTCTAATACAAATATCCATTTTACTACTGCTTAGTGTTCTGTTCTCATAACTGGAGGTGTTAAAGCTGGAATTGATGATACACTGGCATGTTGGCAAACCATTGATACGGTTTGAATGCATAGTTCTTGAAAATTCAGGCTCTTCCAACTAAAAGCTAAGAAGCAGCTAAGCTTGTAACCATTCACTTTTAAGATGTATACCTTCCCACCATCGGTGTATGGTAAATTTGATTCTTATTTACACAACTCAACACTGTAGGGAGAGCTGGGGTATTTAAGGCTACAGCTGTACTTACTGTAATGCCTTCTTTTACTTCCTAAGCATTACAAAGACTTGTTCTAGTACTTATGGGAATGATTCTTGGCATTATGTATGTGTGGTATACAAAGCAAATGTATAGTACTTTCTTGTTATATATAAGACACCTTGGGTAATTAGGTGTTCAAAATCATATGTTCATAAAAATTCATCTATTAACAAGAGGGAATCTGTTTCAGATGCTTCATTTTACTAATGTTTATTATAGAATGTCCTGAGTTGGAAGGGACCCACAAGATCATTGAGTCCAACCCCAGGCCCTGCACGGGACAGCCCTGAGAATCACTATTCCAGGGCCTGACCACCTCCTGGGTGAAGAACCTTTTCCTAATATCCAATGTAAACCTTCTCTGACACAGCATTATGCTCTTCTCTCATGTCCTGTCACTCAGGGAGAAGAGGTTGGTTCCTGCCCCTCTCCTTCCCCTCATGAGGAAGTTGTAGACCACAATGAGGTCTCCCCTCAGTCTCCTCTTCTCAAGGCTGAACAGACCAAGTGACCTCAGCTGCTCCACATACGGCTTCCCCCCAGGGCCCTTCAGCACTTCTGTGGCCCTCCTTTGGGCCTTATGGTAGTAATATCAACATTAAAAAGAAAAAAAAATTAGGACAAGCAGTACTAGTGGCACCAGAGAGTTGATGGTACCCAGTGGAATTAAACTGCTGGACATCTCTCTGTGAGCACCCAGCATGAGAACAGTTTCCAAAAGGAAACATTTCTGCTTGTGTGTTACAGAGATGTCTAGAAACATAAAAATATGTCCTGCTTCTTGAGCAAATAATCTTTGTGAAAAGAAACATCTTGCTTTATTGAAATGTTTAGAGCAGCATTATAGTTTTCTAGGTTTCTGGGGGAAACATGATGTTTTTCTTCACTTCTCTATAATAATTCTGTCATGGTCCGATCCCTACTTTTCCAAGGGAGGTTAGCAGTCCTATTTGAAATGCATCCCTGCTCCACGCCAATTAAAATAAAATGCACCCTCAGTGGAAATAATTTTGTCTTGTGGGACTTAGTCACATAAGCAGACCAGTAGTTGTTTGTTTATGTGGCTTTATGCTATTGCCAGAAAGACTTGATAAAAATACAAGAATGTACTGGAGGATTGCACAAAGATACTTTTATTCTACCTAGTGAGACACATTTATTGACTTATGTTTTCTACCTATTTAATTGCTCATGGAAAAGTGGGACCCCAGAGAAATTGCCAGGTGGCTTTCTTTACTATGGGAGCTATAGAACTCTTCTTTCTTTCTATGAAATAATAAGCACTGTAATATTCTAGGAAGCATTAACCTTTGTATCCAGGGTATGCCTGCTCTTTGGTCTTGAGGTTAAATATGATTTCCAGGGAAATTCTGCATGCTTCATTGCACTCTGCATGCTCCATAAGAGAATGGAATGAGTTAAAAGCGACCAGAGTTTGAAGTGATGAATCCTTTTGCCCTCTGTCTGTATTACACTGATTGGTGGATTTTTCTTTGTCCTCAACTGTGACTCTACTCCAACTTTTAGTATCTACTTAAGGCTATGCTGTTAAGGGAATGAAAAACTCCAGAAGAGGCTGGGAGCAGAGCCTAACCTGTGTGTGCCAAATCTTTCTTGGAGGAGCTAATCTTTTTCCTTTGACTAGAGAGGAAAGGAACAGCGTGACATAAGAAATGAAGATGGGTGCATGTAGTATGGGCATGATAGGAGTTGAATTTTCCTGTTTCATCAGAACCTCTAAGTAGTTTTTAATGATGGTAGTTCAATAACTAAGATGTTGGCCTGGCTTCAGTTCATTCCTGAAAAATGTCTACTCCACTTCCCAAGGGAGTTTTGCATAGTTAGTGGGTGACCCATACCTTTTTGTAGGTTTTGGAGAGGGGAGAGGCAAGATGCAGTGGGACTTGTGCCATAGAGGCAAGAAGTAGAAGCTGCAATAAGGTTTCATATGTCCTTCTAGTTAATAAAATGGCTCTCTGTTTATTTCTGTAAATTTTAATTTATGTTAAAGGAACCTGGTGCCTTGAACTAAACCTCTTAAAAACCACTTATCTCAATCTGTTAATACTAAATTCTAATGCAAATATAAACAAAAATATGGACTTGTACTTCAATTACAATGCAAGCAGTGAAAAAATTTCAATTCATAAACAGGTTATATTAATAATTACACACAAAGGTTAACAAGAAAAATCAAACCCAAACAAAGTAAGGGAACCATTGAATGAGGCCACCCGGCTGCCCAAAATCTAAAGTAAACAGCTGGTCCTTTGAATAAAAACACATCCTCATTTATGATAATATTTCATCTAGAATATATTGGCCTGCTGGGTCTCACTGGCTTCTCCATATATCCATTAAAGTACAGTAGTCTCTTTCCTGCTAACATGTTCATCTTACTGAATCACAAAAACCTCAAGTCTCTTTCTTCTTTTATAGTTTGGTTGACTTTGGAGAACATTCAGAATCAAATTCGTAACCTAACCACACCAGGGCTTCTCTTTGTAGAATCTAGTCCTGGAACGTGCGGCATATAGAGCATGATAAAGTCGTAGAGATTATACTTAAATATTATTTCTGTCAGCCCTGCTGAGGAGCTACTGTGCCAAACTCACCACACTGGGGATGCTGCTTCCCTCCAAAGCCAGCTGCAGCTGTCCAGGAGGTGAGCAGCACTGACAGCACACCCTGACCAGCACTGACAACACACCAACATGCTTGTTGGAGGGCTGCAGCTCATGGCACTGACCCCTTGATAGGGCACAGAAGCAGCCTGCAGAACCCAACAGCCTGGTGCTGCATCCCAGCCAAGGCTGTGTCCCTTTCAGGGTGTCCAGTCCTGGCTGACCAGCCCCTGGAAGATGCAGTTCAAGACTTGGGAAGGCCGGATTTGTGCCTCCTTTGACTGGAGGCAATACTCAGATCACCCCAATATGAGGCTCTGACTGCAGGAACTAGAGCCACTGCTTCCCTGCTGGTGCCAGGTCAACCAACCAGGGAGATGTCAAAGGCTTTGCTGAAGTCCAGAAGTGCCGAGATTCTCATCTAAGTTGTCAGCTTTCTCATGTGATTTTTCCTGTGAGTCAGTTAAATATCATTCTTGTTTCTTTACTTTTTAGGACTGTTGAAAATGCATCTGAATTTTTACATCTAGTCAAGAAAGGGATACAGCTGAGAGTCAGGCACCCAACACTGGTGCATGCTCACTCCTCTCGTTCTCACCTGGTAGTGACATTGACCATAACCACAGTTGTCTTTGGAGATAACTTTGGTAAGTAGGATGTTACTAAAATGCTTCTAGAGTCAGTTGTTTTTAGAAAAACAGTCAGTGGACTGTGAGATTTCATATTTCTTTTTCTTCCTTTTTCCAATGTTTGATACATTCTCTCAGTTCATTTCTATTTTTCTAAGTTCTACATACCTTCTTAAATTAACAGACCACTTGGATGCTTGAATGCTACTGAAACTTTGAGTTTCATAAAAGCTTATCACTTTACTTTTCTTGACTTACAGAGTTCTTGAAGTTTTATAGCATCGAGCAACTAATGAATAAATGTTATCAGTAAGTCGTAAGATAGTTAAGATCTCAATAAGATAAATAAAGTAGTTAAATCACTTAGAATGAATAATTACATGTCATACAAAGTTTGTGGTAAAGCTAACCATGCATTATAGGGATTGCATATGCTTTTGGGTAAGAAATAATCAGGTTTTTTTACCTGCTATCTCACAAAAATGTCCATTAAATTCAGAGTCTCTTGACCTGTTAGTAATAGGCCACTGTATGAAAATGCAATATAGTGTCTTATTTACTGTGGCAACATCTCTATTTCTACTTTTCATTACCACACCAAGACTTACCAGTTTATTGCTTTTGGGGGTTTTAGAGTTAACTTTATTTTCTTTTGCTCATATTATAATTAGGCTCTCTGTTTCCAATGCTGTGGTTCATCTCCTTCATACTCTACAACAACAATATGATTTTGTAAAGTGAGAAATATTTAACATTTTTTCCCTTAGATTGCTATCAGAAATTAAACCAACAGTATCAGCAAAGCAGAACAAACTGTGCCCTTACTTACCTACGGGCCTTGCCAAAAGACACAGTTACTTCAGAAGTTGCAGCTGCAGTGTTTCAGATGTTAGCTCTAGGCAGCTCCAGATTCTTGTCAATCAGACAGATGTTACCATTTTCAAAACGCAGCGATTGCACTGTTAGTGTACCAGCCATCTTGTCTAGTCCAGAATTCCCTTTGCCACTTCTAATTGCAGTCACTCCACTGTGCCCTGTTGCCTGGCAGGAAAGCTCTGTAGAAATGTGTAATGGTTGTTGAATGCAGACTCAGGCTTTCGGCTTACAGCACATGGATGAAGATGTGCACTGTAGGGGGACTGAGCAGCACTGCAAAGGGTACCTCACAGCAGCAGTGTGACAGCACATTCTTTCTTGTTTAAAAGGAGAAGATCCTGATTTAAAAGCTAGGTGCAATTGTCAAATGCCTCAACACCAGACATCTAAGTCACTAAATAAAAGGTTGTAAAGTCTGTGATGAGTTCAGCACCTAAAGCCAGGGTTGACAAGCCAGCACTTTTTCAGGTTTGATTAAGGTGGTTTAGCATGTATTATCTGTCTTTTGAGGAGAGCTGTTTCTTAATTTTGTTGTCTAAAACTGAAGAAGAGACCACTTAGTTGACACTGTATGACCCGAACCATTTATTCTGTGTAAACCAACACAGCTGCTCTGTCTATGCTGTGAACAGCCAGCTTGGGTTTTAGCAGCAGCCTACTTGAAGAAGTACAGAGCTCTGCAACACAAGTCATCTGCTCTTTACTCAAGTTTTGCAGCTGGAAACTTTGTACTATTCCAGCTAGACTCTTAAGGCACCCAAGAAGGTCTGTTGTGTCTATGACCTGTAGCAGAGTATGTGTCTTTTATTCTTTTATGTCGTTCAGAGAAAGAGAGAGATGGATGAAAACTGAAACACTAATTAAAAACCAAAACTGCTTTGGGAAATCCCTTTTAAATATACTCCTGCTAAGCTAATGTGAAAGCAGCTTTCCCAGAGAATCTGTCTTTGTCTTCCTTCCCAGCAGAGAGTGAAAGCCAGATGCTTCTGCTGAGAAAGAGGAAGGATAGTAGTAGGTAACCAACCTGGACAAATGGGAGTAATACTATTGAGGCTAATAGCTCATCATATGGAGCTCCAGCAGTGGGATATGAGGGCTGAAGGAAGTCTAGGGGGAACAGCAGGAAAGGACAAAATAGAAAAGGCAGGATGAGGATTTGGATTTTTTTTTTTTTTTTGCCAGAGCACCAGCAAGTGATGTTTCAAATACATAGAATCAGACTTCAGAGCCTACTGCTCCCAAAGATCCAAAATTTCACTTTGGTTACAGTCAGTCTAAAACTTAAAAAAAAAATGCCTCTTTAAAGGCCTTACTGAACTCCCATTTCTTGCTGTCCACATTATATACAACACAATCTACACCAAAACCTGTTACCAGCTGGTACAACCAGTTTGTTAAGTAAAACCTCAAATAAGATAGAAAAAGTAATTCAGCCTGCCCTGCCATGGATTCTGACTTGTATATTGCTTCTGTTAGAATAGTCTTAAACAGCAGATACTGTACATCCCCTATCGATGCCCCATTTTTCCCCCATCTCAATTTCCAGTGTCAGTGAGAAGCTCTCCTTGTTTGCTTTTCCCATTAAACAGGTACTTCATGGGAAGATGAACAAGCCAGTCAGAGACTAAATAAAGATGTTTCCTACACCTTTCCACAAAAAAAGAGAGAGAGTATATCTTCCTCTTCCTCTGGAACCTCTTCGCCAGTGCAATTCGATGCCACTGAGAAAATTAAGCAAGTCAAAACCAGACTGCAGCTCGTGGACCTCGCTGGTAGTGAGTGTGTCGGTAAGGGAACGTGCCTGCTTGTGGGTGGGGATCCTCCCAGATCCAGGTTACAATGGTTGCCTTTAGTTCTTTTATGGGGGGTGGGTACATGCTACCCTGCTCACATACCAGGCTCATTTAACTCTCAGATCCTGCCATAAAAAAAATGTTGAGGGCTGATTGTTCCACTTTTACACTGGTACAGTATAACTGAAAATCTGACTGCATAAGCTTAAAATAAGCCCCGGGCATTTACCCATATCATAGGTATATTATTTGTTCAAACTGGTTTTATTAGGCCTGTTTTTATGCTCTGGAAATTAGCATGTTTTTGTACAGAAATGTTTAAAGTGCATAAATTATTTTAATATTACAAATATCTGTAATAATTGATACCACCATGTGTAGGGTTTTCTGCCTTGCTGTGGAAAAAGTCTTGGAGGAAATTATTGTTGAAAAGATAATATTGTTTTCATTGTTTCTTCAAAGCATTTTCCTCCTCCTGCCTCCTCTATGCACACAATAATTTCAAAAACTTGATTATTTCCTAAAGGACAAGCTTTCTTACCAAGAAAAACCATGCAGCCAAATGTACCATTCCAGAAATAATGTTTTGAAAACTGAACCAGTATTATGAAAGAGTCTTTTACTTCACTGCCAAGAATTCTTGCTGTTGCTCACTGTTAAACTTTTGTTCTACAGAGAAACCTAATATAATACATTATTTTTTTCATTTGCTCTAAATGCTGAAAACATGTAATTGAGCAACAGGGTGTGTGTTTGTTCTCTCCGTTAAACCACGACAAACATTTCCTTGGGTTGGGGCTCGGCAGGCCAGATCCTCCAGTGAAGCCAGAAGAGCTGTGCTAACATCTGTGTTAGATGTGGCCCAGCACACACAGCAGACTGACCTCTGCCATCAGCTGTGCTGGTGAATTTACCCTGGTAAAACTGAGGGCAGCTGTTAACTCATAATTGTTTTAAAATGTAGGCAAATCTAAGCGAGCAGCAGTACATCAGGCTTCTCACACGCCTCAGCACCCTGCCTTGTTAGCTCTACAGCCATGCTGGGTCATTTGCAGCATTTACAAGCCAAGTGGTCCCTTTCTGGCAAGCTAGGTTTCAGTTTGAAAACTCAGCTACATGCTTTCATGGAAGTTCATCTAACCAAACACAGATAATCGGTGGTTAAACGTGTACCCCCTCACCTGTTTGCAGGTTTCTGTTTCTGCTTTAGGGTGATATCTGTTGTCTCAGGAGTCCACCTTTCCTTGAATAAAAGAAGCCTGGGATGTCTGTATACACAATGATCCCAGTAAAGTTAACCTGAGGTTCATCCTGTCTCAGATTGTTGTCCACCCTTTGGCAGGTCTTCCAAATGTTTTGCTCTGTGTCTCTCTGACAAGAGACTCTACCACTCTACCTCATCCTCTCCCACAGTCACATTTCTCCTCATTGTCCAGACTTCTGGGGTTTTGTTATTACTATGCCTTTTCACATTTGCCTCTTGAACTCCTCGTTTGTTCTCTGAGTTTGGAAAAAGCTGGTCTAAGGGAAAGACAAGATCTCTAGCTGCTCCCGGTACCTGTCTAGAGGTGGGAAAGTAGGCAGTAGAAGAAACTGTTAGCCCTATCTGATCATCCCACTGCCATGAGCTCTAACATGAATCATGTGCTCTGGGTAAGGAGGAGTGATTGCAGATCGCTTCTGTACCTCATCCACTGTCCTGAACAAAGCTCAAATTTGAATAATGTGATACTAAATGCTAATAGCAAATTTCTCTTCCCCAAATGGACAGGAGGAATTAATTACTCTTAACTGCACACTCATCTAGACTGATCACAGAGTTGATCTTGCAGCACCTCTTTGAATTGGTGCAAGGTGTTGCATAGACCACACCTTTCCAGTGTTGCTCAGGGGCAGCATAGCTACGTACCACCATGCTGGTTGGGTGGTAGAAGGGCATAATTTTCCTTTATCCATTTCCTTACGGCAAATCATGCCATAAACCACCACGTCACAGCCTTGGGTGAACACAAACCCCTCACGCTTGTGGCTGCTATACAGTTTTGCTTCTGCAGCTTGTGTCATCAGTGCCTCCCCTCTTTTTCCTAAGGGATAGAGATGGGGCAGTTACCTATTATAAAAAATGGTGAAACAAAACGGGCTTCTTTCTGAGGACATTGTGGACTGGTGTTTTGTCTTGTCTGATCTTAAGGTGTTCCTACGTTCTTGGTTCCTTGTTCTTAATACTTATGAAGCCAAAGTGCATTGTACAGCTGAAGAGATCAACTTTAACATGACGTGCTTCAGACCATCTGTAGACACTGAACCTTCTTTAACCTTCCTTCAAAAGAGTAGAGCATTAAACAATGTATTGGCAGTCCAGACTGAAAAACCACTGCACCTTGCTTTTGGCATGGCTGGGCTGGAAGTAGAGGTTAAGAATTTGTGTTTAAAAATGTTGAGTCAAAAGTAGACGATACAGCAACAGAATTTTCCCCACATTACAGTTTGGAGCAGCTTTGCTTAGTGTTACCATTGCCTTTTTCTACACTGTACCAGGTATGTCTGGAGTGACAGGGGCAGCACTGAGAGAGACATCATTTATTAACCGCAGCTTGTCTGCCCTGGCCGATGTTCTCGGAGCAATAGCAGAGCAGCGGTCTCATGTCCCATATCGGAACAGCAAACTTACCCATCTGCTTCAGGACTCTGTAGGTGAGGGATTATTCTGACTTCTGTTTGACAATGTAGATTTCTTCTCCTACTTTTGTCCTTTGTTTGTTTTGTAAAACTAGAGTATGATCTTGTACTCTTTGCTTGTATGTGGCCTCTGTTCAAAGACTCTGGCCCTGGTGCCAGTGTGAATGTGAGTACACAGGGAGAGTTCTGAACTCCTCCTGAATTTGGCTAAACCTTGCTGTTTCCAAGATTCATTTGAGGAACATCTCAATAGGATCATGTAAAGGTTAAAAATTGCATTTCACCGGTGTTTCATGTCAGGTACAGTTTACAAGTTAAACTTCAGTCTTTATTACTACAGGGTATAATCAAGTACTTGCACATTCTTTCTATGTTTGGGACACTTCCTCTTCTCTAGCTCCTCATCTATGCAGAAACAGTTTTAAAGCAAGTGGTATTCCTGCAGTAATGTCAGATTTGTGTCCATTTTTATAGTATATTAGTCCATTTTCCTTCAGCCAGAAAATATTAGCTCTCATGCTTTTAATCTCCAAGGCGTTGACAGTGAATGAGGTAACAGTTTTTCAGAGCTTCTGAAATACTATTAATTTTTGCTTAAACTTTGAATTTCACCTAGTGCTGGAGTCCCTGCTGTGAAAAGGGAAAGCCAGAAAGAGAAGTGAGTTTAGGGGCTATGTTGTGTGGGTGCTGAGCTTGGTTTTAACCACGCCTGATGTATGACTTTGGTGATATTGTTTATGTCAAGTGTTGAAAATGGCAATTTCCTCCTTTGTTAGATCATTCTTGGTAAACTTCTGAGTCTGTTTTGTTTTATTGTCACACAAATAAGCCATTTTGCCATTACCCCAAGCAAAACTTACTGAAGTGCCCAGGCCCATAACATATGTGCTGATTAACTGATGAAGTTATAATGAGAAAAAAAATCTACATTACAAACTGTGAAACACTAGGGGGTAAATATATTGTTCGATATAGACTCCCCTTGAAGGCGCTGTCTGTTTTCAACAGCTTTCTTCATGAGCAGTCTTCTGCTTCATAAAAGCAATGGTAACCTGTACTTACTGTTGTGTAGATCAGTATGTTACCAGTGTATAACTTACTGAAAATGAGGTAAATAAGTATGTTTTGCCTTTTCCCTGCTTTTAGGAGGCGATGCTAAACTGTTGGTGATGCTGTGCATCTCTCCTGGCCAGAAGTACTTAACAGAATCAATGCAGTCTCTGGGATTTGGGACTCGTGCTCGGCAAGTTCAGAGAGGACAACTCAAGAAAAAAACTTTCCCAATGCCGAGTAAAGCAAAATAAAACATAATACTCCTGTGGATTAAAGTATTATTAATGAGTTCCTCAGACTGAAATGTATATTGTTGTCCTAAAGCTATTCTTTTAGATATCATCTGCCAGATAAAATAAACAATCCTCAACATGGCAGTAGTAAGCAATAAACCTGCTGATAATGTTCTTTCTTGTAAGATAATAGTAAGTATTGACAACAGCTACCAACCATAGTGGAACAGCAGAGAAATAAACTGATTTTTCACACATGGCTTTGCTGTTGTGTGTCCTTTGGGCAAGTAGAACTAAGTCAACAGAGTCCTGATATAGGATGGTTCACTTCTGAAAGGCCAAGGGTGCATTCTGTTTTCTCAGTAGAAGACAAAAGTCTAAATATCACTCCAGTGCTTCAAAACAGCAAGTGAAATACTTCCTCCCAACTTGGATTAAAATGAGTCATGTCATTGTGGTTTGCTCTTCTATCTAGCACGGATGGGGTCATTCCTAATGCACTGTCAACAGGTAGGAGTGTAGAACAGTCTGTCAGCTGTACTGAATGGAGTTCTGTTCTCTGGTTTTAGGTAGGAAATAATGGCATTAGTGAAATGGAGAAAAGTGAGTAAAGCTATATCTGTTATCCCTCTGGAATGTAGCTTAGGAAGCAAATGAGGGATTACACAACTTTCTGAAAACACACTTAGGTTAAATGGTTGGAACAAATCCCAGCTCTGCTGAGTTCACTAAAACCACAGCTTTGCCTAGTTTGGGGGTGTTTTTGCTCCAGGAGTGCTGAAAGGCCCTGAACTAAAGATCCTAATGGGAACCAACTTGTGCAACTGTTTTAGTAGTAGTCTGGCCTGTTGTTTCTCTTGCATTTCTTAAGCAAGTTAAACACATCACAACCCTGAAACTGTGCCTGCAGATTAGAAGAGGATAACTGTCCATCACACGAATAAAACACCAAATAGCAGCTTGTCACATGCTGTTTGTCATCCACAAGTGGCTTTCACCCTCTTATACCAGTGCTGAGACAACATCCTGCAGGGTTTGTGAATGAAGTTACACTGGGAGAAGTTTCAAGGAAATTTAAGCAGTGTTAGAGATGAGAAGTGATTCTGAGATGAGCAGTTGGGTTCAAATAGCATCTGATTTGTTTTACCCACTCCATTATTGCTCAGCACAGGCCTCAAGATCCACTCCTATTTTTTTCCACCACCAGTTACTCTGCCTCTAGACTGGGAGAGAGGTCATTTTTAGGTCATTGCAAGAAGGCTTAAATTGCAGTGGTCTACCCAAAAGGCTGGAGTTTACAGTACTCCAAGTCACTTAACCTTCACAGGGATAAATATTTATGCAGAGATAATGTAGCATACTATTATTGGAATTTCACCCTTGAATATATAACAGCTGCTGTGTTGCATGCAGTGCTCTGGTGCTCAGGCATTAGTATCCAACCAAGTAATAACACTTGCTTTCCTAAATAAAGTCGTGAAGGTAAAAAATGCCTTAACTTTACCTGATTCTAATAGTAACAGATGGTTACAAAAAGAATCTGGCCACTGGAACTTATGAAGCTGAGTGGTAGTAAAGCAATCTCAGGTGAGAAAGTGTCAGAGCGAGGAGTGTTAGCCTGGTAAGTGAAATGCAGGAGCAGCCAGCTTCAAGCTCATTGTAGTCTCTGGCAGTTGGATTACAGCTCAAAGAGAGGTTAAGTGACAAGGGCTGGCTGATTCCACCAGCATCTGTAAGTAAGTTCCTCAACTACTTTAAGGAGTTGACATTTCTAAGTGTTACACAGAAATGCAACTTGTCATGAGCTGCACTTTTCTCCAGAAAAACTGCTCTTCAAAACTTTGCATTTGTTTACAATCTGTATGGTAGGGGAAAAGCAACAATACTTATTGTTAGAGCAGAGAAATAAACCCCTCAAATATGAGCAAGTACCAAAAGGTTAAGTTTCTGCACTGACATTAACTCTGCCAAATTGTGAGCATGCAACATTCCCTATTCCTGTTTTCCTTGTCAGCATAGCATATTGCTCAATTTATGACCAGCACAACAGAGTGTACAGGATATGCAGGGCAGCAAGGTTAACATTTTGTTCTTAGAACTTTCAGGTTTGGAATTTCCTGTGTTACAGAGATGTGATTGCTCAGTCCCAGTGTCAGATGCCATGCACTGAAGGGAAGAAGGGTAAAAGTTGTAAGAGTACACAAGCAAGCAAGAGTGAAAACTACCTAAGCCAGGAGAAGTTACTTTCAGTGAAGTCCATGAGGGCATGATGCAGCATTCAGCTGGTGTCTGTACTGCAAGAGCACTCTCAACCCTGCTCTACCACCTGCCTGCTCAAGCTTGTCACTGGGTGACTGTTCTGGAGGCAGCGCTGCTCTGTATAAGGGGGTGCTTTCTCCTGCCCATGATCCTTGGTACATGGACTTTGGTGGCAGTCAACACATTAACCTTCCACTGCCGGGCTCTCATTCTCCTCCCTTAGGCTCCAACTATTTCCTGTGGCCAGTCAGTCAGAGCTCAGCTACATCACCTTCCTCGGTACCCGAGCTGGCCGTAGGAAGCTCCACACGGTGGTGCAAGGCATCACAAACCCCAGCTACCCATGGGACTGGCCTTCAGTGCCCCTCTCGAGTTTATGCTGCTGCCTTCACTGCTCTGCAGAGCAGCTGAGCAAACCATTTTATGAACAGTAGCCAGAAGCCACCACCTCTTCCTCAAAAAGCCCACCCATTATAGAAACAAGCAAACACCAGAGAATTTGCTCTTGTGAATACTTCAGTATTCGGCATCCTAGTTTAGTGTCCTGCTGGTCAGAGAGTCAATGGCACGAAGCTTGACAAGCACGGCAGCTGCCTGAGAGATCCAGAGTCTCATACTCCTGCCAATGTACCCTAAACTTGTTATGTAAAACTGGAGGCAGCTTCCAAACTCTGAGCATCCCTTGCCCCTGGCACCCTACTCACACATCCTCTAACCTATAGGCCAAGCACCCTCACAGAAAGCAGAAATTTTGGATCCAGTTCAAAGACAAATGTTTGAGCTCCTGTCTCTCCCAGCACAGGTGAATGCTCTGGCTGGTAAGGACATCCAGCAGAGCTAGAGAGGGGTCAGGTAAAATGGGACTCTGCCAGACTAATCCCCAAGTCCTAATTGCAGCAAGTGCTTGTCTAAGGTAAAATACACACATATATGTACACACAGACTACACAAAGGTAGCAAAAGTCTAGACTTATATAGAAAAACAAAAACCTTCAAAGTACAAGTCCAAAATTTGGCCCAAAGTACAGTTTGGTGCCCACATTTCACTGTCAGTTTATTGCTACAGATGGAATTTATCAACTGTGGTTGGTGGTTCCCCTTGCAGCCAAAGGAAAGGGATTAACAGGATAGATCCACTTTCAGCAATGTCTCTGCCTCCCTAGTCTAGCAAGGGAGTCCAGGCAAAGGGTTTAGAGCCACAGCCAGGGAAACTGATTGCTCAAGGACCTGATTTTGAAGAACATATAACTGCTGAGGAGGTGGTTCACTCATTTTTTTCAACCTCAATCCCTACCATACCTGCCCAGCTGTAACCTTAAGCTTTGTGGTACTGGTCCAACACGTGTCTTTCAGCATTTGCAAATCTGTCCCCAATTCACTTGCAGCATCCAGCTTTTTGAACGTGGGAAGGCAGCATGCAATGAGGCAGAGCAGATCATATGGTGTAGGAGCAGCTCCCCATCAGTTCCCTGCAGAAAAGAAGTCCTCACACTGCACCATTTGCAGCGAATAAATTCAAGTGGGACAGACTTTTGTCTAGGCAGAACTCTCTTGTAACTTTATTACCCCGTATCTATCTACACCGACTCTGGGTCCAAGCTCTCCAGCCAGTCAGATGTTTCTTATCCACCCACATACCACACACCCCCACGTGACTGCTTCCAGCCACAGGGAACAACCATCCTTCAAGCGGCTTTCCAGCTTGACCTTGTGATTCTTTTCACACACACACTAATCTTAGCTCTGGCTTGCTCAGGACCACAACATCTTCGCTTCAGTATTTTCTTCTTTTTTTACCATCCAGGTGGCTGGTGTTGTCCATCCAGCCACTCCTACAATTCCCTCTAAGGATGTTTTTCTCAGTATCCACAGGGAACACCTCTGCTCTGAGTGCTAACACTGCAGTTCACAGCTCTCTGCACCCCCTTCAGACAATCCTTTAATCTTCCTCATCACCCTGGAACACTTTTATCAGCTGAGCCCAAGGAAGCAATGTGATTCACAACTGCTTAAGAGTGCTGTATCTCATCACGGAGTTAAAAAATAATTAAACCACCCAGTGCCTTTTGCCCACTCCTAAACAAAGCCTTGACCTATGCTGACATTTGAAAATTATATATTTAATTTCCATGTGTGGCTTCATGTCTTGGCAGCAGCCACACCACAAAGAGAGGCTGCTCTTGGTTTTAGCCAGGCTAGAAAAACCATAATCAGCATTGGAAGGTTCACAAAAATGTTTAATTTGTTATTAAAAATTGCTGATTCCATTTTATGAAGAACTTTTCCAAACCTCTGCAAAATGCAAGGAACAGGCCGAAAGAAGTGGTTACTGGAAAGGGCTTTTGGCTCCTGCTATGGAGAAGCAGTTGCAAGCTGGTGGGCTTGCAAGTGCCTCCCAACCAGAGGAAGAAGTAATATCATCTACTCATGGAGGAGCAAACATGCCCAGAGTACAGAAATCCCAAAGGTTCTGCAGCCTTTCAAAAAACCAACTTGGCATTTGAGCACTCCTCTCTGCCTGTGTTTTTACCCAAGATCTCAGATGGAAAAAAAAAAAAAAGTTGAGCTCTCTTCTCCATACCCAAAAGTTTGAGATTGATAAAACAAAGCATTTTGAAGAGGAGTCCAAAACTCAGTGCTAGATTAAGATGATTCAGTGCTCAAAATTCACCTCGTTTGTTCAGTACATGACACCTCTCTAATGATTTGGAGATCAGTCTTAGAAAACCTGCTGAAATGCTGGTCAAGTGACCAGACACATGGAGATGTCACAGTTCAAACACCAGGACCTAAATTCAGCAACAAAGAAGAGAATTGTGCTACTCCAGCTATCTGGACCAAATATTCAGCATCAGTTTGAAACAACATGGGGGAAAAAATCCATAGTTGTCAAACTCCAGGAGCATGAGACTGGCACATATTATCCACAGACCTGCAGGCCTAAAGCTGTACCTCTGCTCATTTCCCCAGCAAACCACAATTAATTCAAATTATCATCCCTTTTTCTCCCAGCTCCTCTGGCCTCATCCTTGCAAGCATCTCCTCTAACACATGTTCTCTCTTGCCCTTCTTCTGTTACATGAAATTACTACCCTGGCTGGGATGAGTCAGTGCCCAGTACTTTTAAAGGCAAGCATCAGAAGGAGTGGTTTTCCCTCTCCTTTTCCTCTGGACTTTATTATCAGTTCCTTCCCTCTTCTAAATTAAAAATAAAAAAAAAAAACAACCAAAAAACGCACAAAACAAAATAAAAAACACCAGACCAAACCAAATAAACCAAAACCACCACCACTAAAAAAGAAAAGAAAAGAAAACAAAAACCACCCAAAAAATCCCCCACCCCGTTACTGTAAGACGTTTTGGAAGCCACACCAGAAGCTTTGAAGTTCCAAGAGACATCCCTTCAGATGTCTGGGTTTTTGCAGCATGAGCCTACTCCGCCTCCTTCTGAGCATACCCCCACACACAGACTCTGCCCACTACATGCTCTCGTCTGGCATTTTGAATTACACAAGCTCCAGGATAAACACACAACCCAATTCAGAAATGGGAGCATTTTGCAGGGCAGTCGACACACTAGGGAGCAGTCCTTCTTTATGCCTTACCCTTGGGCCTCCAATACTTCCAGCTCTATGTGCTTTGGCCAGGCAGCACCAATTTTCCCAGCACAATGTGCATTACACGAGCTCTGACAAGTTGTGGTTGCATTAGAGATCCAGGTGTCCAGGCTCCTTTTCTCCTGACCCATGTCCCAAGCCCTCCCGGAGGGGCATGGCTCAGCATGGCTGGATGCGTGCACATATTCAGGGCCTCCTTCAAAAGGAACTGGGGGAAGAGCCCGTGCTGCTTCAGCTGGGTCTGCTGCCAAGGCTGAATCCATAAAGAAGGGCTAGCTGCTGTTTAATATGCCTCCTAACACAACCAAGCTTATGCAGTCAGACCTGACAAGCTATTTCATGGTGTCTGGCTTGTGCGAAGCACTTCCCAATAGAGACAGGACAAAGTTCACAACAGGCAATTCAATATTGCAGTGTCTAAACAGGGATACCTCACGGAGACGGCAGAGGGCTCAACCCAGAGGGATGACAAACTGGGTTTTGGGAAGGTGACAGCCACTGCTGGGCTACCTCCAGTGAGGGCATCCCTAAAGGGTGTCGCACCTGTGGACAGCCCCTACTGATGCTGCCTTATGGAGGGACGTGCCCAGTCCACTGCCCTCCCAGTTTCCATCCAGAAGAAAGACTTTATGCCTCTTTGTGCAAAGCTGTTGTAGATTCACAACATGTTGTAGATTCTTGGGCATGTACCAGATGGAAGTTACAGCAGTGTCTTTTGCTGCTGCTGGCTCCCTGATGCCATGAGACCCGAGAAAGACCTTGTGGTAGCAAGCCCATTACATCAGCCAAAACACCACAGCAACATACCTCTGGAACTCTTTAACTTCCCTCTTGGTTTGTGAAGACTCCGAAACTGCCCGTACCAGACACCAGACCAGCAGCTGTGTTGTGAAGAATGGCCAATTGAAAGGGAAGTGAAGGGTGCCCACAGTCAGATCTGAGCCTGACTTTTGTTTCCTTGCCAGAATCTGGTTTATCTGCTAAATTCAGCATAACATTTGCAACAGCAAGGGGCAGGATGTGACTGTGATGCCAGAACACATGCACCTGCACATTCAGCAGAATTAGCTCTTTTGTTAGCCCATGTGAAGAAGGAGAGAGGACCTACAATGGACACACTGATGTGGGCACCACATGACTGAAAGCAACTCACAACAGCCACTTTCAGGAAGTGGGATGCAAGCAACAGGCCAACAGTTTTTCAGCACAGGTAGGCCTAAGTTAAACCCTTCTACCTTAGTCCCATCAAATTATCCTTTGCAATCCCAGCTGAAAGTCATTAGCTCAGCTCCTGTGGCATACAGACAAAAAGCAGAAGAACTGGTGAATAACAAAATTGTAGAAATGCGCAGTTGCATAGGGACACAGAGCAGAGAAAGATAAGAAAGCTACCTGCACAGTCACTGTGCAGATCCTGGGAGGGGTCCTGAAATCCAGGTAAAAAACCTTCTCTGGTCAAGTTACATAGCAGGGAAATGAAACACCTGGAGAAGCTGGGAACACAGGTACTGCCTCCTGACTCTGATATCACCAGGACTGCACCCAGCTTGACTGTGGAGCTTGTATGAGCAGCACCAACTGCCTTCAGCCAGGACATCTTTTTGGGGAGGCCAGCCAAGCACTCAGGATACTAACACCCCCAAGCGCTCTGTGAGAGCCAGAGAGGGTTACACACTACCAGGCAGGGCCCACCAGGGCCTGTGTACAGGGCCAAGCATGGATGCCTGCAGCCAGCCCTGTTCTGGGCCACACACAGCATTGCAGTCACAGGGCAGTGTGGTGATGGGAAGCCTGAAGGCAAGGTGGCACCTCACCACAGGCACAAGAAAGCAAAAGGATCCAGCCTCCAAGGAGGACAGTGACCTTCAGACACCATCTACCTCTCAGAAGGGGTGGAAAGAGAAAAAGAAAAGTGCACATTCTTGAGGGAGCTCTGATAAAGGTCTGGCAGGCACAGAGATGCTGGAGATGCCGCAACCCTGACTCACACAAAGTTAACTCAACAAAGCCCTGGAAACAAACCTGGGAGTTCAGATTTCATTGGCACTTCGCACGAGGCAGCTCAACTCCCATTCTTAGCACCAGATTTTGCCAGACCGTGGCCAGAATTTCAGCTTAGACACCTGTTTTTGACAGAAAAGGTCTGAGAATCCCCTGGGGAAGTCCCGTGGTGTCTCCTACCTGCTCCCACCAAGTGGCATTGCCACCAGGTCAGTCCCTGCAGATGTCCCACCGCCCCATCCCGAGCTGCCACCTTCACCCTGCTGCTCACACTGCCAGGCATCTGGAGCCCACAGCCAGTCGTGACTGCTCCCAGGAGGTCAGGCTAGCAATCACAGCACGTGTCCCCCTGGAGAGGATACTGTTGGACAACTGACACGTGTGAAGCCAAGATATTCTCCAGCTCGAGAGACCAGGACTGCAGAGCTGTTCTCCCAGGAGAAACCCAAGCTCTAGATGAGAGACACAGATGAAATAAAATAAGGGCAGTCAGAAATAGAATAAGCCCTGTCCTAATGATGCAGTGAGGAGATTTAACAAGGTCCTGCCGAGTTACCGCTGCCCTTGCCCATGTCATTGCTGCCTGCAGTCCTTGCAAGTTATTCCTTACACCAGCACATTCCAGGGAAAATACAGCAGCTACACCATTAGGATGCACCAGACAAGAGGAAGGTAGAAGCAGTTTCCATCTCAGCAACTTGTAGGTTATGGCTCCTACAGTGAACATTTGGGAAAGCCTGAGAGGCAAACAAGGCCTACCCTATAACCCCAGCAAGGCTTTCCTTACTTCTCTCCTGGGCAGCTCATCCACAGGACGATGACACTGAAGCCTTCTGGTAACTTCTTCCAGAGCATCTGTTGAGACCTTCTCTCCTCCTCAGAAGAAAACTGATTTCCTATGCCTTGATTGCCCTCCTCTGTAGCACTCTCCACTTGGACCTGCTACCAGCTGCAGCAAGGTAAAGACCTGATCCACCCTTTGTGGGCCCTGCCCTCAGGCAGAGGAGAGCAGCTTAGGGACACCATAAACCACCTCATGCTCCTCCACACCTAAGATGTCACCACTGAAGTAGCTGTCCCTGCTGTCATTGTGACTTGTGGGGCTCTCCATTTTATCCATTCATCCTCAAATGGGAAGAAATTGTACTTGGAGATTTATAGGCACTTGCCTGGAGTTAAGAGAGGCAACTCTGGGCTTCGGAACTGCTTTGATGAAGCAGAGCCAGATTGAGGCAGTAGCAGTTTGGGGCAGCAGCTTTGAGGAGTCTTTAAAGGTTGTTAACCTTAGAGATTCTGAGTTGTCTGAAAGCTCAGCTAATGCTCTGGCAGTGTCCTTAAGGAGCCTGCAAGAGCTCCTACCCGCCTGTGTTCATTCTGAAAGGATAAAAACAGCATTGTGGCTGTGGCAACATGCTTGCCCTATATTTTTCAGCAGTAATTCTGAAAACGTTAGATCTCAATTTGGTTTGTGTTGAAACAGATTGGAAAGCAATGGTTTGTACCCTCTCTGTTATTTGCAGAGCACATGTTAAGCAAAACCATATCCAGCTGCTCCCACAGCAAACCCTGCCACTCATCCTCCTGCAAGACGTGGCCAGCTGAATGCCAGTGCTGGCAGCCAGGCTGGGCTGGGACTGGCCATGGGCTCAGCTGCTCCAGAGGTGGTGTCCACACTCACAGCCTCAAGGCATTGCATAAGCATGAGTTTGGATCTAGATGTTCAAAAACTCAGCTGTACTTGGGGCTCTCTATTGCCCTTCTGGCATGGGCCCATTGAGCACTCCTACTGCCAAATTTTCCCTTCATCAGGTATGCTAGGAAGCTCTATCTGTTTTATTATTACAAGCTGTGAGCCTTATGCAAAAGCATGACTCAGGAAGCTGGGCGTTACAAAGAACACCTAGAACACTGCAAGAAATGCAGTCAAAGTTGGCAATACTAACATTATCCCCCTGCCCCCAGGTGCCTCACCTGCCTTAATGCACCCACTCTGGTGACTGGCATGTCCTTCTTGATCACCCCAAGAACAGGAGCTCCCAAAAATGCATTGCATAATCCATTAGCACTTTAACATAGGAATTATGGGAGACCTCTGTTCATGTCTGACTACAAAGACCACAGGCAGAAAGTTTGCATTAACCACAGAAAGACCATATGGGCAAAACCTCTCCCTGATTGCAGAAGCAGTGCACTATGTGTGCCAGAGGAGAGGAGCAGGACACTGCTGGTGTTGCTGGTCCTGCAAACACAAAAAACTAAGGATCCACTTCAGGGGACAATACAGATAAAACCCAGGGTAGCTTCCCATGCTTCCTCCATGCACACAGAGAGTCGTTTAACCCAAAACATAGGAGCACAGCTTACAAGCCAGGCAAGAAGATTTCAATACCACTGCCAGGAACAATAATATAGTGTACCACAGACCTTATTTCCCATGGTGGGTAACCCAGAACAGGGCAAAAAGCCTCCTCACTCTCATCCCCTGAAGTTACACAGGGAGCAGAGAGAAGTACCGGCTTTCTACAGCGCATGATTTTGCTCAGGAATCTCCATCCCAGTAGCCGGAGCTCTTTTGAATGCACTTTCATCTGAGAGGGTGCAGAGGGGAGGGTAAACCCAAAGCCTGCACCCAGTAGAAGAGCAGAGAGGGGCTGCCTCAATGCAACTCTGCCAGTCTGAAAGCCCTTGATCAGAGAGTGAGCCACAGTCAAGGCTTCATCTTCTATAAGGGTGAAGAACGTGGATGTGGGAATCATTCTCTGTTGCCATGATTGTCAACGAGCTCAGGGTGTTTGTTAGCTGGTTGTAGCAAAGGGGTTGAGTACTTTCGGTGGCTAATGCAAGCTAATTTTTCCTACACTGAATACTCTACTTTTGCTAAAGTGGTATTTTCCACATGGTGGCTTGAGACTGGAGGTTTCCACCAAATGCCATATTCAATTATCTCATCATATATTGAGAACAGCAGTGATTGGAGAAAGAAAAATAAAGATTGGTACAGACATATTTATGAGATTTAAAATAAAAATGTGAGGTTTATATTTCCAGGAATAAAAACTAAGCAAAATTTTAAAATACCACAGCTATGCTCTCCAATGGCCCATACTCAGCTGCTCCTGCAGTCTACCAGAAAGGATAAATATGATTTTTGATTGTAACATCTCTGTGGTAGAACAACAGACTTTCCATGCAGGGTTGCTACTTGGACCTTACTCTAACAACTACAATCTCCTCCTTGCAGAGCCAAATTCAGGGTTCAGAAGGACAAATAAAGCCAGCATCTGGCTGACCAGGAGCATGAAAATGCAGCATGGCTATGGGCTGGAGCATGCCCAAAAAAAACTGGAGCTGGGCAGTGGACAAGTGAATCAAAAGGCACTCAGATATCATTAAAAATTCAGCACAGAATTAAAAATTCAGTACATCTAACTTCTTGGGTGCAGCTAGGGGAAATACCCAGTGATGCTGCTCTGACACCACAAATGTTCAGAAAAGATACTCACCCTGAGTGCAGGTAGCTCGATGAGGAAAGAAAAACTGCTTCACTGAGCAAGGCTCATCTACCCCTGTGCTGCCTCCAGCGATGGCCCCACGCACGCCACTGAAGGCAGCTACAGCCACAGAGCTGGCACAACCCACGCAGAGCTGTGTTGCCTCGGCTGCAAATGCTTACCATCCCATTGAATGAGCCCGTCTTCTATAAACCAAGTTGCCTGGGGTGGGGGGTGGTTCTGAACTTACATCAACATTTCACACCTGGCGCATCCCATGCCAAGGATTACCAGAGGCTAAGAGGCACCGGCTATCTCCCCACTGCAGTTTGGGCATACTGCCCTGCAAGCAGGAGCTGGAGGACACGGTGCTCCCGTGACCTGGAACACGTCACACACTTTCTGTGCGGGATTCAGGCACACCTGCTGCCCACCGCCAGCTTTGGACTCTGCTCACCCGACTCCCGATGCCCCGGTGCCCCCCCGTCCCACAGCCGGCCCACGCCCGTGCCCCGGGGGCGGCGGGCGGTCTGGACCCGCAGTGTGTTGGCAGAGGCTGCCCGAGGTGTCTCCCCTGGCTCAAGGCAGGCGGATCCCGGCATCCCTCGGCCGCCCAGCCCCGGCCCCGGCCCGCCCGGAGCCCCGGCGGGCAGCGCGGCCCTGAACCCGCCGCGCTCCTCGGGCGCCGCCCCGCGGCCCGGCCCGGCCCTGCCGCCTCACGGCCGTGCCCGCCGCAGCCCGGGAGCGAGGGCGCCTTGTCGAGCCCCGTCTCACCCCGCTGCCGCCAAGGGAAGCCTCGAGAGGGCTATATCGGCCTTCAGTGTCTCAGGCCCCACTGCCAGGAACTCCACTGAGGAAGTGCTCTCACTTCACCCAAAACACCTGGGTTGCCTTACCCGTCAGCTTTAGCACCGTACTGCCATTGCAGCTCCCACACCTGGCATTCCTCACAGATCCAGTGCGGTAACCACACTGCCCCCTCTCCCACGCCGTACCGCTTTACTGAACCCACACAAGATTTGTCTGTACCCTGAGAAGCCCCACCTTCAGAAACAGACACATTCCATGAATTCTGGTCAGCAGCATTCCACCTAGAGGGCAAGAAAGTGCTATAACTTGCCAAGCAAAGAAACAAAGTGACAAAGCCCTTCTTCCAATTTAGATGACTTAATATTTGCCTGTTATTTTTACCTCCACAGAAAGCACCATGAAACCACCTCCATCCAGCATCCCCAAACCAAAGATGGATGAGTCTCTAGTCGTTAAAAAATCTATTTACTGGAAACATAGAAGGGCTGGACAGAAATATGAAGTACGAGACATCATAAGAATAAGGGCAACACAAAATCAAAGTATATAAAAAGCAAATTATTTTTTCAGAATGCTAGCTTTGATGGTCCATAACATATTCAGAGGAAAGTAAGAAAACAAACAAGAGACCCCCAGTCACTAAGCTTCTTCAAGAAGAGATCCAAATAGTCATACTACGGCACCCGTTCATAGCTTTACAAACCAAGAAAAGAAAACTTTCCTTTATCCATGCCAGACTCCAGGCCAGCAGGTTAGGTGACTTTGGCAGCACTTTGCATCACCAGTGGGCTGGTGTGCCTGTCCTTGGAGGCAGCCCACAGATGATGCTGACAGGATCTCTCTACACCCTTGAGAGTTCACATGCTTGGTTTTCTTGAATAACCACCACGAGCAGCTTAACGTGTCTCTTCAGTTAGATTCAGCTCCCATTAGTGTCCCGCTGACTCCAACCCGCTCAACTGGGTTCTTAATACCTGACAGAGGCCCCTTTGGCACTGTGCTACTGAGAACGGCAGGAAGGAACAGGAGTTGTTCCAGTGACTACAGTACCTCTGAGTTTTTCACCACAAGCAGAGCTCATATGGATTACAGTCTGGCAGCAAATTAATTTCTACAACCTATCTCAAATCGAAGACATCACTGGACAGAGTCTTCCTTGGACACACACACAAAAAAAGCTACACAATAACCTTTTTCTATCCATACTTTATTGCAGGTGTACATATAATTATTTTTACTTTATTTTAAACAAGAAATTCCTTTCATGGAAAGGAGAAACTTTTACCATTAAAATAAAGTGATTATACCACGAGTATTTTACACATATGTACAAATATTGGCAGCTAGTTTCTAACTGATAAATGTTTACACACTAACGTCTACCAAACCCAAAAATAAAAAGAGACCTTCTAAATCCAAAGACAGACAGACAAACAAAACAAAAAAATCTACTACTAGCAGAAACAGGTGTGTGGGGTTTTTAATATGAATACAAAAAGTTGCATAATAGATATTCACAGTGCTCGGAAGATATCAATTCATTCTCAGTCCATACACAAAAGTGTCTGGTCTCCCCTTCATATGCATATATCACTTACAGTACTGGAGGGGTCTGCACACACCATGGAGAGAAGATGGTCAGACCTGTGGAATTTGCCTTCCCCACCAGCCATGAATACAGGTACACACAAGGCTGTGGATGCTCATGCAAGTCAATTACACTGTTTTCATGCATTAGAGTATTTTGTAACCAGTGGCAGCAGCATTACAGCACTTTGCCAAATCTTTTGGAAGCCTGGTAACTACAAAGTCAGAATACCAAGCTGCCTGGTGGCAATGAACACTTCAGTGATGTGGTTAGGCTGTGTTAAGCAGGTGTGAACATGATTGTCTTTGAGACAAGTGTGCACACGGTGCACATGCATTTTATGACAGTTTTCCAAACAGCTACACACTGATTTTTGACCTTTTTGTCTTATTAACAACCACTGCCAGAACCACAACCATAGGTCTGCATGGGTAGGAGAGTTTAGTAGGGCTGTTGCTCCAGACCCTGCCCCCTTACCTTTTCCACAGACAGATGGGCATTGCCGCAGTAAGACCCACCACTCCAGCTCTGTGGTGGATGAAAAAGCAAGGCTATTGCACTGCTACAAGGCTGCTCCCTGCAGTGCACCCACTGGCCTCCTGGACTCTGGCCATCCCCCATGGCTTACAGCCAAAAAGGACCCAGGTAACAGGGAGTGACAGACAGCGGGAGGCTTGACTGGACTGTTCAAGAGCAGACAGCCAGATCTACTTTATCCATTTAGGAGAGTTTATTTTGGATGCAGTAAACATACCTCAAGTACTTCGTAAAGGCATTTTGGCTTTGTTTGGAAGAAAGGAAACGAGGCTACAGTGAACACACAGCTCCTAATTTTCATTACAAAAAGAAAGAACAGCGTGATCAAAGAGGGCACAGTCAATTAAGTCATGGCTGCAGTGAGCCTGTGCCCACCGTTCATTCCTCAAACACACGGCTAGGGTTTAGTGCTGGATTCATCTCAGAGGAAGTACAGCCCCTAATGCCACTTCAGCAAATGCAGATGCACCTGCATGCTCTGTCTCTACACCACACTCACACTTGCATAGAAATAGTGAGATGATGGACTCCATGGATTTGCTATTTTAACAGCTTTTGGGAATGCAATTTACCAGACAACTACTAAGCTTGCAAGCCCACCATCAAAGCAGCAGCTCAAACCTTCCTCATCATGGTCTGGCTTTCCTTCCCCTCCTGAATTTGTCTATCTTCAGCTTTTGAGTGATCAACACTGCACAACACACACTTCCTCAACCAGCAAAATAGCATCCCTTGGCTTTTAGAATTTGCCAAAACACACCTGCAAGGTTGTCAAAAGCTGGGCACAGGTTACACATACCTTCAAGTACAAGCTTCCCAAATGCTGAGAATTGATGAGGAGAGGAGGTACTGGGGAAGGATAGGGGAGGAAATCAAACATGTTTATTTGTATGTAACAAGGTAACAGGATGTTTCTCACACCAAATGCCTGAATGAAACAGCATCATTATCATTATTTTCCTAGTGATAGCCAGCACAGCCAGCTCCACCACTCTCAAGATCACCAAACAAGTACCCTTAGTCTGGCACACAAACAGCCTACAGTTCCACCATCATCAGCCCTGCAGCACCACACACACATATTTGCATGACCTATCCATGACTAAGTGGGACACAGTCACTCTATCTGTCCTTACAAGGCAACTTTCTCCAGTCCATACTTGCCTTCTAAGCAGAGGAAAAATTTCTAAGGAATAGATTTATTAAAAACAAACATAAAAAAGAATAACAAAAATATGAATCAAAGTAAGGGGTGATCATGCCTGGACAAATTCTCCAGTCACACTCCTGTCTTCAAAAGCCAGTCATATTAACACTCTTGTCTTCTGTACTCTCAGAAGCAGCAAAGTAATTTGTTTTATCCTCTTCCCATCTCCCCAAGGATATAAGCATTTATTTATCAATCTGCATCACAGCAGTAGTAGACAGCTGAGAGACAGTTCCATTTGTTGCAGTAAAGAAAAAGGCCACATATTGTATTTGGCTGGATGCTTACAACAAAACAAAACAACAACAACAAAAAGAGGAATAAACTCCTGGCAGAGCAGGTCTTGCTCCCAGTGAAGCAAATAGGCAACTTGTGTTCATTATAACAGAAACAGGCCAGACACTTCCATACACAGCCCTCCAAATGTGCTCAGAGTATATCCTGGCCTGACGGCTGTTGGCAGTGTTGCAGCAGCACAAACTCAAGACAACCAAACTATCTGTACACTAGCATTAACAGACACGGATCACAAGACAAAGGCAGGAAGATAAACTGACATAGACTTTAAATTTCTTTCGGATTAATCCATTTAGACAGAGTTTGCTTTACTAGCTCAGCGTCAGTTTTGGTCCACTGTTTTTTGGTTATGTTGGTGGTGTCACCGCTAAGTGCAGGCCACTTCCATTTTCTGCTTAGACAGACACTTCCAATTTCAACGTTAAGTGCTACACTCGTTGATTTGCCCTGTAGTCAGGTCTGCAGAAGTGATGCCACTTACTGATACAGAGCTGAATAACAAAACTGCTCACAATCTCCTGCAAGAACCAGAGTGACATCACATGTGTGAATGAGGTATATATTTCCATAATGAGCTGTTTCCTGGTATGGAAGAGCTCCAATCTCATTACACCACAAACTCCTCTGGGAGCTGGTCCTCTCCCAGAAGATCTAAGGAGAGGCAGTTCATGGACCGCTTCCCGTAAAGGGCAGACTTGGTTTTGCAGTCCGCTGTGGAATAAACACAGCCGTAAATAGACAGCTTATCCTCCAGGCTGCAGCCAAACGTGTAGCTGTGGGACGTGTTTGAAGACAGTGTGGCACTTAGTGGTGGGTGCTGATGCTTGTAAAGGCGGATGTCATCCAAACTCTGGCTGTGCTGGTCCATGCAGCTCCTGCTTTTGGGCGATCTGACCTGCCAGTTCACAAGACACACATGAATAAAAACAATGAGCTCAAATGCAGCCTAAGGATGCTGGCTATGTACGCTACAAATTTTCCAGAATTGTTCTTCCATTCTTTCAAAAGAGCCCTACCAGCCTTCTGAAGGATGTTGGCTTAATGAAGAAGCTGTGAACCATTAAAAAAATTACAAGTGGATTAAGCTGCCCTATCATGTTGAGCCAGATTCTGATCTGTCTGCACTGTGTAATCAGTGTCCAGCACAATGGATGAAACACTTGACAGATACTGACACCTGAACGACCTGACAGATCTTGGCAGATCCATGCAGTTGTCCTCAAATGGACAAACTGCACTTAAAACAAAACTACCCCAACTGCTTGAACACACTGAGTTAAGTCTAATGAGCTGAAAGGAAGGTTCAAAAGGCAGCCATGCAAACTAATGGGTTACTAATGGGTGTCCAGTAATTGCAACATACTGTTTCACTACATAACATCATTCTGCAAACAGGAGCAACAAATCAGCAATAACTCCTAGAGGCAGCATCTTGCTCTACAAGCTGTAGTGAGTCAGCCTCTGTAAAGGAATTATTGACCATTTGAGACATTTCCAACTTCACCACTTGTTTCTTTTCTTGCTCTGCCTCTTTAATAGTCACCTCTTAAATGCTAATAATAAGGCTTATTTCAGGAATATCATTTTGAAAGCAAGACACTTCTTCTGCACCACAGAAAACTTCCTCCCAGTATCACTTCTCTCACCACCATAGGAAGGGCATTGAAAAACCACCCCGAAGGAAACCCTGTGTTGGCTCAGCTGTACTCCAGACAGGAATATGTTGCACGGTTCTATCAATGCTAAGGAAACCCTGCAGCATGTGTTTACATGGCCTTGTAAGAAAGGTTTTGGTGGTTTTGTAAGGAGGCACCAAATATTTGATGCATAAAAATGGCAGCCAGGTCTTTGCAATTGTATAGAAGTGTTGATCAGAAACATTTTTATAAAACAGGTGCCTCCCAGTCAACTAACACAGTAAGCATGTGTTGGTAACAGCAGTAACTTAAAAAACATTAAGTAAGATGCCTACTTCCAGCCTTGAGCTCTTAAGCCATCCACTCAAATATAGGCATAAGTTCACTATGATTTGTACTCATGGTCTTTAGCTTTGGAAAAAAACCCCAAAATTTTATTCAAATCTACTATAGCACTTTACAGACTATTTTGCTGATAAGTGAAAATTTCTTATTACTTTTGACTGGGTCCAGGAAGAAACATGAAATACTAAAAAAAAAAAAAGTCCTAAGAAGTGATTGAAATCCTTGTTCCAATTTTTGCAATTCTTTCAGCAGATAAGGCAAATCTGGATTCAGAGAGAAAAGGAAATGTGGAGGTTTTTTGTTTTGTTTGTTTTCCAAAACTCCACAAAATTTCTACCCCAGTGGGTGCAGCTACACTTTGAAAAGAGGCCTTCAAAAGACATTTTAGTAAGATTTTTCCAAATAAAACTCATTAAACTATGTACTTTGCTATATATAATTTCCCTTTCTCAAATGTTTGATGAAAACTTTGACAACAAAAACTTCAGCACACACAGAGTATAATCACACAAATGATATAATAATTAGAGCTTGAACATCTGGTTTTGCCCCAATGTGAGCTACCTCTGGCTTCAGAAGCAGGAAGACGATTAAGTTTGCAACCCACACCCAAACTGCATGGACAGTCTTTGCTCTGTAATCCACTGAAAATCTGCAAGTGGTTGATTTTCCATTTCCCATCCAGAAACCTAAGGTAGACAATAACTGGCTTGCAAGATTTCCATGCTGATTGCTCCAAACCTCTCTATACTATTCTGAACCCAAATGCTGCTCTCATCCTATTCCTGAGAGCAGTAGCAGGCCAACAGCTGGTTTTGATTACACCATTTAAAAATGAGTGGAATCCAGACCAATTCAGGTCACTTGATCTACAGCTGTCTCCATTACACTAGACCTTGGTTCAATGCCCACACACATGCCAGACCCTCCTGCTGAGCACCCCCCTCCCTTACCTGGTGAAGGGATTCCACGCTTTGGCCTCTCATCTTGATTAGCGTGACTTGCACCACAGACAGCGATCCGTGATTTATAGCTGAAAAGGAGAAGGAGAAAGGGAAAAGCAATGCAGGTTTGAGGTTTTGTGGGCTGCAGAAAAGGGAAGTTGTTCTCACAAGCCACATTCAACCCTGCTATCCTCTAAATATAAATATGCATCAGTAAGCACCCTCACTGCTCCGGGAATTTTGCTCACAAGTATTCCTTTTTGCCCCTAAAGATCAGTGTTTAAAAACTTTCAAGAAAACAGTTTCTCATCACATTTCCCATTTTCACCCATCTTGCTTTATTATAAAGGCTGTACGTCTTAAGGCCAGACAGCTCCTGCGTGATCCTGTAGTCTCGCATTCCCTGTATCACGAGCCACAAAACTTTACCTATGAATTCCTGTGACTAGCCCATTTTTCTGTGGTTGAACCCCTTGGCTGTTTTGTGGTATACAAGATTTTAAAGCAAATTCCCTCACGAAAAAGGATTTACCTCAGTTATCTTTTGGTCATTAACTGAATATAAACTTGGCACATTTGGAGAAGGGAGACTTAGAGGAGCACAAAGAGCAACACTGTACAACCTGGAATGCTGCCCTTTAGCCTCTAGATGAGCTGACTGCAAATCTTATTGCAGAAGGGCGGTAAGTAGCACTGGCAGTTGTTTGGAAGAAGATAACAGTTTTCTTAGGTCCCTCAGATTATGCCTGTTGCTAGAGCCTTAAAGAACAGCACTGAGCAGTACCAGAATACCATCTCACCTTGGCAGCTAGCAGCATCTAGAGGCAGAGATTCAACAGATTCTCCCACAGTGGCCTCCTCTAACTGGTCTCTCTCTAAAGGCTCATCTACAGGCATCTCCTCTGGCTCATCTACTGCCAGCTCAAGCTCTAGGAGAAAGAGAGCAGCAGGAGAATGATTAGCATTACACTTGTGCTCCAAGCTGCTGTACGGACTCTTACTCCCCATTCTCCTGCAGGAGAAGACAAAAGTGGGCTTAGAAGTCGCTCCGCATCTCCAAATTCTTTACCATCAGCCCGAGTGTCGTCTTCAGCCCGCCCTTTGCTGCCACTGTCAATGCCAGAGCTACCATAGCTGATGGTTGAGCTGCAAGATTTCTCTTTCCTGTGCACCCGGTCAATGCTGAAGGGCTCATCCACCGACATTTCCACTGACACCCGGTGCCTGGAGTCAGCCTCGATGCCCGATGTGTGAGAGCTGCCATGGCTCCCTGTGGACTGGCGTGAGAGACGGTTATCCCTCTGGCTGCCCCCACTGCTCCCACTGCCACGGGAGTTCTTGTCGCATGGGTCCAGGTCCATGTCTAGTGTGTCACTGATGTAGGACTCCCGGTAGCGCTTCTTCTCTGGGGAAGAAAGAAGAGAGAAACCAGTGGGAACTTTATGCAAGACCAAAGGAAGGGCTGCAAAAACATTCAGTAAGTTCTGGGACTAGCACAGCCTCACAGCTAAGGAACAACTCCTGCAACTACCGAATAAATAGAGGGTGGACAGTTTTGTATTTTGTTTGCTCAGCAGATACTGGGATGTCCAGCTGGTTGTAAAAGAATTAGTCATATTTGCAGTAAACCAGCATGTTCTGAATTAGAACAGGCAGGTAGAGGCAGTTATGATACAGAAAACAGCAGGTTCCACAGTGAAGAAAAGGTCAACTAAAAATAAACAAAACAACAAACAAAAAAGAGTGGCTTACTTAGCTAACTTAAGTGCTCAGTCTTTAAAACCAGATGCATTGATTGATTTTTGAAACAGTCACCAACACATGGAGTCAGCAAAGAACAGAATCCCCATAGCTGGTGTTTTTTAATGATTTATTATCTCTCCCATGGCTTGTATGTGCTGAGGATGGTCAAGAAATCCATGAGACTCTAAGAGACACAAAACAACTTAGGGCCTTTTGCCCACAGGCACATGATCAGTGAGCCTTTCTACAGGTGACTTGCACATACCACCATTTCCGCCTGCACAGCTCAAGGCCACTGTTGTTAACCCACTGAAAGAACCAAGCTAGATGAGACCAAGGGCTGCCTTGCCCTGTACACTGATTCCATACAACCAGCGATCACCACTTCAGAGATTGATGTAAGCTCCTTAGAATTAGCTGAGATGAGCAAGAACCACAAAAGTTTCTTCCTGAGATCTACCTAGAAGAAATCACCCTACCTCCTTGGACAAGAGGACCAGCTACTCTTTGACTGCTACTGACCTTTAAGGTAATGATACAAGGCTTACAAACTTCAGAGAAGACAAAGTATCAGTGGAGAATACAGGGAACAGCAGTCAGGAAAGAAAGAGGAGAAAAAAGCATTCAGGTGAAGGCTAGAGCGAAGGGGACAAAATCAAATGAAAGAAGGGCTATGCAATGCACTTAAAACAGTCACCAGGAGGAGAGAGGTAGGCTCAGAAGTTGTAGGAAACACAGCTTGCAGAGCTGGAAAATGAAAGAGGGTGAGCTGAGACGTGATGAGGTAAATGAAGTTTGCCTGCAAGGTTACCAGGGAGTATTCTTTCACGTTCAAATCACCTTTCCTACAGAGAAGGGACCCCATCAGAAAAGAAAAATCTGGGAACCCTGATCTGCTCTCAGGCTGTTTCTGGCACTTGCAACTCCTAGCTTTTAACTATATGACACTATAGACTAAATTGTGGGCATTGTTTAGTAAAGGACACTAAAAAAATTAAGATGCAGGCTCATAATTTGTGCTTCTGCTTGAACACAAGAAGATTTCATTCCAGTGGAAAGCTTTTTATTTAAAATTATTTCCACTCAGAAGTACGCATCATATGCACAAATGGGGAGCACAGAGAGTAAGGATCTTCTCTTACTTTAAAGGAGATATTCCCCCTCTACTTCTCACAAAGACACACACTTTCTGATCACAGTCTACAATGTAGGAGCCATAAACACTTCTCCAGAACAAACTCGAAACCTATCTAACACCTCTGTTTCTCTCACTGGGTCCCTGATAAGTCAGAAACACCTTTAATTAGATAGAGAGCAATCACCAGGAAGCAACAGCAGAGCCTAACATGCTGTATTCTTTCCCTTACCAAACCCACCTGGCTGTTCCTTAACATACCTTCAGCCTCCTCCAGTTTTTGGATTTGCTTCAACACTGGCTGAATATTCAGAAAGAGCCGGTGACTGTTGCTGAGTAGCTGCAGCAAATGCCGTGACCTGAAGGGGCAGCCTGTGTAGTAAACCAGTTTCCTTGCAGAGGGCAAGCCATCTGGCTGGATCTCAAATTTTTTCCCCTGCATATAGAGGAGAGACGCCAGAGAAATGAGCAAGAGCATGTTTCCAGCCACACAGCTACCAGAGATAGCTGTGGTCTTGTGCATGCAAGTGACAGGACTTGACATGGCAGCGTGGGCAGGCTGACAGCTTTGCCACATCCCAGGCTGACAGCCACTGCCAGATGGCCTCCATTCCGTCATACTCACCAGAAAGGCCAGCTTCCCAATGTGCGACCAGGGAAAGTCATAGAGGAGCTGGCGAACGTGATTCACCTCCTGCAACACATCAAACTCAGAGTGACACAGGGACTGGCAGGTACAGGGTGGAGTCAGCGATGTGCAAAGAATTTGCAAACAACCAAGAATTTGAGATATGTGGAGCCTGGTGTTCACAGGGGAGGCAGAGGAGCCACAGTGAGGGGGGAGGACAGGGGAGCTGGGCAGAGTTAATGCTACACCAGAAGGCTTTCATGGCAGTTTGTTACCTGATAGATGTGCATTCCTCTCAGGGTCAGGCCCAGGATAACTGTTGGTCGATCCTCCTTCTTATCCTAAAAGAATAGAAGAGCCTGGAGTCAAAGGTTAATCTGCAAAGACCATGCCCTTGTTCTGGCACCTACTGCAGGAGAGGTAGCAGGATTCCTCATCAGGCAGATGCCATCAGCTCATTTGGTTTTTATTATGTTTGTAAAGAGCACCTTGCCTTGTTGACCCCTGAAATATCTACACCTAAAACCCCCTTGTGCTGGGAGACTCAGGCATTTCACCAGCACATGTCCTAGCTGCCCTGGACAGGGAATCCTGTAGCTTTAGTGATTTGAGAGTATGGGCAATAACTGCTCTCAGAGGTACCTTGTTACCTCTCACACTGCCATGTGCTGTCTCTGCTGTCCCTACAAACATGCACCGTTCTTGCTCTCCAGGTAACATAGAGCTCAAAACAGAAGTGACACCCATCCCCCTCTCCTTGGCACGACACTGCTGTTCCCATCTAGGGACTTGGTAGATCTTACGTGTCCCTTGGCTGGGGGGGTGGCAAGGGGGGGAAGTAATCAATGCTCAGAGTTATGGGACTTTCCTTCTAACTTTTTAATCTGGGTTTTGAGAGCAGGTGGTTTTACATGTTTGCCTCTGGCAGCAGTTCTGCCTTGTGTTTAGCTCATGCTGCATCTTGCTATGACACACTTGGTCTCTGATGAGATTCCTCTGCTTGAAGACCAAAAAAATATTATAAACTAATTCTTTCAGCCTCTCCTAGCACAGAAGAATTAGGGAAGACATGTTTTTGCTAGGAGGAGAAGGAGGAAGAAAATTTTGGGGTAAAAATTTATGGGGTCACAGAGCTCAAACTTAGCATCATAACCATCTCTCCTTATCTGTCTTGCAAGATGCAAGCTTTGTGCCATCACATTGCCTAATATTAGGCACAAGAAACAATCCAGGAATCCAAAACTGACATGTAACTGAAAAAACACCAACCAGTCTGACATGGTTGGAGAAAGAAGGGGATAAGAAAGTTGGAATGACTGTCACCTTCGGTTATTACGTGACATTTGTGTGAAAGCTGGCTGACCTCTTGTCATTATTTCAATGAACTTCAACAAGAAAAAAGAAGGCTTCTCTGATTTCCCTGGTACAATTCTACTAACGGGCAGGGACAAAAATTAAGTTTTGCCATTCCTGTGGCCACTTTCTTGGCCAAGAAACAAAACTAAATTCCAGCTAAATCTCTATATTGGCAACAGATTTGTTTGTGGGGAGAGGCCTCATTGGCTGAGCATTTTAGATTTGTTTGGCCTCTCTGAATCAGAGGCAACCATCCCTCAAAAAAACAGAAAGAAAAAAATGCAATGGTGCACTCAATTAATGATGGGAGAGAAGTTCAAAATAAGCAGCTCTTTGTCTAACCTTCTGCAGCCTGTAGAAGTGGACTGGCACATCTTCCAGTAGGCAGGACTCCTTAATGAACTTCAAAACCGCTTCCTTAGTGCTCAGCCCTTGCTGTTCTCGGTGCATCTCTGGGGCATGTTTCAAGATGTAGTCGCTCCCCCTCTTCGCAATTATCTAAACAACAAAGAAAACAAATAGGTCAGCAACTCTTCAGCAATCCCCATGGGAGGCAGCTGTGATCAACAGCAAAGCAGAGACTAGAGGTGGAGGAGGCTCATGTATTCCCTCAAGATGTTAGTCTATGTTCACCTCTACCTCCCTGGAGGATAAGCATTTAAACCAGCCCAGATGACACTGTCTACAAACAGATCCTAGGTGGCAAAATTGTAACAGGCCAGGCCTACAGAGGTCAGGTCACTCACTTTAAAGACTCACTTTAAAGACTCAGGTCTTCTCACTTTAAAGTATTGGAATTAGTTTTTCTAACTCTTGGCATGCATAAATGTTTATGGGCAGATAACAAATACTGCTCTGCATGCCAACACAATCAGCAGCAACATCTCCAAACAAGGCAGAAATACTACGTTTTCCTTTTAAGACCTCAAAGTACACATTAGGCTTATTTAGCATCTCCATTCTCAAAGGGATAGATAACACTATCTCAAGGTATTTTTTTTATCTATTTCGAGTTGTTGGCCAGCACGTGGCTCTACTAAGCAGTAGAAAAATCTGCACTGGGCCTTTCGCTCCTGCCCTGTGGGTGCCCAGTTCCCCTGCTTGCCCACATGCTCTCTTCAGACAAGCCTACAGGGTGGCCCTGACCCCTCCCATGCCTGACTGGCCCCTTTCAGGCCGTGAGCAGCCATGACAGATAAAAAGAGACATCGGCTGAATTCACTCCACAACATGCCCCACTACTGGGGACATTTAAAACTAGATTGCACCAGGTACCTGAGAGAATATCCTGCTGGAAACAACCCATCCTGGCTCAAAACAACCTGGCCCCATCACCACCCAGTTCCCACTTCCATTTTATATTAAAACCCTTGTTTACTCCGTGTGGTAACACCTCTGCCCTCCTCTGCATGCCTTGACAGATTAGTTGCCCTCCCACGAGGAAGCCTGGCCTCGATGGAGGACAGCATCATTGCCATCAGATGCACAACGTCAGCAGAAAGAGATGTGCCAGCTCCACAGTTCAAAGCTGGGTGGGTCAGCCCAGGGCAGAACTGCCTCTCCTCACTTGCACGAGACTTGGGGCAGCCCTTGGCCAAATGATATGAAGCACGTGTTGGAGGAAACTATTGCGCTGGAGATCTCTCGCTATCTCCCCATAGGAGCCCAGGGGCAGGGAGAGAAGCGTCCCCACGCCTGCCAGATTTCGGTGTTTATAATGATGTAATAAATCACCTATGTACTTGCTTGGGGTTGTGGCTCAGCACAGGTGAGCCAGGCTTTGCCTTGGCCTTTGCAGTGTTTGCCAAATGAGCAACAGTCTGTGATAAGCCCTTTAACTGCCTCAGAAACAGCACACACACGAGACTCACCTTTTCCAGCACTTCATTAGCTACCTCCTGACAGACAACCCATAACAAGGAACGGCATGGGATGAGGGCCTGTTGTTTAGGACAAAGGGGCATTTCTGCACAGCAAGTCAGGCAAGCCAGGATTTGTGCATAAAGGAGACCATCAGCCTTGCTTCCCCAAGACAATCTCTGTCACTGTTCTTCTTCCCAAAGCAGGTGACAGTGCTGTCTTTCAGGGGAGATGCAGCTTGTCTGGGTCAAGCAGTGAACTAATAGAGCCTTAGGAGTTTGGCTTTAAGTCTTGAAAGGCACAAGTCATGTGCACATGCTTATAAACAAACATGCAAACCCATTTCCAGGCCTTTCCCTTTCCTCTTACTGCAGTTCAGCCAGAGATTAATGACAAAGCAAGCACAAGAGGCACTGCACAGCAGTAGCACCCCTTAGGGTTTGGATTTATTCATCCCTGAGGCGAGCATTACAGAGATGGGAACAAAGGACAATGGACTTGGCTTCCAGGCTCGGAGGTTTCTGGAGAGCTTAGGTTGTGCAGATCTTGCTGATGTACTACTAAAAACACACAACCCTTTAAGCCATAGAAGAATCAAACAAAGACAGCTGCACTGTCAGAGTTATTCATGTAACACCAGCACATTCCGTCACCAAGAAAGGATGTAGCACCCATCTCACTGATGAGTGAGTCCACAAAGAACAGGCACTTACCTCCAGTGGAAAGACAGGATATATCTCCCGAGGGAAATTCAGGATGATATATTCCACCCCACTGCCTCATCATTGCGGTGGGAGTTGGGGAAGTTGCATGGCTGCATTAGGTACCACTGTGACACAGCTCCTGCTGTGTGTACAATCTGTTGACAGAAATATTCCCCCCAAACTTACCCATTGTGGGAAATAAGCCTGAGGTTCAAAATATTTGCCAGCATGGACCTTCTCTCTGTAGTTGCCCAAGTCTGCCTGTAAGCTGTAGGCAGCCAGCAAGAAGTAGATTTCTTCTTTGTGATTGCAACGAGACATAAGTACTTGCTCTTTGAGATGGCAGTAGTAGAGCTGCCGAGCCACTTTATCACTGCAAAACACAAAGGCAAATTTACCTGAAGAAGAAAGTTCAGATAAGGCCCCTCAAAAACATCATCCTGCTGAGAAGAGGGGTTAAACTTTGACATGTCTGGTGTGTGCCAATGCCACCCTGATACCAGTTATGTGTGCGTAGGGAGCACCAAACCAAGATCAAGGTCTTCTCCCACTAAGTGTTGTACAAACACGGGAAATGGTAGCTTCTACCTTGAGGAGCATGAGATCTAAGAAGTTAGGGCAGAAGGTAGATGAAAGAAAAATCACACCACACCTGTTTTGGAGATTGACTACAATCAAGCACTTCTGTTTCTCTGAAAAACCTGTAGGAGCCAGGAGAGTCAACTCCCTTGAATTCCCAGTCCTGTTTCTTGCACACCTGTCCTCCTTTCCCCTCTAAACTTGGCACTGCTTTATTATTTCACCTTGCCTTAGGTTCAAGATACTTTTCAGCAGGTAATTCCCTGAAAGGTAGATCAGAAGGTACAGGAGCCTTGGGCTTGTTTTTGTCTTCTTCCTCAAGCTGCTAATTAGGAATGGTCTGATAAGGCATAGTAACTATGGTGCAGCATTGATAACCCACACATCCCCTGCTCTCAGAGCTCATGGGAAGCAGGCTGCTGACATGTACACATAGATGAGGTGCTGGTCACTACAGATTGCTTGTAAAAGTGTGTGTGTATAGTTTGAAGAGGCCAGGTAACTACCTCTGCACGGCTCCACACACCTCTCAAATTAAACTACTAGTGCAAGAGAAAGTTGCTTGCTGAGCTGAAGGACATGTACATCAGGAGCAGCAGAATGATATGTAATCTCCCTTTGTACATAAGAGCAAAATAAAATAAGAAGCACTTATCAGCCAAATAGACTCCAGAAGAAAGACTCCCCTGTATCCAAAAAAGAAAGACTATGGAGAGAGAAAACACAGAAAACCGCAAGCTTTGTTCAAGATGAGAACAAATGCCAAAAAATTTGGTAAAGATTTTAATCCACCTAAATGATCCCAGCTCTTGGCTTGCCCTGGGGTCAGAGCCACACCAGAAGTGCTGATGCAAATTAACTCTGTCAGTTGTTCATTTTTAACTACCTCATCCTTTGTTCTGTACCGTGGGTGAGGGTGGTGCTGTTTTGAGTGCAGCCCACATTCCATGTGAATGGACTCCAAATGCAAAACTCTCTAACTTATGAAGTAATTTCTTTTGTCCAGTTACCAAAGTCCATTTCCAGGAGTAGACTGCACAGAGCGCTGCTCAGACACAAAAAGCAGGTCCAAAATTGTTAACAAGTGCTTTAGAGTAAAAGTAACTATTTTTGGTATACTCATCTGATGCTTTTCATACAACCAAAAGACACAAGCAAAAGAGTGCTAATCATGTCTTGATAATGTTGTCATTCAACCTGCTCTCTAAACACAGATGGAAATGCAGTCACAATTTTCCTAGGGATATGGAGTACGATTCAGGCAGAAAACATTCATAGCTGGGTGAGGAAGTCTGCAAAGGTCTCAAAAAAAAAATTCTTAAACAGATTTTTTAAGCTTATTTCTATGAGCTCACAGAGATGAGGTTAACAAAGAAACATTATTTTTCCTGCCTTTTAAGAACACAATGAATAATTCAAAACACAGTAGCTACCGCAGAAGGGAACTTACCCTATTACTCTTCCATTTTCTACGTAGTATTGAACTCTAAAGAATGCAACAAAAGGAGGGCTGAATTTCTCTGTTCCCTAGAGCAAAGACAGAAGACAACTTAAATTATGAACAGCATCAAAATTCCTGTTCCCCCGTCTGGTAATGTTCTCTTCACCCAAGCTCACTCCCCACACTGCCTTTCATTTTCTAGTCTTAGCTCTTGGCAAGTTCTAGGGGGGAATCTGAGTGTCTTGGAGGCTCACAACAAGGAGGCGTCACAAAACATTCAGACAGGCTGAATCACAAAATATCCTATTAAGAGAAGATGATTTTTGGATAGGAGGGATGAGTCCCAGTGTAGCCTGGGGACACCCAGCCTGGCCCAGAGTTACCTAGCTCAGCACCTGGCAGCACCAGATGCACTAGTGCTGAACATAGCAAGTCTGACATGGCCTCCCTCAAAGCACTAGGCTAAGTGGCAGGACAGCATGCCATGCTGGCATGGCTGTGGCATTTCCAGGGCACACCTAGGAGTAACCAGCCATCCCTGTGCTGCACCACATCACTTAACAAGGACACACGTGCTGCTGTGTTCAGCATTTACTGCCCAAGGCTGAGGCACACCAGCCTGATATCAACTCCGTGCCTTTTGTTTGGCAGGGCTTGTGTTTAGTTATTCACATGTTCCTGCAGCCACAGACCAGAAGGCGATGTTGATGTCTGCTTCTCACTGGGGACATCTGTTAGAAGAAAGCCAGCAAGAGTTCTGATGTTTTAACTACAGCCTATCTTGCAGACTTACAGCCTTGTTTAAAAAAGGAGGAAAAAAAAAGGAAGAAGGGGGAAATAAAAAAGGAACATCTTACTACCTCATTCTTTCATCTTTCCTACTTTGCCACTTGACTGCTCACACAGATAACTTTGCTCCCACAGGCAGTTCCAAGGCTTTGCTGGTTGGATCCATTTCCCTGGGACAAGGTACGTGGCATGCTCGGCACAACTGATGCAGACAGCTTCTTGACCATCATACAAATATTTCCATTTTATTTCTGGAATTTGTTTATAGTCACACTATTTTATCAGCTGGACTGGGCTTTCAACCTGAAACCTCTTCACAGGACTTAATTCCTTGTCAGCTAACCCAGTCTGATAGGCTAACTCCTCTCACACTGCAGTACTGCCAACGGTAAGTCATTCAGTCTTTTATGGTTCACATCACACCAGAGGTTCAACACTTATCCTGATGTGGAAAGTGCTACAAGAATCCAGCCACAAAGCATACTCCATCCTGAGGTGACCAAGAACACTTGCCTCTGCTGGAAGGATGGCCCTCTGCATGACTGCAGCTGTCTTTGAAGTAACTCTCACTTGTTTGGGAAAAGCAGAGCACTTGTTTGGGGATAAGAGAGATCCCCCCAAGCCTCACTAGTCATCTCCAAATTTCTCTAAACAGCAGAAATGGCAAGCATGCCTACTCTGCAAAAGAAAACCCTTATGGAAGATGGAAAAAGTCATAATGAGCCAATTAAGATATTTGAATCCAATTGCCTGCTATACTTTGTTCTAGACTATGGCTCCTCTAATAATGACATACACAAACAGGCATTATGATGTCTTAATGACCAGCACTAAACAATTACATAGGCTTGTCTTTATTTCATGCAGCTTTTCCCTCCCTTGACAGGGCTGGCTAGTGTTAAAGAACTAGGACTCTTCTCAAACAAAATATCCTTCTTCATCCACAGTCCTTCTGCATGTACTCTGGAAGAGTCACAGCTCCAGTTATCTCCCTTTTATCAGGTTCAAGTCACAAAAGGTCACTTTAGGCTATTTTGCTTAAGGATAACAGTGAGGTCTGAAGACTAAGTTCCAGACTAAAGTCAAATGGAAAACTGACCCACTGACCTTCTCCACTTCTGTAGCAGCTAAGCAGAACCCATGTGGTTACTATTGCTCAGGTAAAGTTGTTTAAGGGGCTCTTTCAACTCTTTTAATTAATTTTACAGCTGTGCACAAGTCACTGCATATTGCCACTGAAAAGTATTCTGCAGACCATCTTCAAGAAATGCTTTATGGACCTTAGTTTAAGAGTTTTCATTTCACTCTGCAGTCCTATAAAACACCCTTCTTACTTTGGTGGTGTCTTTCTTCCACTCCTTTGAAAAGTATTTGCTAAGCTTCTGCTCCAGGTCTATAAAAACATATTCATTATCTGAAAGATAGGAGGAAAGGGATTTCATGTTAAATAATTAGAAATTTTTATTAATTAAATATTTAGATGACTTTACAAGTTATTTATAAACAATACATTTTAAAACAGCTGACCAGGGACTAGACAGGGCAGGAAAAAGAGAGTATTCTTAAGTACATACGCTACTCCAGACAGTATGGAAGGAAGGTCAGTCATGCCTTGATTCAACAGATGCTGAGCTAAAGTTTCCCAAGCACCTTGGCCAGAAACACAATTCTTACTTTATAATTCAGAAACCATTTACAAAAGGGAAACATCATCTTACCAAGCTAACTGTGCTGTCAGTTTAGCAGATTCAGTTTTTTATTATTATTAAACAAGTAAATCCTACCCAAACTTCGTATTCTGCCATCATGTAGCACCATGGTCCAACATGGCATAAATAATTGAACAGAGTGGGGTTTTACAGGTTTCATCTGCTACTTGTGAATTGGATTCTCTGAAAGGGTGAGAAATAGGACCAAAGGGAAATGCCCTTCTCAGAAGGTCTGGTTTCTCCTGCTCACACCCAACTTCTTTCATATGGAAAAAAAGATGAATGAAAGGAAGAGAAACCTGGCCTCTCTCAAAAGACCAAAGGACCAGGGCTTGCTCTCCACCATAGTGAGGGTGAACAAGACAGCCTGAATGGCACATCATCTTGAAAAAGCTTTGTGCTGCTTTCAAAGCTGATGTTTTGTAACACTGCTTCCCAATTATCAAACAACTCAGCCAATGAATAATTTTTTCCTGGGTCTTCAAGTCTCTGGAAAAAAAAAAAAAAAAGACCTGATGGGTGTTTACAGGCTTCAGCAGCAATGCCAGCTGAGCACATTCACCTGACAAGTCCCTCTACTCTTTGATCTTGCTCAGGACAGTGTTTTGACAGGTGACTTAAGTGCCAAGATGAAGAGCTTGTTCCTTAAACATGAAAGGTGCAGGGGAAAAAAAAAAAAAAAAAGAAAAAAGCCCTTCACAAAACAACCTGCCCCTGAAGACCAGCCCAGACTTCCAAGCTTTGGCTTTTGCTTTCTGATGTCAAACAAACAAAAAAAAAAAAGACAATAGAGGTGAAAATTTTGAACATTTTCCAATGGAGATTTACAACCAAATGAGAGCCTGCACTCATGTCTGTATGGCAGATGCAGGACTGGCAGCAGCCAGTGTCATAGTGTTGAAGGGGGTTCTGAGCTACCTTGCAGCCACTCTCCAAAAGCATTTCAGACTCTTACAGGAGCAGATATAGCAAATACGTTCTTTGCTACCTTTCAAAAAACAAGCAAGAAAACAACCTCCTATTGGCAACTCCTTCACCTCCTACCTCAAAGGAAAGGAACCCGGTGCTATACCAAATTAGTCCACATCCCACCCTAATAAGAAACCTTGTGTAAAATACAGTAACACTGGACATGAAGAAGACAATCCCCAAAAGAGTCCTGTTTCCATCTTTATCCTCTTTCCTGCATTGTACTGATTGCAGTTGTAAGTTTAATATAATTACACTTCTGTTACAGAAACAGCACAGTATTTAACAGCACTACTGAAACTGTATAGAATTTCTGAAAGTGGTGGTGGTGGGAATTTAAGTGCTGTAGC
>JAWWLV010000121.1:40053602-40078327 GCA_035041135.1 Platyrinchus mystaceus
GCACAGTATTTAACAGCACTACTGAAACTGTATAGAATTTCTGAAAGTGGTGGTGGTGGGAATTTAAGTGCTGTAGCTGATATAAAAGTTGTTTGGCTATTTGGACAAGGAGAGGAAGAGGTTTCATCATCACAAAGATTGCATCTTGTACCTGCCTCTTCACATATGCCTGTAAGATAGGGTGGCAGGGAGGGCTACGCTGGCCTCAGCCCTTGCTTCTCTAAGTCCATTAAGATCAGACAATGCTGCCTTGAAGAGGCTGGTAGAAGTCCTAGTCAGTGAGAGAGAAGGGTTTGTTCATCTGTTAGCCTTATCTCTGTCCCTTGTCAGCTGCCAAGCTGGTAAGCATCTCTCTGTAAAGCTTTTATTAAAAAGTAAGTAAAACTCATTTAGGAAGCAATTGCACAGCAAGTGACGGGAGTGGGATAATGTGAGCACGGCACCCAGTCCCTCCCTGGGCTTTGGCAGTCCCAGGGCAGGGCATTCACTCCACCACAGTCTCCCACACCAGGCACAGCATTGCTCCTGATGGCACAGAAGTGCTAGGTAAAGCCTGTATTGGCTCTGCCAGTACCGTGGTGTTTAGCTGCCATTTGTGAAGAGAGTAGGGAACCTGCACGGCTGTAACAAGTTGAGGGGTCAGTTTTCCTTTCTCACTCAGGAATGATCCCATGCACAGAGGTGTTTAGAGGAACAGGTGAATTACTCCTCAGCCAGAAGGGAAAGATAGCAATAGCAAGAGCAGTGGCACACCCTGAAGCATCCCATCACACCTGAATACTAGGTCAGAAAGAGGAAAAGTATGACAGAACAGTTACACTGTAATAAAGTCATTTGTTACCCACACCCCACAGCCCCTATTTATCTGTCACATTACACAGGTTAGAGAGATCACTCCCTGAGGGCCCAGATGCCAAGCCTGAGGACTCTAGGCTATTATTAGGCTTACTGAGAGGTGCACAGAGACCCCAAGAATAAGCCAGGCTGCAGGAGGACACCCCAATCTATCAGCTCTCCCTGAGGGTCCCACTCTTCCCCAGCGCAGTCCAGCATCCTCCCTCCCATGCAAGAATGCAGCACTGCATTCCTGTCTTAATGAAGTTAATATTGCTGGAATGTCAACCTGCAGTGTAAGCCTCCATCTACAAAAACAAAGAGGTATTTCCCTCTGCAGACCAACTGATTTGTGGTTATTTTGTTTTGTTTTTTTTTTTTTCCTTAAACTGGATTAGTGATGAAACAAAAGATGAATCTTTTGACAGATGCTAAAACTGTGTCCGGTTTGAAAACAAGCATCTCTAACAGATATGAGGGCACCAAATTGCAGCACCTCTGAGCAGTGCTGTAGAGGACAGTATAGAAATGCACAGATGGCCACTTTTCCAATGAAGAATATGTTTGATCTGTGGATCCAAACAGGGCTGGATACTCAGCAGGTGCAAACTGCCATTGCTTCACTGGCCTCAGCTGAAGGACAACTGAAAGGTACTTAGAAGCATGCACACATGCAAATACACACTCATCCATCTCATCTCAGCACTGTCAGCGTCCTTATGAAATACATCAGCTTCTCTTAAAAGGTTCCCTCACGTATGTGTATACAGATACCAGACCTGGCACAACACACCAGTGCACTGCACTGCAACCCCAAGAAATGCCTCTGGACAGCCAGCTAGTCAGCAGTAATGCAATTTACATATTTCTCCCTATTTTAGCTTTTAAGAGCTCTCAAATGAAATTGAAAGTTTATGCTGTAAAAATCACATATCAAATTAAGGAGTTACCAGAAATGCAAACATTCACCGCTCCTACTCTGCAAAATTAGCTTTGCATATTTAAGAAAATATAGGACGCGCATTGTTGGAAAAAATAATGGGCCAGGTCTCCAGTCAGAAAAAACAGTGACACAGTTCTAGTGAGTGATGTAGGTTTACAATAGGCATTATTTACACTGCAGGAAGCATGGGAATAGAAAATGATGGCTGTAATACAGGGTCAAATCAGTTCTGAGTCATTGTTACTCTAAAAGCCATTATTTTGCATTAACCAGTTCCTCCTCATCTCATTTGTTATGAAAGGTAAGATCTCTGCATAAAAGCTAAGTAATGGTGAATAACAAAAACCTGTTCCCCTGCACCCATTTTGGCTAGAAGCACTGAGAAATTCCACAGAGGTGTCCTACCAAGAGAAGAGCTTAGGCCCCATAGGCAGCCAGGAACATCCCATTAACTAATTTGGTTGCATCAAGTATATTTGAGTAATAGAACTAGACAGTCAAAAAGAATAGGATTCAAATAAAATATGAATGTAGTGCAAAGCCAAACTTCTACATAGCAAGCATTTTCTGCCTTAAAAGCGAAGGGAAAAAATTATCCTTAACTTCTCCCAGACACTGCAAAAAGCCTCATAGTAACACCACTATGTCCCTTGAGGTGCAACACAAAAGAGAGGAGAAGCAGGAGAGAAGGATGCTGGGGTTAGGGGAGAGCTAAAGCTTAAACCCTCCCCCCATCTCAAAAAAAAATACCTCACATGTTGTAGAGCTCACATAACCTGTTTAGCTTCCCTGAATACCAGCATGGATTTTTTTTTTTTTTTTTTTTTTTTTTTTTTTATTGAAGAGCTGGCTACATGCTCCTTTTGCATATGGAGCTCCCCAAGCTTTCAAGTGCTAGTGGTCTTGGAACATCACTATCCACATGGCATCTGCTCCCACTACCTCTACACAACTTCTCAATGCTCCTGGTGATACCTTTCAAGCCAACAGAAAGAAACGTCATCTACTCTCCAGTACGTGGTTGATTAGTTTACAAAGGGGTCTAAAAGAACTTGGTTCAGCATAACTTTGTGTTTTTAGCTTTAGTTGGAAAATACATGTAAACCAAGTGAAGAAGGGAAGAATCTCAACAGAGGCTGAGAGTAAAGCAAGGGAGGTCCTGGCTGAGGTCTCTTTACCTGGGATGGACACAAGGCACATGGACGTTATTATGAAAGGAGACAGTATCAAGAAGCCTGAGGTCCTGTGGCTGTTAGGAACTGTTGAGGTCTGAACACTGACATAAAGGCTCAGTCATTCCTGGAATGGATAGGTACTGCAGGAATTTTATGTTGGCATCTTACAGTTAGTAACAAGGCAAGCCCAGGCACAGATCTTCAGACTTTGGCAGTGTCATAAGTGATTCTTCTGCACAAGAAGAACTGCAGAACCATTCTAGCACTGCTCATCCAGGAGCAAACAAACTCCTTGCAATTCTCAGACAGGAGAGCTGTACTGATGCTGAAGGAGAAACAATTTACAGCAGGTACAAGCAAAAAAATGCCTTCATAGAAAGAGACTGCATAAGTACTTTAAAGAAGTGCTATATACTCTCTGAACACCTGAACCCCTGCAATTCCCTCTAGGTGGTACATTTCTGTACATGTTTTCCTTATCTTGCATTTAACTCATTTGAGGTATCAAAGTCACTGTAATAGAGTTGTACCTTTGGTTAGAATACAGAAGAAATTCATAAAGGAGATGCAACTATCCAAGCAGATTTAAGAGGACAGGCAGAAGCAGGGATAATGGGGAGGACTGGGGTGTAGAAATCATCAGAAGGTATTTTGGAGAATTTCTTTTGTCATCTGTCTCTTAAGAGACCCTTTGTTGTAAGAGACATCCATGTAATATAAAAATAATATGGTAGCATATTCTGTCCAGGAACTTCAGTACTGGAGGATATACAGATGCCAGAAGAACTGGATACAGAGTGGTCTTGGCAGAGTTAATCACTGAGCTCCTTGCTAAGCGTGCTCTGGGAAGCATGGGCCTGGCAAGGTGAACAGCCATAGCTGTAATAACCAAAGGATGATCCTTGAGGCAGGGGAGCTGAAGCAAAGAGATTTGGTTTTGTCAGAAAGCCAGCGTGACAAACTGTATGAGGGCATGGAGAGGCAGCAGCAGGGTATAGGAGCTGCTCCTTCCCAATTGAAGGTTTCCATCTGCTTGGGTCAAGCAAGATTTGCTGCTAGAAAGGAAAAGCCCAAGATTCAGGATCGAAGGATCTGTGTTATAACTACAAAGGAGGCCTGGCTGTTCTTTGTCTGCTGACAATCAGTTTTGTTTTAGAAGACTGAATGTGTCACTGCACACACTTTCTGATAACAAGAGGGAAACCTCCCGCAGGGCACTAGATAAGGTTGACCCCTCAGGAGGATTTGCCACATAAGACACAGCTGCTGATGCTTATGGAGCCAGATTGAGCCTGGCAGGGTCGCAGGGTCCTTCACTGAGTAAACTACAAGTTAAAAATGCTCTTCAGCAGCAGCAGCAGCATGCAAAGTATAGCCTGCCTGACAATCTGTGACAAAACTAGAAGAGCAACATGTCCCAGGGTTTGTGCTGGTGTGGCCTCTCATGATTGTACACTCCTGAACTTTATATTCAAAGCGATCAACATGTTATAGACAGAAGTCTTTTTTCCTGCCAAATATATTTGAAGTGGTTTTTCTCTAATAAAAAAAAGAATAAAAAAGTTCAAGAGCAGAAGGGGCTAAAAATTCTATCCTGCCACCATTTCTGCATCCTTTAATCCTAAACCTTGCCCTTAGCATCTGCAACAGTTAGAAGAGAAGGCAAAAAATTTAGGCAATTGATGCTGGAAAACATGCTCCATGACCTAGAACTCAGATCTTACAGCATTCATGTTCTGCAGTTTGCATGGCGCTATTTTCATTTTTGCCACACTTAGGGGTTAAACTTCTGTTCATGATTAAGGACCCCAACCTCTCCCCCTCACACACATACTTACTATGAGACCAAGTGAGCATTAGTGTATCTGTACAACGTCTGCAGGTCAAATGGGCTCCTAATCCAGATAATCCATGCTGTGTGATTGGCTACAGTGCTGTAGAAATCCTTTAATTTTCATTCTCTTGCTACTGCTGACAGTCAGGGTTTTGTTGACAAATTAGCAGGAAAGTAATAGATGCAGGTGGATTAGAATACCTAGTTTTGCATGTGGCAGCATCAGACTCCCAAAAATAAATATACATAAAGAAACCAGGAAATATATAATTATTAAAACAATGCAGCTGTTTTTTAAAAAAATGGTGTCCTAGAGCTGCAGCATAGAGATGAAAGTGTGATGCAGAAGAGGAATACATTGTTCTCAAATGTAGATGATTCCTCTCCATTTTTTGGACATCTAACCCAGCCTTTCCTCACAGACCAGCCCCATGCCTCCCCTTCATAGACTCCGTGGGATGTACACTGACTTGCTCCACAGCCGAGGCAGCCAACTTAAGTACCCCCAAGACAACCCTGGGCAATGCAAAACTTACACAAGGCCTCCCCACAACCTGACCTGAGTGCTTCCCTTTCTTGAGGTGATAGCTTGTTATGAAGCCAACAATCCCTGAAAAGCAGGTGATGCCTTAAAAACTACTTCCAAATGCCAGACTCAGAGTGCTACCTTTGCTATAGAAGCAAGACCTCAGCCACCATGGGCAGCAAGGGAGATGATCACCAGTCTGTTGGCCAAAACAAGATGGAGGGAGGAAACCAAGTTGTGGAACAGAAAAAGTATTTCCTCTGCTACAGCTCTACCATAATAAACCTGGAGCTATTCTAAAAACAAAATAAAGGAAACCTTAAACTCCACCCCCTCCAGGCAACAGCTTATTGGACTTTGACAGACTAAAGTTATGGACTAGAGAAAGTAATAAATTGAGCAGGTTTGCTCCCTCTCCCAAGAGCTTGCTGCAGCCTTCCTGAAGGCTACGGCCATTCAGGCTGAGAAGCTCACTGCTGACACTCATCTGTCATCTGACCCCAACAGTTTCTTAAACAGGGGCACAAATAAAAACAAAATCTTCTTATCCAAAATTCTGGCACCTGTCTGGGTGGCAGAGGGAGACAGCCATCAGGAGGATCCAGGGTGAGCATGAGAAGCCTTCAATTAAGCAGCTTTACAAACTGAGCTACAGCAAGCAGGAGTGAGGAACAGCAAGGAAAGCAAAACCAAAAAAGAAAAAAGGTTAATTCAGACTTATGGACTCCTGCAACTCTTTTCCTTTACTTTTGTGTAGTGAGAGGATAGTTTCTATTTAAAGCTGTGGACATATACTTTAAGGTCTAGTCAGCAAAGCTTTATTATGCTCTTTGGGATGGGGTGGTTACACTGCATTTCCAACAGACTGAAAGGGATCGGCCACAATAGGGTATTTTAGGGTCAGAGCCCCTGTGTTTCACAGGGTGAAGAAAACTGCACCACATGACAGTTGTGAGGGAAGGAAAAAGCAGAGTACAGAAAATATGAAGCAAAAAACATGCAAAGGGAGGGAAAAAGTTAAAGAAACATGGGAAGAACAGGAGAAGAACACCTAATTCAAAGAAAATAGGCATGAAATTGCCCTGTCTTACAGGGCAGGCCAGGAGTTCCAATTTCAGCCAAGATGTCCTCCAAGTGGAATAGGCAAAAACTGGTGTTAAAAATATGAGGCAAAGGGGAAGACTCAGAAACACAGTTTGTGAAAAAAAAGTTAAAAGCATTCAGGTGTTCCTCACATTAAAAAAAAAACTGCACTGGTTTAAAAACACAGGTATATTTGTTAGCTACCAGTTTAGTTATTTTGATGGAATCTCCTGAAGACTCTCCTTAGGGAGATAAAAAGCTTATGTTGGTCTCAGTTTGACTGCCATATTCAGAAAAACCAGAAATTCTTAAAAGAACGAGAGCAGAAAGGAAATGAGACAAACTTAAAAAGCGCCTATTTTATTCCACATATTTGTAAGGGGGCAAAAGAAACCTTATTTAGAGGGACTCATAAAAGACTACTCTCATTTCAATGAAATATCTAGAATTACAGTAGTAAATAACACACTTGAGAAAATTTTTGGAGGAGAGAAAAGTCTTTCAGTGCTTCTGAAAATGTGGGGAGGCAGGCTAAGCAGGACATCAGATCCATTTCTAATTACTAAGAGTTGGAGGGGTGCCAGTGCTCACAGCATCGTAGAAATGTAATCTCTCATATCAGTTTGCTCCTTTAAGGCATCATCTTAACACAATTTCCTGGTCAATACTAAGCTGTAGGACCAAGCAGACTCGCCTTTAACCTACAGACTAAGAAGTTTTGTATTTCCCACATGGTATTTCAAAACCCAAGGTCTCCCACATGTGCATTCAGTCCCCTAAAATCATTTGAGTTTCCTCCCCAGTGCTACATTCTTCACGTGTGGCTTCAGAAGATAAGTAACACTTTCAGTCCCAAGGCCCTTTTTAAAATTCACCTCTTGTTCAATACTTACAGCATTATATATAGTGAAAAATATGTTGATTAGCAACTCCTGCTACAGGAGAGAAAGCCCCATAAAGAGGTGGAACCTAAGAACAAAGGTGGAGAACAATAGCCCCCCTCTTCTCCCAATTTGTCTGCCCACATACCAAAGATCAAAAGAGCTCTGGGAAGCTTGTGCATAATCTACATACTTTGTGACCTTATTACAATCAAATTCCCCCTGCAGGCATGGCTGCTGTGTATATATGCACACACTGTAAATACACAAGCGAGTCTGTGGATGTTTGCCAAGTCACTTGCTCGTGCACTGAGTTTGCTTACTTTTAACAATGCTGAGGCCAAAGAAGTGAGGCTCTTTAATCTTCACTAAATCGCAAACTTGCTGAAAGAGCTCCTGTCCAGTGGCTTTGACCTGAAAGACACAACAAATCCAACATTACAGATGGCTTATGCACCTGGATAGAGCAACTCTTCTTTACGTTGACCAACACATAGCAAAAAACTCAAATACAACTGCCTCACAGAACATGCTTTGTTTTCAGTATTATTACAGAATAATAATCAGTAATAACTACAGAAATGAAAATACTGCTCTCTTGCAGTATTGCTCTCTTGTTTGGAGAGGTTAAGAAAAAAAAAATTGAAAACTTTCATTCAGATCTAGAAAAAAAAGTACACAAAGAAACAAGGCTCTGTGGTTTGAGATGAAATAGCTCATAGGTTAGAGATGAGGTTGCTCTGTAACCCACACAGAAGAGCTTGCTCTGCCTGCTGCTGACTTCTGGTTACACAGTCATTAACATCATCTTCTGCTGCTGTTACCAACAGCCTTTAAACCCTCGTCCATTTCCACGCACATTGAGACTTCCCAATACCCCTGCCTCCCGTAATGCTGTGCATGCACTGAGGAAGTGCTGGGAAAGCAGAGCTGCCAGCACACGCTCCCACAGGGGACCTGAGGCTGGGCAGTATTTGTAACCATGGCACAGGCCATGGGAGCACCATGGCACTGCAGCATGGCTACTGAGTAAATTTGCTAGCAGGGCTGCTTGGAGCACAGGCTCCCCCAGAAAGAGTGAGATTCTGGTTAACTGCATGTGCAGATCTAGATATGTACTATGATTGGAAGTTTTCCCCACTAAACATCCCCCCATTATTTCTCCCTGCCTCACTGCACCAACCCAGAAGCACTGACAAATCACAGGCACAAACAGAAATTCCCCAACCCACAGAGGCCTAGGGTAAAGGGCTCTGAGCAAGAGCAGATGGGGAGAGCAGAACAATGCTGACAGACAACCTCAGCTGAGGCCAGGATGCAGCCAGCTGCAGCTGCAAAATGGGCCTGGACCTCAATTTCATTACCCACTGCTGGATGATGCTGATTAGCAGCAGCAGGAGGAGCCATCCTGAGGGGTATATCTTCAGAGAAACAAAGATGACAGGGCAGAATTTGACTGCTTAACTCTCCTACAAACCAATCACCATCCTAATTCTTCAAACTCTTGTAGGGTAGGTGTGCCACACTCCCAGAAACCAGCTTGCGCTACCCTCCCTGCCCCAAGATGTATCATGTCACTAGACACGGACAATGGGAAAGGAGGTCATTTAAGTACTCATTTTATTCTACTTGACAAGGCATCACTAGCCAGACACTCACTACTGTTTTATCAGAAGCTTTGAAGCCTGCTCTACACCAATACAAACATGTGTGTGGTTTGTGAAGGGAGGAGGTAGGGCACAGTTCCAATAAGACCCAAACCCACACCTGGGTCTTATCACAACTCTCCACATGAGACCGCACCCTTACAGTCTCAGCCACCTAGAACACACACTTGGAAGGGAAAGTTAGGCACAGATCAGTCTCCTTTCCCAAGGAAGCAAGCTCTGAGCATGTTCTTCTACCTGGGAAGGACTTGCTAAGAAAGACATGACCTACCTCTAGCCAGAATGGTTATGGGCGTACAAGAGTCACTGGTAACACAGGACTCTCTAAATGCTATATGATGAGATGAACTTTCTAAGTGGCATGCTTTCACACCTAAGGAAAGAAAAACCTGCTTTATGATAGATACTTAGTTCTAGGGAATGAGCACTTCAGTGTTTTGTGACACTCAGCTCTAAACAGTGATTTAAGCAGATTTCTGGCACAGCAGGTATGTGACTACCACCTTGTCCATTCTCCTCTTGGCACTTGCTTTCTGTATCAAGTTTTACTCCCAGCCTTCAAGGCTATGCAATACCAATTACATTTGCAATTGCTGTTCCCTCCTCCTGCTTTTCCCTCTGCTCAAAGCAGCTACGATTTCCCTTAACATTTTTCATCTGGATGCTTCTCTTTGGACTTTCCTCATTTGCATGGGATTCCTGGGCCAGTCTCCATCCCAGAAATACCATGAATCATTCCTTCCACTGATACTCAGCTTTGTCCCATGTCAAACTCAGGGCTTCTTTACACATAAAATTTAGTCCACAGTGAAGTCAAGTCCAAGTTTACAGAAGGCAACTGCTACTCCAAGGTCATTCTGTGTACAAATATTCATGTGCATTAGTTATCTATCTCTATTTTTCTTGGTCCATATGCTTTGAAACATCATCTCTTCTGCTCACAGAACCACTGAAAGACTTCAGACCTATGCTTGCCATTTACCAACACACAAGACCTCACCAGACTTCCTCCCCTCCAAAAAGTTCTGTTCATGCTTACTCTATCAGCTAGGCAAGTTGCAGCATCTGCTGAGGCTGCTCCTGAACTACCCAAACACAAGTGGTTGCCTGCCCTGCTCCCCCTCATCGGCAGCTGAACCTTTGCTAGCATACATCTCTCCTTCCTTCAGCTGCTACTATCCTAAAAAATTTTATTAAATCTACTTGATATTGATCATAAAAACTAGTTGATATTGATCAACAGGTTCAGAAGTGTTGATGAGATAAGCCACAATGCTGTCAGACAAACAAAACTGAACAAACTGGATACCGGTACAAGATCTTTGGTACAACCGATACAACTTTTGGTTGCACCATTCTCGCTCACAGCCTGCTCAAGCTGCCTGGTGCTCACACGCCATGTCTCCACTGGGGTTGCCTGGAACAAGGCAGACTGCTTTGTTCTGTGCTCTGATGTCCATTCTCCTAAGCAGAAACCTCTCGCTTTGCCTTGCCATCCTCAGGGCACCTGGTCAACTGCAGCACCTACTAGTGCCACTGCTCTGCCTCTCCTCATGTTCACAGTTAATCCCAGGAAGACACTTTTACTCCTCACCATCCCCTCAAATTCATTGTGTTTTCAGAAAGGTGGATGCCAAAGTTAATTAAGAGATACTCGATTTAGAAGGAAGAGAATTTAAAATGGCTCCTGCTCTTCTCTCTTCAACAGCACTATCTGTGAAGGGCGTAAGACAAATTCATTTTAAAGAGCAGGCTTCAGTCTGTATGTGACCACATAAAACACATAGGTAAACTCTTATCTGGCAGGGTGGAATTTATATGGCACAGGAGAGAGAGGCATTACCTGCATAAACACTGTGCTTATCACAGGAAGGATCTATAATTTATTCTGCTGGAAGGATAACCATTCCTACCTACCTCACTGAGCTGCAAGCTTTTTTACTATTTGCATTCCACACTGAAGAGGTTAAAAGGCTTTGGAAATCTTTAGTAGTGGCATTATTATTCTAATAAATGCACAAAGTATCATCTGTGGTTGTGCTAATTAAATTTGGGTTCTACCAACATCACTACAAAATTGCCTTGATGTTTCTTTAAAAAAGAAAGATCTCTCCAGCTGTGAAATGTTAATTTTTGTTGTTGTTTTGAAAGGGTGTTGTGGTAAAGTCAGAAGCCAAATGAAAAGCCTCTTTTGGTGACTTGCCCAGCTGTAACAGGTCATGTTTCACTCTCTATGCAATTAGGACACAACTGTGTGTTGAGGTCTCATGTTTTGGCCCAGACAGCTATTCCCTTTCACATTCAGGCATCTCCAAGTACACGCTTTCCCAACTTCCCAGCCACAAAAAGAAAAGGGCAGCAGAAACGATGATGGTGCATGTCTTTAAAAAGGAATACAAAGGGGTACTGTGGCAGGGACACCTCTGTGGGACAAAATGGTGATGCTCAAGGCACGCCAGCTCTTTGGAGGGGCAGGCGCTCAATGCAGAAGACCATTTCTTATGCTTATTAAATATCTTGGGGGGATTAAAAAAGACATGGAGATGTAGCATTTAGGGACCTGGTTTAGTGGTGGACTTGGCAGTGCTATGTTTATGGTCAGACTTGATCTTAAGGGCCTTTCTCACTCTAAATTGATTTGATGATAAACTGCAGATATTTTGGATTTGCCGGTGCACAACCCAGTGATGAAGGCATGCTCAATTTAGGCACAGGCACAGAGAGAAGCGGTGACAATATCAGCCCTGCTGGCACATTGCCCTCATGCATGCCAGTCTGCACCTTCCCCACAGCAGGACAGCTCCACTATCTCACATCTTTAGCCTTCCTGATAAAAACTGTAAGAAGGTGAGATTTAGGGTCAGCTGCAACAGACCATTACCCAGGCCTGTGCACTTGCCACCAGGAACTTAATTAAATCATCATTTTGTGGCTTTCACAAAAGCCAGCAGATTGCAGAAGCCTTCTGGGGCAGTGGATGGGCTGGATTTGAACCAGTAACCTAGAAGCAGAGTGTCCCAGATTTTGCTGTTAAAGCTTTATTCCATCCAGCCCTTGAGGCTGTTTCAGTTAAGGACGCTGCACTTACACACAGCAGGTAGGAAAATTCCGACATGGATTTTGAAGATTGGCACGCATAATTTCAAAAGCCGCTGTTTCAATCAAATGCTTAAACTAACAGTTCACCTCAACTGTCTTCTTCCCCTCCTCATCCTGGGGTGGGGGGGGAAACTACCCAAAACAAAGCAAACTCTCCCCAGCTCACACACGAGCACACACACACGCTCACAAGAGAGCACTTATCTTTGAGGCTAGCTTGTCCTCCGAACGTGAAGTGCCTCTTGTCAGCTCGGTTTCTCACAAGTTCAAGGAGCAGCCAGCAGTGCACAAAGAAGCACCGTGCTGTGGCAGACACCATGCCACCCTGGGCTGCCAGCTGAGCCGCCTCTGCTGTCACTTTTGCACACTGAGACATTCAAAGCAGCGATCAAAGAAGTGAAGCAACTTACCTCTAATTTTTTGTGTGCACAGTACTCCAAGGAGGCAAAAAAAAGCCCACCTTCAGTGACTGTTTACTCTGCCTTGGAGGCTTTGAAGGGATCTGTGGGCTATCAAAACCAGTGATAGCTAAAATGCCAGAGTAAACAGTCATGTGTTGGGCATACTTGCTAAGTCATCAAGGCATTTTGGGTTCAGTTTCTCAAAAATTGCTGGGTTATTATGAGTGGCAAAACCACTTAGAGATAATAAAAAGTAAATAACAAAAAAAGAGCAGAGGGAACCTCCCATCCTGTAGCACAGTTGTGACTTTTAAGGAGCTCTGTGAGTAAGTTGTAGCTGCCCAATTAGAAAATGGAGCACCAATTACCCTAAGCAGGCTAATAGCCTTTCGGTCAGCAGACCAGCAGCAAGCTTTAGGGAGAACAATGGGAGCTAACAAAACTGAACCGTGGCCACGATGCAGTGACCTCCCAGTCTCCCTCCTGGCCACTCACCCCCACAGCCAGGCTGAGCTGCTCACGGGTGGGCAAGAAGACGCAGACACTCCGGATCTCTGGCTGCATCCTGCCTGTCAGCAGTGCCCTGCTCATGGTGGGCAACTCCACAGGGACCAGGGTCTCCTCTCCAGATGGGTCTCAGGCTCCCTTCATCCCATGCACCTGTTGAAAAGGCGAGATCATCAGTGCCGTGCTTCTGTCGGCACTGGAAGCAGCTCACAGCATGCATGTGATGGGATGTTTTTCTTCTTGCTGTTTAAAAACAAACAAACAAAACAACAGTCATTCATTTTCCAGGGCCAGCCAACATTTCCACTAGCATCACAGCACAGACCAGGCAGCGTCAACCTTTAAATAGCTTGAAAGTCCCAGGAGAGTGCCATAAAGCAAGGAGATCTCCCTGGAATAACAAACCAGACTCAAGGTTTCCAGACCCACGAAAATGATAAGGCAGATGACTGCTCCCTGAAAACACCCATGACGAGGGGGAGCATCCTGTTCTTCAACCAGGTACCTCACTCTCAGCCAAAGCAGAGATTTCAATGGGCTATCAGCAGGCATGCGTCAGTGCAGACGACTTCATCTGATCTGTCTTCCCCATCACTCCATCTCTAGTCCCTGGGAAATTGCTGTCTCAAATCCTCTATACCACAACTCAAAGGATGAGGTGGAACATAAACTCCCAAGGCTGAGTCACTGTCAAACACTTTTTCTGAGGTAAGCACTGTCAACCTTCTCTCAAGGAGCTTGTATTTAAAATCATATTTGTCCTGCTCCAGGAGGAAAATATGGCAGAATCAAATTCGTGTATGGGAGGTGGGAAAAGCAAACTGTCATAGGAAAACAAAGTACAGCACAGAAAACAGAACTTGTTTTTATCCCTCTCCCTTCAATTTCATGCTCAAGCCTTTTTTTTTTAAATCAAATACAAGAAAGACCTTCAAGTGTCCTTTCGAAAGTATAGAAGGTGTTCCATGCACCTCCTTCCCTGAGCCAGCATATATAATGCTTCTTAATACAGCAATTTTGATTCAAGTTATGTAGAGCATTCCTTAAGAGACAGAAGTACAAAAAAATTGCAGAAGAGGGGATTATTAAAGGCTATTATTCTTACTTTTTTCAAAATTGGTATTTAGTTAAACAAGATAAAAATGATTGCTCCAAATTATAAGCAAGTGACAAAAACACATCTGACTTTCTGGGACAGGTGAAAGCTGTTATTAAATGAAATATTAAGAGAAAAACTCTGATTTATCTCCTTTTATTGATATAATTATACTGGCACGCTCTCTTAGGCTCTGGACTACGCATTATTAATGGCTGTATATAAATTACAGATGTCTACAGAATGACTTGAGGGCAACTGATGTCATACATGCCATAAACTTTATCGACAGCATAAAGACCTCGGAATATGAACTCAAGCTTTTCAACATAAGGAGGTTTACCTTAATTGTCAAACTGCTGCAATGGCTGGTACACATTCCCACTTGCAAGGGGAAATCATGGCAAGACATTCATGGGGCTCATACTAGAACTGAAAACAGGATCAAAAAAGTGACCATGAAAAACATGTGCACAGTTTCCTGAAGAAACTGAATCCCACTTCCCCATAGACTCCATAATACACAAAGCTTCTGGAAAACTTGTTCTCTGGTCTCATACCTGCTTTGTCCACTTCAATTTTTAAGAGGCCAGCTGTGGACCCTCAGGACAGGGAAGTGAGAAAAGCCGGAGAGAAGGTGTTTTTCCTCTTACGTTTTAAAACAAATGAGCTTGTGGACCCTACCACAACAGGTAAGAGGTTAAAAAAGAAATGACCTTAATCTGAAGGGGGAGGTCAAACATAAGCTCAGCTCAACCTTCTCTTCCTAGAGGTATGTTAGGGTGTGATAAAACTTAATGAATCATTAACTTGCTAGCATTGCATGTTTACACCTTTTTAAAAAAAAGAGTTGTGAGTCAAAAGAAACTGCCCAATGAAAACAATTGGCCAGAAGGAATGCTCTTACTTAAACATACACAATTTCAGACTGCCCATATGCCATTCTTTTGTTTACCACTGATTCCAACCTCTTAACCTCAATTAAACCCTACAAGCTCCAGCAAATGCACTGCAGATGAATTAATAAAAGCTGAAGTCAATCATCGGCCTTTGGGACACCCCACAGGTGGTTTGGTTTTTTTGTGTTGGGATTTTTTTTCAAACTAACATCACTTCATGTTTTAGCTCTAGCAGAAGTGCATTCTGAGATGTAATTGCTTGGTCAAAGGCCCAGCAAGTCTATCAATTACAACAGTCAAAGGCAGTATTTATTTGTATTCTTCTGGTATCAGACAGGGAGCTTATTACTGCCCAGAGTGGTGGCACAGCTTATTTAGCAGTGTTTATTTTACCTAAACACACATGCAGTGGAGCTTTGGAAAACATGCCTGTCATTAATTTCAAACCTTCTCTCGCTAAGCAGTTCAAACATGGCCATAAAAACTCAATTAAATCTTCCTCTCCTCTCTCCACAGACCCTCAAGGTGCCCCCCAGCACGGGGCCAGAACCTCAGCATTCACTGTGTCAAAGCAGGATGGGATGAGGTTTCCCCCAGCAAGACAGATTAGAGCAGCAAAGTCCTCCATGGGAGGAAGAAGAGGAGGAGAACGAGGAGAAAGGAACCTGTTTGCTTTGGATATCAGAGTGATGGCTCACAAAACCACCTCATACCCCCTATATACACAATGACACAAGGATAACCTGCCACCACTGAATCTGGGGCCACACCACAGCCAACCTGTCTGGAAGGTCTCATCCAGACATCATGTGCATTCATGTAACCTTATGAACGTCACTGTATTTTACACATTATTTCTTGGGACCACAGCAAATTGGGTCCTCATTCTGATTGGGTCCTGATTCTGGCCTTTAGGTACTGCAACAGCCACATCTCAAGTGGATGAAGTGAACAGATGAACGAGTCATCACCTACCACTTCAGAATAGCAAACCAGAACAAAGTCTTCCTCTATAAGAAAAAACAACAGATAACTCTGTGCTTCTCTCACAAACACCTCAAAACATGCTTTGTAAGGTTTATAACAGTAAAATACCTGCTTTTCCTAGAGCTGAGAGAGAATGAGCATTGAGCATCTTCCTGATGAAGCCTTATCATAAGGACCCTACGGCATCCCATCAAAAACTGTCCAGAAACATTAAGACACTTGTTAACATTTTCCAGCCATTATCCAGAGATGTCTTAGGCTTCTAAGACAACTAGACTCCCAGGCTGCAGTTTCACAATCAGCTTAGGCAGCTTTAATCAAGGCAGTCCTGCAGCAAGACAGACAGACAACTGCCTGGAAACAAATCTGCCCCTGGCAGCAACCCACACATGGGCTACCTTGTACTCATGATGAAACACAGACTTAATACCAAGAAGCCCCCTCACCTTCCAGGTATTTTGTCCCCTCAGACACACCCTGTAGGGCACTATACTATCTGCAAAACAGAGTAATAAAGAGCCTGAGTAAATAAAAGATGTCATGGTGGCATAAATTAGCCTTTGCCAGCAACTTTAAGACCCCGCCCACCTCTTTTGACTATCCCCTTCAATGATGAAAGTTTCTCTGGGAAGATGTATCAGTCAGGAGGGAGGGGGAAAAAAGTTGCTTGTCAGGGTAGAAAACAAGACTGAAACTAAATAGCTTTATGTCATGGCTGCAGATGATGTGAAAAGTGACCAAGAGTCAGGACAACTAAGTCACGTCCTGCAGCATATTCCCAGAAACACACCAACTTTTCAAATGTGTTTCTCTCAGCATCATTCCAGGACTAGCATGACACATCCAAGGGCAAAGATGCCAGAAGGAGGTAAGGTACCAAATTTGGTATACACAAACCACTTAGGACACACACCTGCCTTCAAACACTGAGCACTACTTAGTAGGAAGCTCCTATTCAAAGCCAAGAAACAAGGCACTTCCCAGTCACTTGAGTGCTCTGAAGGACTGGATCCCCGAACTGATGCACTTGCCTATGGACAAGATGCAATACTGGCAGCAGGGACAACTGGCTTCAGCCTCCTAATGTGGGAGATGCCATTGCAGCAAGGCTTCTGCATCTGCTAACCACAAGTAGGTCAGGTCTGAGCATGGTCCTCTTGCAGGGATGGGATATGGGCCTGACTCCCACCTTTCCTTCAGGATTTTCAAGAGGTGCAATGCAAGATACCTTCAAAAACTCCAGGGCCATGAACCCAAGCAGGTGGGACAGATGGGGAAATCGCTGAGCATTGGTCTTAGGTATCAACCAACATACTTTTTTTCTTTCTTCCTGTACAAGCAGCACTCCCTGGTGACACTGAACTTTAACAATAACAAGGAAAATGCTTTCTCGTTAGTCTTCTTTGCAGGATTAAACACAGCTCTTAGTTAGGCATGACTGCTCACACTCCCCACCTTTGTGCTATGCAGTTTTCCTGCCTCACATCAAGCAGCACATGTGAGTCCAAGAACATGAAACGTGCTCTTGAGCTTGTAACTCTTCTGCTCTGCATCCCCCACAATGTGGCCAGTGGACAGAAGGGATCTCCCAAAATCCCTGGACACCCATTCCTGCGATGCTGCTGCTGCTATGCTACTCTGTAGGTTGCCCTAGTCCTTAAGCTCAAAGACAGGGACAACTCTCCTTATATAGGGATGGTAGCATTCTCTGGTGGCCAGGTAAAAGTGACTCACATTTTTGGGCACACTAACTAGTCCTCAAGGAGAGGAAAAATGCTTACAAGAGGACAGAGCACCAAAGGAGGTGCTCCTGCAGAGCATGGAAGTACAAGGGCAGGGCAGCACTGGTAGGACCACAGTGGATAGCTGTCACGCTTCCATCCAGCTCTCCCATGGGATGAAAAAAGCTCCTCAGCAGTTTGCTCCCTTTGAGGACAGCCTAGCATGACTCACCTGAACTTAATATTTTCCTGAAACCAAAACTGAACTCAGGAATCCTTTGAGAGAAATAGACAAATGAGTATTAAAGACTCCAGGCAAAAAAGGACAAATTAGGATCTCACAGGGATTATGTTTTCCCATCACATCAAGTGATGGAAAGTGGCTTTGAATTTTTGTACACAAAAACAGGCAGCCTTTTAAAATACATTATTTTATCAGAAGCATATGCAAAACTTAGCAACATACATGTTTCAAAGAATGCCCAAACAGTAAAAGTCTGCAGCTAGAGCATGCAAATCAGCTAAAAGTAGTAGTACGTATCCTATTGCATCTGACTACTGACATGATGAATCTCTTTACTTCTGCATAACCTATTAATGGACTTGTCTATTGAATACCAATCACTTATAAGACTTCCTCATACTTTGTAAATCAAGCACATGAATTAAAATTTAAGAGTAAGTAGCATTTCGAGGTATTGATTGGCCTAGGGCAAATGCCGAAGCATAAGAAAAAAACAGCAAAAATACAGGACAGAGTGTGAGCCAGCCTCAGTATTCATTACACCTCCCATGGAGCATCTGCAGAGGAAGCCTGCTCGAAAGTGCCAAGCTTCATTTTCTCAGCTGGATCACCAACATAGCATCGCATGAGATCTTGCAAAGGTTAAGGGAAGTGAATTGCTTGAATAGCCATTCTGGAACAACAAGCTTGCCTGCCTCAGACACACAGACATGCCTCTTTTGAGATGGAGCCATAGGGAAAGCTCATTTAAGTGCACACATATGCAGTGCCAGGAGTGCTGTAAAGACAACACCAGTCCGGTACAGTGTGAAGAACACAAACAGAAGATACTTCAGTTTAGCACTCCAGTGCTTGGCAATTCTTCCACGTACTGCAATCTTTAGTACAGAACATTAATATTTTCTATCTATGGGAAACAGGAGAGCCAAAATACAGACACAGTGCTGCTTCAAGTTCTCTAAAATAAGGGAAAGTGAGGTTTCTTTGACAGCCACTGCAACTGTTGGAAAGCTTTGGAAGAGCAGCAAGAGCAGCAGCAAGACCTGTCTCTCTACTGGCAGCTCAGGAGAGAAGCATCTTTCTGTATCATGCAAATTGCAAATATATGAAGTCTCCTGACCCAAAAGCCTATCAGTTAATTCTCCAGCTGGAAATATATTCAATATATTCCTTTTTTTTTTTTTTTTTTGTCTACCGAGGCTATAAACAGGGTATCTCCCGAGGGGATCTATTATACTCTTGCCCCAAGCACAACAGCTGAGAGATAATCTTCTAAAAGCCTGTCTTTGCACAAGTTATTTCACAGTGATAGTATTTTTTTATACTTGACCTAGGCTGGACTGATTTGGAATGGATCTCCAAGACTCCAGAAGTATTTTGCAGAGCTGTCCAAAAAAGTGTAAATAAACTCTTCCTTCATTTTCTGTTCTTACCAAGATCTTGTAATAATTCTAGAAGTAAGCAGACTATGAAGCCTTCATTTAAAAAAAAAAAAAAAGGCATCATTTAACTTCCCAAGTAATACCTTGAGTTACAGGACCAATAAGGACAGACACAACATATTTTATCACAATATATCACATAACAAACTCTTCTGAGCAGGAATAGCTTTACTACCAGTAATAAGCAGTAAAAAAAAAATTGGCTTACTTCCCCAGAGGAAGGAGAAAGTCCACTAGTGATTTCATAGCATTTGAATCACCACCTAAATATTCAGACCAACTAGGCAGCTTCTGCATCAGTTTGCTTCTAACTTTTTCCCCCTGAAGTGCACAGCTAGTCTTGAACATATTCAGAGCAGAGAGGAATACTGATTTACGTAAAGTGGACAAAAAGAATAGATAAAAACTCCACCTGGAACACAGCTTGCCTCTATTATAAGTATGAAAATACCAATCTGCGAACACCTTGATAAAATTAACACAAACAGCAGGGTCTTTATGATTAGATGCAGTTTCAGAGACTGCACACAGCACTGCCAGACATCAACTTCAGCAAAGCAATGGGGAAATGGGAAGACATAGACCGAAAAGAAACAGAACAAAAACAACAAAAAAACCCCACTTTATAGAGAGTGCTTCATTTTTGAGGTGACACAGAATTGTGCACAAAGAGGAAATAGAGGGGAAAAAAAGGAAAAAGCAAGCATAAAAAACGGTTTAGCACGAAGCAAATTATCTCCTCCTGTGATTCTCCAGGGAGCAGCTCCTCCTTGTCACAGGATTTAGTTTGGGCCAAGCCCATCGCTTGTCCATGCTCAGGTACTAGCCACACACTGTGAATTAAGGTACCACTGCTAAACACCATCAAGATAATCAAGGAGCAGTGCAGTATCACAGGGCTTCTGCAAGAAAAGAACTGTAACCCTGGAGCACAGTAAGCATGCAAGTCATTTACATTGTCTTTCGTGGAGGAACAGTAGGGCAAGGACTTTACTATAAAAGCTATCTGATAAAGAGCTAACCACTGGATTCATCTGCTTTTTACCTGCAGTGTTGGGAACAGCAGAGTGCTGTAGCCTGAAGGCATTATCAACTTTTCTTTTTTTAAAAAAAATAAACCTAACTAACAAAAAAAACCTAACTAAAAAAAAAAAAGGAGGAAAAAAAATGACCCACAAACCCCCTAATGACATGGCCCTTACCTCATATCTAAAAATTTCTATTAAAAAAAGACTTAGAATGGAAAACCACATGTAAATACAAATGGTGTATTATGTCACTGGTTTTATCCCAGTTTATCATGCTCATATAAACAACAACAAAAATTCTAAAGGGAAAAAAACCTCTCCAAAGAGCACAGACAGTATTGTTTGGTAAACCACTGAAAAGAATCACTACAACTTCTGTTCTTCAATAGCATTATGTAGACTTAATTTTGCTTATACTTGTCTTATTCTTTTTTGTTTCCTTCCTTTTTTTTTTCCTTAAGGTGATCTCTGCAAGAAAACTTCCCCCGTTCCTCCCTCCTCCCGTTTAGATTCCATTTTTTTCTGATGTGGCATTCCTCATCTGAAGCCAAATCACTGACTACTACACAGTCTCTCAACATTACCAGTGTGGAAAACAGAACACTTTGATAAAGAATGTATAACAATTAAATGGAAGGAACAAACAACAGTGAGGCCCAGACACTCTGTTGTCATTCCAAGTTTACCAGAAACAAAAAATAAAAAGGTTAAATAAACGAATGGGACATCAATGTCCAAATAGTTGTGGTTTGTTGCTTTGGGTTTTTTTTTTTTACATTTTTGAAGTATTTATTGTCAGGGCCTGGGCATCATGGCAGTACTCTGAAGAAAGGATAAGGTTCAGAAAACACGTTAGTTTCCTGGTGTGGTGGAAAACCACAGATGTGCATTTTAAATGCCACAGGGGAGTTGACCTGAGAGCCTGTCACTGTCGAACAGAAGGAGAAATATCTCCCGGTGCAGATGATGATGATTTCTCAGCACAGGAAACCCAGAGCCTTTCCCTGTAAATCGTTACCAAAAATTCCAAGAGGTGGAGAAACAAAAAGGTATGGAGACTTTTTCACTTTATGACGCCCACTCACTTCTCCTACGTGCACACACCTGCTGGGACACTCATCTCCTCCCCTGTCCCGCCCACAGCGGGCCGACCAAAGTCCCTCGCGGCTGTCAGACCAGCCCCACGAGATGCCTCCAGCCCCTCGCCCCCGCGGCTGCCCCTGCAGAGGTGCCGGCCCAGTGCTGGACCCAGGCGGCTCACCTGCCCCAGGTGCTGCAGCACGGGGGGACCCGCGGGGCCGTGGCCCTGTCTCTCTCCCGCACCTGCGAGGCAGGTGGCCGCCAACCGAGCGCCAGCTGGGACGCATCCCACACTCGTGCCATCGCGTGGCCAACGGGAGCTCCCTGGAGCCGCAGCCGGCCCCCGGTGCCTCCCGTCGCGCAGCCGGTGTGTTGCTGGTCCCGCCCAAGCATCACCCCACCACCTAGCACCGGCGAGACCCACCAGCGGCGCCCAGTCCACGACACAGACGGACTGATGAGTTGTCACGACTCCAAACTCCTCCAGAGCCCCGTCCCCTCCTGTCCTCAGTCTGTGCCTGCCCACCCTCGCTGCCTCCGTCCGGGAGCCGCAGCCACCATGGCAAAGGGACACCCACGGCGGCGGCTCTGACGGGAAAACCCCCTGATAACCCGACATAACTGGAGACCACTCCGGCCGCAGCTCGCACCGCCCTTCAGCCGCGAAGTTGTAAATACACTTTCGCAGCCGCTACCGCGCGTTGGGACCGACCGCCGCCCGGCGGAGCACGGAGCCCCTCCCGGCCCGGCGGGCAGAGCACACCCGTCCGAGCGCCCTCGCCCGCACCATCCCCACGCCCCGGGCGGCGGGCGCAGCCGGGCGCTCCGCGGGTCCCTCCGCCCGCACCGCACCGCGCCCACGGGCTCCGCCGGGACCGCTCCCCGCACCCGGGACCTGTCTCCGCCTCCTTTGTCCCCCGGCAGCTCACCGGGACCGCACCCGCCTCCCCGCTGCCGCAGGGGCCCCGGAGGGACGCAGGCGCCCCGGGACCCCCCAGCGCCGCTGTCCCGACGGCGGAGCCCGCGCACTTACCGTCGGGTTGCCGCGGAGCTCCGCCGACCCCTCCGTTGCAGCATCCAGCGCACGCCGGAGCCCTGGAGGAGGACTGGCGGTGGGGCGGATCCGGGAGGGGCGGGACACGGGGAGGGGAAAAGAGAGGGCGGGACGGGCGGGGTGCGCATGTAGGGGTAGCCTGCATGTGGGCTGGTGACGGAGAGATGCTGGTGGGGCAGGCGTGGGGTTTGGAGACGATGTTGTTCTCGGCGGGTACTCAGTCCACCGCACTGACAGCGATGAAGTCTGCGTAGAGGAAATTGTAATTAAGAGTGATCACAGCAAGTCGCTGGAACTCGGTCCGGATGGCCCAGCCGCGGGGAGGTTGGCTGGGCGGTGCTGTCAGAGGGAGACGGCACAAAGCGTAAGAAGATACAGTCGGGGATCGGATCTGGGAAAGCGAGGCGCTCTGAGGGGCGTGGAAGTCACCGTGCTCGGAAGGAGGTGCTTGTGCTGCACACATAGCATAAACCCTCTTGCTTCCCTTCCCCCCCTCTTCTGTGATATAATTTGTGGTTTTTTTAATGTAATAATTTTCTGAAAGAAGGCTGACATCATCTCAGGTTCTGTAGTGTTGCTCCCTCTTCCTCACGAATAGGCCATACTTCAATTTCTCCATATATTCAGTTGCATGTGAGGGTGCAGCCGGCATGGGAACTGGGATGGCAGCTGTAAGGGGAACAGGTGGGAAGGCTTTCACACAGTGTTGCACTACTCTGTAGGAAAAGAGTTGAGATTTGCCCAGAAGGAACCACAAGAGCAAGCCTGACTTGCTGGTGTGATGTGGCCACCTGACAGTGTGAGGGAAGCAGGGCATCAGATCAGTTGTCCTTGCTCCCAGTTTTAATTTTGCATTTTAAGTTGGACATGAGACTGGCTAAAATCTCAGCCTTGCTGGTACGGCTGACAGGGACGACAATTTACCTTTGCCTCTTCCCAGCTGGACTGTAGCAGTGAGGCTGCTCTGTGAGCACAAGGGGCATCTCATCACCAAGCTTTCTGTTCCCCCACCCGTCTTCTGGGAGAAAATATCAGCGTCTTAGTCATTATCTGAGCAAACAGGTAGGCACCTCCTTTCCGGAATGGTTCCAGGACTGTAGGTCCTAGATGAACAGAGTTGACTCCCAGTGGCCGAAGTTAAGTTTTTCATGGTTTGTCCTTTTGTTAAGCCCAGCCTGATTTATGCAGTTGCCCTTTCAGCATGCCAGCTGTTTCTAATGCTGTTCTGAGCTGCCTAACAAACGGTTTCATGGGCAGCTGCACTGGCATGACAGCTTCCCTCTGTTAATAGAAAGATATCTCACTATCCTCCTGTTTTTATTCCTTCCTGTCTTCTGTCTTCTTCACTCCCTTTGATCATGGCTGTAGCACCTTCCTTGAGCCAGTGCTGGAGCATTTCAGACTGCTAAATTGGTCAATCTCACTAAATGGACTGAACATTTTTTTTCTTGAAGAGTGGCCTGTAATATTGGTGAATTAGATTGTCTTATGGAGTGGTCCAGCCAGTGTTGGAGTTAGCATCTTGTAATAGCACCTGCATTTCCTCATTTACTTTCTGGCATGGATTGCAGAATTAAATGCAAGGGCATAGAATCTAGTGCCCAAGTGTAGGCTCTGTTGTTGAACATGTTCTTATTTAACTTGCCCAGTACCATTCATAAAGCCTGCAGCAGAGCCAGCCCAGTACTCTGGCCACAGTAGGACTTTCTGTCACGCTCTGACAGCTAGTGGAGAACTCAAAATGTTGGCAAACAGCTGCATGCTTCTGGGTTTTGATTATTTGAAAAAGTTTCTGTGATAGGGTCCTTTAGCTGTGACAGGAGGAAAGCACTACATCTAGGCTGCTGAGGCAGGGGATGCTTCACGGCATGCCTCGTTTACCTTCTGTCATCATCATTTGTACCAGAAACCTTAGGGCTGTTACCTTAGGGCTATTTCCTTCCCACAGAACCTGAATAGGAGAGTAAGAAAAGTGTGGGTCATGTGCAGGTGATGCTCCCAGGGTAGACATGATCAGAATGGAATATAGTACAGAATGTCAGGTCCGATTACCTTAATTGGAAGTATAGTAATTATCCTGCATAGCTGGTCTCGTAGGATTGGCAGACCTTGTGTGTCACCCTAGAGAAAACAATCTGCATTTTGAGAAACATCAGAACTGCAGGAAAATGGAGATAATGTCAGCCTGTTTGTTTTTGAAGAAGACATCAAAGTGTTGGAGACT
>JAWWLV010000121.1:40078427-40137843 GCA_035041135.1 Platyrinchus mystaceus
TATTATTTATTGTCTAGTTCACAGGCAGCACCTAAGCTTGGAGAGAAATGGGTTGTTTGTAGAGTTTGGAAACAAAAGGAGTTTTCACTAATGATGTCGAGCTGAAGCTGGCTTCAAGCTGTTCAAGTCATGAGAGGATGACTCAGAAGTCAGAAATTTGAGGCATTCCTATGTCTAGCGTTTAATCAACAGGCAAAGCTTGGGAGGTAAGCAGAGGAAATCAATGGCAAATCAAAGAAGAATAGGTCAGCTATTCATTAGAGAAAGGATTGATCTCAGGGATATTAACAGAAAGAAGGGCATGAAATGAATCCTAAAGAAAGTTTGAACTAACTGTGGCTTCAGTAAGCTGGCAGTCAGGGAACCTTAAAAAATTACTTGACTGTCTTGCATAAAAGGCTATTTGCAGAATTCTGCATTCTCAGTCAGATTTAACCAGCTGCACATGTTCCAGAGACCTTACAGCCATAATGCAGCTCTTGCAGGAGTAATAATTATTTGTGTATATTTTTCATTGTTTATACAGTCATCATAGGTATTACACATGAAATGATAATAATCTGCTTTCTGTTAGCATACATGCTGAAGCAAAATCTTATTTGGTGATGTTTTCAGTGCGTGTTAGAGCTTGATTTTTCTGGCTCTTGCCTTGTTCCTAGAAAATCATTGATAGCCTCAGTGGGACTATTCATCATCCTAGGGCTTTCATGTTTAGCCTGTTGCAAAAGCAGGTTTAATTTTGAGCTCTGGAGTATGGATTTTTTTTTTTTAAATCTGTAAAATATCAAACATCTAAAATAGCATACAAACAATAAAAAATACTTATGAAGTATTTTTGCAGGGTGGCTTACATGCTATTAACAGTACTGGTTACATTATTGGTAATAATTAGCCATTATTATACCAAAAGCCCTATACAAGGTATAGATATAATTGGTGAGGTTTAAGACAACAGTTTACATTAAATAGAAATCAAATGTTTGTTGTGCTGATCGTTGACCACCTTACACTGCAAATGAGGCCAAGTTACAGATCTGAAGCCATAAAGTGCTTGTGGGCACTTAAGGGATGGCTCCTCTGCCAAGGATGTGCCATGGACTGCAAAGATGTGGGAGACTTGACTTTATACCCTGTTGTCTCTGGTGCCATATATGGCACTGTGTATTTTATCTTTCATTCCAGAGGATCCTGATGTGCTTCTTTGCTAAGTTTTTTCATTTGACGTTAAAACAGAGACACCTTCAGGTAGTAAGGGAACAGCTACATAACACTCCATCAGCAACCTTTGGAAACCAGGTGGGGAATCTGGGTAGGGAGAATGGGTTCATAAATCAAATTTGGCCCTAGAGCACAGGGGCTGTAACTCGTACCCTTGGCAGACTTTCTGTGGGACTGCATTTACTAAAATGGTCACAAGCTTCATTTCACTTCTAAAGAGAAACAGAAAAAACTCTCAGTAACACTAAACCATTTAGCATCATTATAGGCTCATGATTTTATTCTGACTGACGAAATTGCTGGGGCCCTTTGTTTCAAAATTTCCTAGCCCAAACTCTAGTCAAGCCCAAACCTTCATTCATTACACAGCCTCCTGAGACCCCAGCTAGTGGTGGCACAGCACTGGCCATGAGTTTAAGTCACGTTCTCTCTGACAGAACCCATTTGACTTATGTTTGCCTATACAGGTGCTCTGGCAACTTGGTATCTGTACGTAAATGCACAAAGTGCATAAGCTGCTGGTATGTTCCTTTCTGGGGACAGGAGTTGTGTGCAGATTTCACCATACGCTCCAGTTCAAACTGTGAAGGTTTGGTTACTTTCAGAAAACTTTGAAATCATGCCAGAGCTGTTAAATCCCTACCCAGGGTTTCTCAGTACTTATCATGTCTGTGCTAGGCTTCAATCACAATGCTATAACAATTTCATGTCCTCTGCGTGGCAAACATATTCATTCTAACATTGTCATTCACTGCTTAATAAAGAATTCTTTTCGGCTGTCTGTTCCCTGCAAGTTTTCCTCTCTCAACCCCTAAGGACAACAATCCTGCCAAAGCCATACCTTGCAAAGGAGTAAATGGCCTCTGCTGTCTTTGAAAATGGGTTTCAGAAGGGCTTTTCACTTCATTATACTTCCTTTCAGCTATGTGTTTATTTTTGCTCTGATTAAAATTACTGTCTGTAATATCATTTTCCTATTTTTAACTTTTTCTCTCTAGCTGACTTTAATGTTTTTAGTCTAAAATGAAGAATAACAGCACTAGGTGATGGGGAAGGGTAAGTTTTGGTTACAAAAACTAATCAATTTTGGAAATATTTGGAACAATATTCTATGGTTAAGCTTTTTTTAAAAATACCAAATGCAGATTTTATTTTACTTTTCTCTTCCTTTTTTTTTTTTTAATCTGCATTTCTGTGTTCTTCCCTAGATCTAGTAACAGAAATGTCTGCAATTACAAAATGCTAGATTATTAGCAAAAAGGCAGTAGAGTCAGGAAAGATTCATCTACAAAGGCAGTAGAGCCAGAAAAGATTCTTCTGCAAAACCATAGATTTTTTTTTCATGCCAAAAGCATCGCCCTTTCCTGTTTTTTGAAAATCCTGTGTTCCCTCTGATCCCCACCCCCCAGCAAACTGGGAGTGAAAGAAATGTAATCTTGGCTGCTGGGGTCCTGCCTGCAGCCTCCTGCCTGGGGAGCACCTTGCCCTGCCACACAAAGGAGAGTTGGTGTTTCTGGTGGGGGAATGAGGAGGGGGGCTGGAGTGCATGGGGAGGGAAACGTGCCTGGGAGCAGCTCCACCAGCTCCGAAACCCTTACGTGCAGGAAACAATTGGCTGAACAGAGGCCACTGCTTGCAAATGCCCTGGCCCTTTCTCTGTCTCCTGCTACCAGGCAGCGTTGCAGATTTCTCCACCTTGGGAAATCTTATGCCTAGATAAGAAAACACTGGGAAAAAATGGGGAGAAAGCCAAAAATGAGGATACAATACAAGTTTAAGGGAAGAGAATAGATGCCCTTATGGGCTGTGTCATCCTGCTTATTAAATGAGAAATGGAGGATGAAAGGACCAAAAAAAAGGCATATTTAGGCTGAACATTTCCATGAAGTAATGGCACTAAGATGATTTGAATTACCCAGAGGATGAATTTAGCCTGATGTGTAAAATCTATTTCTACCATTATCACCACTAACCTAAGCCTATTCACAGATAGTTACAGTCAAGTGCTTACCCTGCTCTTGCTCATCTGTTTTTCCCTCTTGCCCATTTAGTAAGTGCATCAGTTATGTATTAACACTGGTATGCTGTGTCAAAGCAGCAAGAGCTTTAAAGTTAGGCAGCAGGAGCAGAATATAATATATCAAGAAAGAACCACTGAAATCTGTAAACAAAGGGTTCCAAAAATAGTAATTAGAAGTAGTTATGTTCTAGCAAATCAAGATCTTAGAGTGAAATAATTTGAAATTACAACAATGTGGATGTAAATGAAGGTCAAATGTGGTAACTTTGGCTAAAGCATGTTTCCAGTTTTTGCATTGCTTGGAGCAAAACTGATCTAAACATGAAGAAAAGACATTGCTTGTACCAGACTTAAGATGCCATTGAAATTCACAAGAAATTACCTTCTGCTGTACTGTGTGCACCTCCTGCACAGACACATTACATAAATATTCTTCTCTCAAGCATGTTTTGGATAAAATTACTAATGTGTAGGTCCCATCTGCTTCCTTCCTTATCACATTACCTGGACACTGAGCAAAGGGTTCAGATGAATTCTCAGCTTTTTTGCAAAGCCAAGAGAGATCACTGGGAAGAATGCAATGATATCTGTTCAAACAGGACATTAAGAATAGTGACTGAAATATGGGATTTACTCCATCCAGAGAGTGTATTTTGAAGGACATTACTAAAAGAGGCATCTAGATCTCCCCTCATTCCAGGTAAATGTCTTCTGAGGGGCCAGGTGGGTGCTCAAGGGTGGAGTTAGTCAGGATTTGAGGTTCAGGTTTAAAGGTGTTCCACAAGTTTCACCACAGCCTCCCTCTTTCTTACAGATGAGGCTCTGCCCCTACCCTTCGTGAGTAGCACCACTCAGGTCAGAGGCTCCCTTGGCTGTCATAATAGCTCCTGCCTGTTTGTGGTTTTGTCTTGTCTCTGGAGGGGGTGGTTGTTCTTCCAATACCTGAACAAAACAATTTACTCAGATTTGAGTGCTTCAATCTGTCATTCTTCAGGAAGAAAAAATTTCTTGCTCCTGAAAATAAACAGAAATAATTTAAAAGCTTATATAAAGAAATAATAATCACATTTCACCAAACTGCAATAATTCTAGAGGCTGCCTAGAGGTGTTAAAATGTCTGCTGTATATCTAAAATGTCTTACTGAACTGTTTCTGAACTGAAAGCTTTTTCATCACATTATAAACATTTCATCAAGTTATAAAAACAACTGAGGTATCTCATAAGTATAAAAAGTCTTGAGTACTGAAACCCCCTTGTAAATAAAGAATGTGGCTGTGAAATATAATCCTTGGTGGGATTGGTTTCTGTCCTTTAGAAAGGACATTACTTTGAGACAGGCAAACACAAAGTCAAAGCTGGAGATGAAGGGCGGTAAGTGGAGAAAAGACGAAAGTAATAAAAAATGTATACACAGGGGTTACTAATCTGCAATGACTGCAAGCATGTCTCACTGGCTTCAGTTCTGAATAAATCATGCTATCTATACCAAGGTTATCTCCTTTTGTCATCATACATCAAGTAAAGATGAGAAACACAAGTCAGCCTAGTTCACTTAAAGTTGCTTCCAAAATGTATTTAAAATCTTTAAAAGGTAGGAAGTGTTCTCTAATTCTTTGTATTTATCAGTTATGTCCCATAAAAAATGTTACTGTTATTGATTTTTTAATCCTTCAATTCAAAGCTGAGGATTGAGTTTTGGAGGTTTGTATGTTTGTTTGTTTTTTCCATGGGGAAAATGTCCACAGCCTCTTGGAAATGAGCCCACAAAGAACTGAGTGCTACCTTTTTAAAAAAACTGGTTCTATTCCTTCCATTAAAATGACAGAAGAAATACTCATCTTGTAACAGTGAAAGCAATTTTTAGAGTTATCCTTTGCCATCTCCAGTGGTAAAGCTGAGCTCTAGCAGAGGGAAGTCCTGCTAGCACAGAAGAGAGTTCTGTCGGTGTGGGTCTCATACTCAGGGTGTGCAATGGGCTCTGGACACTGCCCCAAACATAGCACTTGGTCATGTAGATATGAGCAAGTAAGCAAGCTGCTGAAAGAGGTTGTTTCTGCAGAGGTCAAAGCACGTTTAACCAGGCATCTTATGCTGCAGGCTCTTGCTTTTCAGGGCATGGAGCAATTTCATATTAAGCTACATAACACATTATAATGCCCATCCCATATTTCTTTCAGTTGACTTGCTTTTAGATGACAAATACATTTTTTCCATCGTTTTTTGTGTTGAATTACAAGAAAATTAGAAATAGGTAGTAGTTTCCAATCACTACACATATGCCAGTTGCATGGCCATTTATGCTCATCAGGTATTTTATTTGCTCTACTGCAACTCTGAAGGGTAAAAATAAGTAGGGGGTGTACTTTTAAGTAAATAGAGGTATCTTTGTCATGCTTGCAGTCACATGTCAGGTGTAGAAAACCAGTCCAGAGTCTCTGGACTAACAGATATAAAGTTGTTTCATATATCTACACCATTTTTATTATCTAGCTATTTAGCTCTCCCCCCTGCAAGTTCACATCTCTGAAACAGAAAATAGTATTTCCAATATGATTTGGACTTGATCACCTCATTTTACTTCATCCATAAATATCCATGTGTGTGCATCCAGGCCTGTCATACATTTCAAGGGAGGGAAGCATCATTGGCACTGAAGTACTGGGGACGCCCATGGTAAAGATTGCTCTTCTGTGTGCCCACACAGAGCCTGAGAGCAAGGATGTCATGATCTGCTGAGGAGGCAAACAAATAGCATGGCTCATGGCTGACTGTGTCACTGCAATGTGCTCCTGGCTGGCAAAGGAGAAAATTCCTGCTATCTGTGTTTAAGTAATCTAATTTATGGTGTGGTTTCAGGTTACAGCTAAAACTGGTCCAGCCAAAAGCAATGTTCGGCTCCTTTTCCTCCCTCTGCCTTCTTCTTCTGCTGCTTCTTTGGGGTACAGCCTAGTGATGGTACACCTGCAGGGTGAATTGGTCCATTTAGCTCACCCTAGAAGACTAATCTAGTGGAAAAATTGAACTAGGTTTATAACTCTGGGATAGCTGAATTGAACCACCTTGCTCCAACAAGATACAGGGAGGGATGGCAGGGACACTGCACTTGGAGATGCTGCAGTGGCAAACAACCTTTTCAGCAGAAACCCACTGTTTAATAGGGTTTACTAAAATGTCAGGTGGCACCTAACCCACAGAAAGAAAAGGCCTAAATCTTGAAATTTCATGCTTGTTTGATCTGATGGGAATCAGGAGACTGGGAGCGGTTAGCCAGGGTAGTTGCAACTGGGAGATGGTCTGTCTGTGTTTCTAACAGAGATACTACTTAGCAGAGGGGACTTCCCATACCATGCTTCTTTTCTTCTAGAAGAGTTTTGTGGCTTCATATGTACCTGCTTTTTCCAGTGTACCTTCTCTTCCCCTCTCCCCTGGACAGGGCACATCAGCCAGTTTAAGAAAGAAACAAAAAACCTGCCTCTGACTGGCCCTGGGAGGCCTCTCTCCCTTCTGTGACTGTACAGGTTGTCTCACCTAAAATTAGGCAGCATCAATATCTCTCAATAGTCCAGGTCTGCACGTGTAGGAACCTGAGTACAATGATTTGAATTAATTTGGGCATACAAATAAGACCTCAGTGATCTAGGCCTTAAGTGTTTGATTGCACTGCTAGGAAAGAAAATTTGGAGTTTCTTGGTTGATTGTCGGTGGAATGAAACAGAGGTTTGGATATGTCTGTGACACTTTCAATTTGGAGAACAAGAAGCTTTCCTGAGTCCAAGAAGGTATGCTAAGCCATGTGTACATTTGGGTAAGACTTGGGGCTGTAGGTAACACTTGCGGATGTTTGCAACTACTTGATCTACAGAATTTCCCCTGCCTGGGACACAAGTCTTCATGAGGACAGATATATTTCCTTACTGAAATTGTCAGTAACTGGTAATTCATGCTAATTTACAAAAGGTAAGTGTTGTACTGTCACTATAGGCCCTCAAGCAAAGTGCAACCTTTTCTTTGTTGGGACAAAAGCTAAATAGCGTTATCCATCCTGTATTAACCTACCCTTAGTCTTACATGGGATAAACTGATGAATGAAGCCAAATACAATGAGATAGCGAATGAAAAACAATGTCAAAATTTTTTTGCATTTAGTCAGTAGCCCAGGAATGAGAGCTGTGGTGGTTGTGGTGATGAGCCGGAGGAATGCTGCTGGTATTAAGAGCACTTTGCTGTGTCACACATTCCTGTATTTTGCAGGATCTGAAGGAATTAGCCTCAGGAAAGCTCAGAGTTTATTTCAGGTGGGTAAGCTCAGTTTTCTGGTCTTTCGGTCTGTGGTGGGAAACATTCATAGCGATTGAAGGAAAGATCAATGAGCTAGATAAGAATTTGTTATCTTCCAGATGGCAGGTTATGGAAGCAGAGAAGAGCGCTGTGTCTGTCAGGTGTAGGCTAGGAATGACAAAGAAATTTAACTCCATTCCAAAAATGTTAACCATATTGTTCACGCTCAGCAGTAAGGGGGCCTGTGGCTGCTGTGAGATTAACCTTGTGACCCTGACAAGAGTTTAGACCAGCCTGTCAAAAGCATTATGCTTGAAGGCAGTAATCATTCTTTATTAGAAGAACAGTTACTTTGCCTGCTTTCTACTGCCCACCTATGAATTGCATTTTGGCTGCAGCACCACCTTTAGGAAATGGTGTGTAGTTTAATTATTAACCACAGCAGATTCCTAAAGCCTCTTTGGTGTGGTTTAATATGTCCTTAAGAAGTAAGTTGAGGTAAAAATGCCCTTATCTGGTAAAGCAGTGATTTTCCATAGGGCTGTTATGGGGTTGGTAGTGGACTGTAAATTATTTCAGAGTGTGTAAATATTTTTATTAAAGGAAATTGGGAAAGTTTTGCTTGTTATAGCTTTAGAATGGCTGTGCTTCCATTTATGGCCATCAATTTCAGATCAGGCTGTTGGTACATCCTGTGAAAGACACCGGTTTGAAGAGCTGCAGCACTGAAACCGTTGCTGCCTTGGTGGTCCGGAGAGGGGCTATTAGGTGGCAGTAAGAACTCATACAGCTGTAAAAAGTGAGTGAGTTTTTGGGCCCAGAGCTCTTCAGGAGGTTTGGAGAGTCAGAAGCTGCTCCAGAGTGCTCAGCTTCCATAGCTGGATGGAGCTGTGGCTTCTCTGCCAAATCTACAGCAAAAGTTATGGTAGTAATTGTTTCCTGTTGTTGTGGGGTTTTTCTTACATTCTCTGTTGACAAATTCTCTCAAAGATAAAGTGTGAAATGATTTAGTATTTCATTCAATTGGCTGATTCACTAGAGTATCACTCTAGTAGTGGATCAGATATTGTCTCACAATCATATTACATCATGTACTTGTAATAAATATGCACTGAACACTGAACAAGAAAATAATTTAGGCCACAGGATATATTCATTGTGGTCATAAAAACCAATATCAAAGTACATGAAAAGCATTTTTAAAATGAGAAATACTCCTTTAATAGTATAATTTTATATAGAAACTGATGCAGAAACCTTATAGCCACATCAGACCACTTATATAGTTTCCTGAAAACATCTGGATCCTTATTGCATCCACTTGCCTAACTTTTAATCTTTCTGACCCCTCAGGCTGTGTGGATGCTGAAAGTTACATTTGGGAACGTTGTGACTAAACACACCTCCTGCTTCTTTTTTTTACCTTTATAACATAAAGGAGAAAGATGTAATTTCTATTTCTCAGGAGCACTGTGGCTGTTCATTCTAGTAAAGCAGTCTGGAACTGGAAATTCCTGCTGCTGCTAACTACTTATACCCTAGAAGAAGCTAAAACAGTGGTATTCCTCTAAGTTCCTCTTTCCTGGTTTCCATGCTGTCCACTTTCCCTGTGATTTATCCCTGTGTTTATTTTGATGGGGATGCTGTCACCTGCTTTTTGCAATCAATAGATGCTGCCAGCGTGATAGTAATAGGGCACGTTCAGCTGCAGTCTCCCTTGGGACTGGCAAGTATCTCTCTCCTAGCCTTTCAGGACAAAAAGCTGCAGCAAAGCCATTCATCTCAGGGTACAGGCATTACACCACAGGGGGAGGTGCAGAGTTTTTAATGCATGAAGTCACTGCCATTCACAACGAACTAATGAAAACACTGTCTTTAGCTATGTTTAAAATCCCTTGGATGCCTGTGTGTGTGCGTGCGCACTGAGAGACAGATAATTGATACTGTGAGGTCTTTGATACCTTTTTTCAATGAGGCTAATTGTCTCTGCATAATTTTTGGACAGGCCTGCAATAGCGATGTTTGGTTGTTGCCCAGGATTAGCATGTTTAGCAATAGGAGAAGGAGAAAAATAGAGAGATGGCATCCAGTACCTAGGTGATGGGCCTGGCTCAGTGACATGCATCTGAATAAGACATGCCTATTTAACCCTAGAATCATTTTTCTAGCTAATCATGGAATGTGCATGACATTTGTTATTACTGACATTATAATGCATCCATTCACACTACCAGAACTGCTAAGCTGTTCCCACTGAAAGTAATGGAAGCTTTGTATAAGCTGAAGAGAAGCAGAATTGGGTCCAACTAGAGCAGGTCAGGAAGTTTCTCTATTCAGCTTCATTTTTAGGGAGCTGGATAACTGAAGCAGAAGCCCTTCTGATGCAGTTTTCATAGGGACATGTTGGGCAGACTTGAAGTTATATGCTTTATATTCATCTCTATTTCCATATTATAATGTTGCTTTAAGAGTATTTTTAATTTCTTGGCTTTAATAAAGTAGTGATTTTGCTTTAGTTTTATTATGGAGAACACTGTAATCCAGTTTTCATTCCCATCAGAAGCACTGTGTGATCACGAAATCACCTCAATGCATGGCAGGTAAGCTAGAAGGCTGAGGGAGTGACATTGGTCCCCACCCTTCTGGAATTAAGAAGAGTTCTTCCATCTGCATCCATAAGCTTCTTGTCCCAGTTCTTTCACCAACAGTGACCAAAGTGCTAGCCAGTCTGCTTACTGATTTTGCACTGGGTAAAAAACATCATTGGTGCACTTGACTCGCCTGCCTCTCAGAAGTGCTACAGAAATGTCTGAGATAATTTGACAAGGTCCCAGTACTGAAAGACACAAATGGGAAGACACATGGTCCAAAACATTAGACACTTAACTCACTGATGCATATATGCATGTTCTGGCACCCTATGTATATTTGAAAAACTGGGCCAAAATGTGCTAGGACACGATGTCATTATTAAAGCACTCTGCAGTTTGCAAATAGGTGTGGAACTGGGATGCCTTTGGTTCCCAGGCAGGAGTTTTCTCAGTCCTACTTGGGGTTACATACTGGTTTGATGTTGCACAACCAAAGAGCACTGTAAAGATTGTTTTGAACACTTCATGTTTTCCACTTGCCTTTTTTTTTAATATCCTTTGAAATATCTCCATCAATTTCTTGTTGAGAACAGAAACTGGGCTCACAGAACAGGCACATTTCTGTTGTTTCTCAATCAATTTGGCACGTGAATGGTCTGATGCTGAAATTTTCATTAAGGTGGTGTTAAGGAATTGATTAGTCCCTGCAATGCCCTGATGAGTTCTATTTCTGCACATTATATAGCTGAATTTAGACACCCATCTAATAAATGGATTTTAAATGTAACAATAACATTGCCAGCTCTTTTTTTTTTTTTGGTGGTAAATCTTCAATTCCTCTCTCAATATTTATTACCTGTAGAATGCAGCAAATCTTTGGGGACAAGAATAATGTTTCTTAAACATTTACACAGTGTTAGGTTTACATCAAGTCACGATTCCCTGGAGCCTAAGCCTCTAATCAATATGAACCCATATCTCTCGATTCTACAGTGTGGTAAAATTAGTTGAATTATTGAAGACAGTGGGTAAGAGTTCAGCTGTGTGCATAGCTGGGATATGGATCTGAGGAGAGAGTTCTTCTTTCATACTGTGCAGCATTCTTTTCAGTCCCATACTCAAGCACCAAGAAATAAAAAAATTCTGAAAAGAGCATCCTGACTATGCCAGAGGTCCATGTAGGGATATATGAGTGAGTAAGGCTGACAAACTGATAACAACACCTGAGTCCTGTCCTCTGCAGAGCTCCTGCCACACTTCAGGCAGGGCTGTCATAGAACAGAATAGTTTGGGTTGGAAAGAACCTTAAGTTCATCTAGTCCAATCCCCCTGCAATGAGCAGGGACATCTTCAACTAGATCAGGTTGCACAGAACCCCATCCAATCTGACCTTGGATGTTTCTGGGAGTGGGGTATCCGCCACCTCTCTTGGCAACCTGTTCCAGTTTCTTACCACCTGTACTGTAGAAAAAGAAATCTTCCTTAGATCTTACCTAAACCTACCCTCTTTCAGCTTAAAGCCATTCCCCTTGCCCTATCACTACATGTTCTTGTAAAAAGTCCCTCTTCAGTGCTTATATAATCCCCATTAGGTTCTGGAACGTTGCTATAAGGTCTCCCTGGAGCCTTCTCTTCTCCATGCTGAACAGCTCCAGCTCTTTCAGCCTGTCTTCATAGGGGAGGTGCTCCAGTCCTATTATCAACTTAGTTGCCATTCTCTGGGCTTGCTTCAACAGGACCATGTCCTTCTTGTGTTGGGGCCGCCAGAGCTCAATGCAGTACTCCAGAGTGGAGTAGACAGAGAGAATCACCTCTCTCAATCTTCTGGTCTTTTCATAGAACCATTAAGGATGGAAAAGATACCCGAGATCATGAAGTCCAACCTTCCACCAAATACCACCATGCCCACTAAACCTTGTCATGAAGGATATGATGCAGCCCAGGATACTGTCTCTGGGGTAGTAGCGTCAGGGGAGGAGAGAAGGTGAAATATGGCAGTGGAGGTGCAGGCCGGAGTGAGGCAGCCTTCCTGGGGGCCAGGCAGCCCACCCTTTGAAGTCATGGAACAGTTTCCAAGTGCCATTTGTGCCCCTGGCTTGGTTTGCATACACATGGCATTACCTCATCCAACAAAGCCGCCGTCAGCCAGGGCTGCACAATGGTGGGGGCTGGCTGTGCCCCATGGGGGGCTCCCAGTTGCCCTGGGAACGCTGCATTCCAGCATCAGCTGCTAATGTGCAAAGCATGCTGCTGGGGGCTGGCCCGGGCAGAGCATGGGAACATTCTTGCATACTTTATGAGACAGAAACAAACCGACTTTCAACAGAACAACAGCCAGGCATAATCCCCCCACCCCTCGCCCCACTGCCTTCGCCCACCCCTCTGAAACCAAAGCACTCTGGACCTTTGTGTGAGAGCTAGGAGGTTCATTTCCAGGGTGTTTTGCCAATAAAACAAACCAAAGATATGTCCTGATCCAAGAGTGAATTTTCCATGTCTCTGGACATGAATGGCCTTAGCACTGAATGCCTAAAGTGTCATTTCCTACAGTCTTTTAGGCCAGGGCACCCAGGCATCCTTGGCCAGGCCCTCCTATGGAAAGTTAACACCTGGGATAACTGGAACACTGTCTGACCTAACTCCATGAAACAACCTTCTGCCTTCCCCAAGCCCCTTTCTATTCTCTGCAAGGACAGCTTACCACCAGCAAAAATAGCATCAAAACATGACTCAGTTGTCCCCAGAGCCCCTATCCACATTGAAGCAACCTGCTTATTTACCACAAGGTAGTAGTTCTGCATATTACCACAAGGCTTTTGTGGGGAAAAAAAAGCAAGACCAAGGGAGGCAAAATGGCACTGAAGACAACTTCTCACTGCAGGGTTCACTAAGTGTAAGTAAGTGCATCAGTATGTGCATGTGTGGGGTTCTCACCTTATTCCACACTTAGTGGCAGAGCTGGTTTCAGCAGAGGCAAAATAGTTCACCTTTGTTTAAGAAGAAGCTAAACAGTTAACTCATTGAATAAGTAATTCAAGGTACAGCCTCCGTGTCTCTGTAGCACATCGATGTAACAGAAGGAACAGTGATGTGGAAATCTTGTTAGCAGGATGCATTAGAGAGCCCAGTTTTTACACTGTTCATGGACCTCTAACTATTGCAGGTGTCCACATGCAGCAGAGTTACTTGTGGTTTTTCCCTTCTACATGCAGAAAAACATACAACATCACCTGTGTAAGGCAAGATGCAGGTGCCCAAGGCAGCTCGCATCCTTTCGCACTGAATTACTTCAGATCCCCACTGTTCTTCCTTCAAAGAGCATGTTTAGGAGAAGTGATCTTTTAGTGACCCCTAGGCAGGGTCTGTACATCTGGTTTGTAGTTGATGGTCATTGGGGATGCAGGTTCAGTCCAGCACTGACAGTGGTTCTCAGATGCTGCAAATCAGTGCTTGTTGATGTGACTACTGGAAATAAATTTAGTGACAGGCTTTTGCCTGCTGGTAATCCAGTAAATAGTATCTGTTCCTAAACCAGGTTTTTAAGAGACAGCTAATTTTGCAGCAGCACATGGCAAGCTCTTTAAAGGAACATCAGTTTCAAATCTCTGTGTCTCATCTGTGCTGTGCTGGTGCTAATAGCTACATGCTGTACACAAGTCTCTTTTAACTAAAGATTTGAGAGAAGGTTTGCTTTTGTCTCCTCAGTTTGTTTACTTTGTAAACATGGTGTTATGCACTGTCAGTTCAGCTATTTCCCCCACCCTGCAGTCTTCTTCTGGAGATTCTTTATATCTTGCTTTCACATGGTGTCTGAGGAGAGAAACTGCTGTGCCGTATGTCTGTAAAACTACTGTTACAGTAGGCTGGATAGTAGATAGTGCACTTAATGCTACGTCACTTTTTTAAAAAAAAACCAACTCTGTGATGTGAAGATGCAGCATTTTTGATCTAATAAGAGCAAATAAAGCTGGATTTACAACTTCATCAAGCTGTGGCTTGGATTCTTCTTAGGGTCCTGAAGAATTTGGGGACATGTGTAGTAAATCTCGGTTCCATCTCTAGTTCAGTGCTTTCAAACCATGTTGGTCACGACTGAATACTGCTATTGTTCTTTGCCTCCTGACATGTCTTCATCCAGTTGATCCACATTTGAGTGGTTGCACATGTCTTTGCAGGATGCCTTCCCCATGATGGAAGGATTCCTGAGCTGTGAGAGACCAAGCCTGGCCATTTGCAGCAGTAGACAGATGTCCTATAACAAGTCTGGAAGCAGTCCAGCAATGTTTACACTGAGCTGAATTTGACTTGGCAGTTTCAGATGTCCCTGCATCATGTTCCTCATCATGTCTGATTCTGTTCCCACGGGTGAAGGCAGACCCAAAGTTTATCTTGCAGTGTTCAGAGCATTCCCCAAAGAAAAAGGACAAGTAGCACGCAGGGTGAGCCTGTCCACCAGGATGTCTACCCCAAGCACATTCAACCTCAAGAATTTATCCTGTTCAAAGTGCAGGCAGTGACCAAAGTCTCCATCTGCCAATCCCACTCCCTGACTCCACAGGGATGTCTCCACACCTACACCTAAGCCATAATCAGCAAAAACATGGTGTCTTTCAAGGAACCACAGTATGTTTGCATTAAGAAAAAGAAAATGCCTGGAGACATCTCCCTGATTCTTACCATCAGAGAAAAAATCCATTCCTAGGCCCAAAAGAGGGAAACATACTGAAGAAAACATTTTCTCCACAAAGAGCCTTTCTGATAAGCACCCTTCCTCACTGACTGTGGGAAAGCACACTGGGGTTTTCAGCTTGAAGCTCTTCTACTCACCATGACCTTTTTGTCTGTCTATAGCTGTAGGAACAGCTACTACTCTTCATAGCTGATCAACCTATGCAGCCCACCCCAGAGCTAGAGCTGCTGCCTGTGGCAGCTGTTGCATTTGTGAAGTCCAGCTTTGACTAAAGTGCTGCAAGGAGTAGGGACAGATAGCCCAGAGAAAGCCCACCAAAATTTAGAAGCAAAATTTAATGCAAAATTTAGAAGCTGCTTTACTTAAATGTATGTGTGAATGTCACAGCATTTCTCTACATGGAGAGATTGGGCTGGGCCATTGCTTAGCTCTTTACTTTATGGCAAAGTTATTACTAAAGGGCTTGGCACTGGGCTGAAGGGCTCAGTAAAGGAGGCAATCCCACTAATTCTGGGAAAAGCACCACTCCACAGGTAAGGGTAAATGCACTGTGGCTGAAAGCATTGCACAAGCACATCCCTTCTTGGCAAATAAAAGTCAATCTTTATCGCACTCCCTGGAATTTTGTAATATTTAAATCTCCAGTTCATGTAGCAGGGTCTCTGATATTGCTGAGCTGCTGACTAAAGTAAATCCCAAATAGATTTTGTTTGGCTTTCCCATGTCACAGTAGTCCCCAAAAGGTGTTTTTATTATTTTAAGTGTTAGGCATGTGCATGGGAAAGAATTTTGTTAGTTTAACTTGACCACTCCCTAGGAGTTTTCTTGTCTCTCTCAGCGTCTCCTTACCCTCAGGCTGCTCACATCTTTCAGCAGATCTCACTACTGGATTCAGCAGCTCTGCTCTTCATTCCCTAGCTTTCCATGCAGATCCTGGCAGGGCTGGGCACCCACTACTCTCACCAGGCAGGGGGAACTCATGGCCTTTCACAGGGAAGGGGTTGCTCTTTTCAAGGGCAGAGACTGTAAGGCTGAAACTCATGGTCAAACGTAAAAGCCAGTACAAAGTTGTACACTACCTGGATTTCAGACTCTATCTCAACTAGCATGTAATTAATAAATAAGACTTATGCTGGCCTTCTGCATAGTAGTGAAATCCACTGCTTGTCCTTTATTCCAATCCACTGCTTCTTGCTTGTTCTGTCTCGCCTGATAACAACAGTGCAGTGTACAGCTTTTCTCTGGCTAAACAGCAGGAAGACCATGAGGCACTTTACACCATGCAAAATTTTTTCCCTGGTTTCTGAACAGAGTGGTAAGTGAGCTGCAATGAAAGGAGCACGCAGATAAATTCAAATTGGAAATAAGGAGCATGTTTGAACATTCAAGCATATTCAGGGTAATGCTATCAAATACTTCTGCAGTAGAAGGGCCAAAATGTTGTCCAGGAGTTCCTTAGGGTCTGCAGGAGTCTAATATACTGAAATCATTCGTGAATAATGTAAGAAGAGATGCCATAGGCAAACAGAATATTGCAAACCAATTCCTTCCTATTTGCATTTAATAGTGTTTGTATTACTTGAAAGTTATACCTCAATTCAGCAGAAAGCATCATGCTGATTTTCTCCTGGGCTCCTATAGTTTGTCAGTCATTACAAGGGAAGCCAGAAGCTGCCCTCAGGCCCACTGTCCTTTGTTGGAGCTGGCCGGGTTCACAAGATGGGCACAAGATGAGGCTACAGTCTTTTGTTGAGTATGTCCAGGTGCTCTTTTCTCACCAGACTACTGCTGAGACTTTGTCTTCTGTCAGCTGGAAGTGCAGGCACAAGGCAAAGCTGATCAGTCAGGCAGAACAAAGAGTAAATATGGGTAAAGTGATGAGATGCAAGAGACGGCAGAAAAGAGGTGGATCTGTGGAAACACTGGTCCTCAGGTGTCATCAGTGTCTGCAAGATTATTTGCAGAAGGCGAAAGAGGCAAAGAAAGAAAATTCCACGTGTATGGTGTTTCTGGCAAAACAGCCTCAGATCAGGGAATTTCTACTTTAGTTTATTGCCAATTAACAGGAGCTTTTAATCATTGGTTTGGATGTTGAGAATAAGAAACTATGAACAATTAAACAAACACTTGGGTAAGCATCTTTCTTGACTCTTTCCCAGGCACAACTTCAGCTAAACACCTTTTTTCTCTCCTTCCTAGTCTCACCTCCCTTTTTTTAATGTGGGTTACACTGATTAATCCCAGAGATTGGGGCTGTACACATAGTGGTTTTAGTCTGCTGCTTTACCATGCTTCTCACTGGTATTCCATCTGTCATTTTTACTGCTTTTCCACTCTTCTTCATGTTTCTTACTGTTTTGCCTAATGGCCACAGTCCCTCAGACTTGTCCTTTCCCTGGTGTTGATCAGCCATAGCCACAGTCCCACAGGGGTGTCCCTGCCCACTCTGGGTTACCCATGGTCTACAGGGTGCTTCCTTTTAACATGGAGCTCTTTCTTCCAAGAGCGTTTCCCCAGCTCCATGTCTCCACAATTATCTCTCTCTTCATTTGTGTCTCTGTAAAAGTGTTCTCTGCATAACTTGCACTGCAATGGCTGCTGGTCTTCCTGAAATACGTCTGAGCTGGGATATTGTGGAATTCCCTGCCTGCCTGGCTGCGGCTCTGGTGTGTAGTGGCCACCCATACTGTTTTCAGATGTGGCTGGACCCAGTTGTGACTGTCACTGGGCAGCTCATGGCGTTTCTCCAGATGGGTCCCCACCACAGCCCTGCTGCTGAAACCCAGCCATGCATGCTCCATGCACAGGGAAACATAACTTCAGTGAGACTGAGAGATAAACTATTTTTTTTCCCAGGGAATGGACAGACAGTGGAAAAGGAATGCAGCACGCAAGGAAGACATGCAGTTAGTGAAGGTATAGTTGAAATTAATCTCTCCTTGTATATATAAACATTTACTCCTCCCTGTATAATATAGAAATATTTAGTAAAATGGAAAAGTATCACTTTGAAAACGCTACCCCAGAATTCCTGCTGAAAAGTATAAGGCTTATGTGGTATTAGGGAACAATAAAAGAGCAGGAAGTAGGTCTCTTCCTTCCAGTGGTGGTCCCTCTTTCTCCTGCCAATTTTTATTTTCCATGCATTTTCTATACCGATTCAAACACCAAAGATCCTACTGCAAATGATTCAACTGTGATGTCCCATTTATGTTTACCTCCTGACAGGGATGAAAAGGCAACGAACACCTTGGTCCTGCTGCAGGAATCCCAGATATCTCTGCTCTGTCTCCACCTTTGGCAGAGAGATTGCCAGGGGTTCTCATGGTCCTGAGGTGAAGGAGAGGGAGGATCCATCACAGGCTTGATCTGGACTTCTAATTCCTCACCTGAGTGAACAAGCTTGACCTGTCCTCCTAGCAGATGTCCTATATGAATGATAGTTTTTGTGATTATTGCCAAAGCCTTAATTTTGCAGTGCAGAATTTCTTTCTAGGACTGAAAGACCTGTAGGAACTGTTGGCACAGGATCAGTACCCTCCTGGAATAGGAGCATCTGACCAGATTCCTCAAAATAGCTCTAAAAAGTGTTTTTGTTCTTACAAGTCATCATCCATGCATGAAAAGCCACATCACCAAAGCCAGAATATTGACAATGAAGTGGCTACAGCAATCCCAGCTGATATGGTAGAGGGCTTTTGCAATAAGACTTGCAGTAATCTGTCACACTTCTCCCATTTCACTGCTCTCATACCAGCTTGTGATAAACAGCCCACGTCAGCTTAAAAGCCTTTCCTACATCACAGAATTGCTTTTCCAATTCTTTTTTTAAGGATTAATGTAAGAAGTTGTCTATGATTGCTATAAAAATAATGGAATGAGAGAAAGATGTTGTTACCTTGGCTGTAAATCATCCCAGGGATTCTGATGTAATTTTCTACCTCTCAGACTTTCCTTCCAGGGTTTGTGATACAATCAGAGGGCCTGGACTTGCTCAATCCCCACCTAGTACAACCTAGCTATGCTTGTGCTTAGGTTAGTTCACCACAGAGCAAAGCCGCAAATCATAGATCCAAACTTCCATTGCATTCTCTGTTGGGAAAATAGAACACAAAGCCCCAGAGACTATGCAGCAGCCCTGACATGGGCTTTCAGTGAGCTCTGCAGAGCTCTCTGATGCAGAGATCAGAAATGTCCAAGGAAGTTGTCTGCAAATTGTATTGCAAGTTGAGCTTCTCATGAAAGTCATGGCTGCTTTTTATTCACTCTTGGCTCAGGAAGGACAGCATCAAACAAATTTATCCTTGCAATTTTTTATTTTTTATTTTTTTTTTAATTATACCTCAGAGTTTTAATCTGTGCTTTTATAGGGATCCTTCTCTGCTTCTTCCCTGAGGTAACAAAATATGTGATCAGGGGTAAGAATTACTTAGCTTTAGCCCTCTAAAATTTAAGCACTTAGTCTGTGCTACCTATCTGCATTTTTAATCAGTGAACACAAAAACCTTCTCCAGAGAGCAACTGATCCTATGCTAAAATAGCATGTCTAACATATGTGGGAAGAACTGTCCTTTTGAGATGCTTTTAATGCTGTATCTATTGACTGTAGATGAAGCTCAGATAACTAGATTAACACCCCAATTTTAGAGGGCTAAAGAACAGCTAATGCCTGGAGAATGGCAAAAGCTGCTTTTTTTTGTGACTGGGGAAGCAACATGACTGTCCATCAGCCTTTTTGGACATGACACTTCTCTGGGCTTTTGTGAGGATGGAAGGAAGGTCAAAGAGGAGGTGGAAGGCTTTCCACCTCTGCCTGACCAGTACCACAGGCAGTGTTAGGCATCTTCAGGCTCAGTCAATGACTGTGTCTGTCATGGCATAGGAATGGTACAACTGTCTGGGTATTCCATTGTATGTCACACTGGAGGGCTGAATGAATTTGAAAAATTATGTGCAAGATGAAGACAGTCAGGTTGTGTCTGGCCTGGCTCTATGCAATCTGCACAGAGATGCTGCTGTGCTGTAGTCCAGGAAGGAAATGTATGGAGGGTAAGATGTGTGGAGCAATTGTTACTGGCCTGAAGCGTAAGGATGCTTAGGGGTATGGTAGCACTTTAAACCAAGGATTTCACTTTATATAAAACATTAAAATAAAACATTACTTTCATGCCTTGTGGTTAGTATTTATGAAAACTTAATCATTTTATGAAGTTTAAAAACTAGTATCACTCAGCTGCTTTTTAAAGATTTTTTTATAAAGTTTAGATTTTGCAGAAGTGGAAGAAAACATTTTTATAGTTGCAGACCTGAAAAAAAGCCAGGTAGGTATTTCTTCCTGCTTCATTATGATTCGTACTTTATCAGTGGAGCTGAAGAGAGTCACAACTGTTCCTGGCTGGAGAGAATAACTGTAGCTCAAAGCCCAGAGTATGATCTGTATAGTATTTATGTATTCACATACTTGAGTTGTAAGTAAGTTCTAATGAACTAAAGAAATATCTGTGGTTTGACTACTGGGATCATGGCCAATGTCTACACAAACCACTGCTGTCCCTAACCCTCTTTGCATTCAGTGTACAAGTCAACCTCTTCTTGCCTCACAAGGAGAGATAAGTCTTAAGCTACATATCCTGTTTAATGGAGAAGTTTCAAGACTTTCTGTTCCCCTGTCTTTGTTCTTCAAAACCTAAGATGAAAGCCTTCAGCACAAGCTGCCTGCTGTGCTCGACCCCAGTACCTGTTCAGTGAGGTCAGGACTACGTGTGGTCGGGAGCAGCGCTGCCAGCACTGACATCCTGCCAGCAGAAAACAGGTGCATCCCAAGTAAGCTGAGTGTGAGAGGCTTTGTCACAGCTGTGGGATGTCCCCTGGGTGAAATCCTGCCTTGCTCAGCCTGGAGAAAATCTTGCTGATGGCAGATGGGCCAATGAGGCCTCAAGGGCTATAGCTTTTCTTGCAAATTAAAGATGCCCAGGGCTGTCTTCTGCCCCTGGAAGTGACTGGCACAGTCTGGAGATGCACAAAAAATGCTCAGCTCCTTGCACGCTGGACTCAGAATTTGCCTAGGAGAGTGCCTATAAGCTCACAGTGCAGGCAGCAGAGCTACAGCTTTGAGCCCTGCACCAGTGTTGGTAGCCTGACTGAAGCTGAAATTTAAGAATAATAAGAAAGCAGACAAAAAGACATGTAATAAAAACACCCCATCAACTTTCTGATTTTCTTTGGAGATGATCTGATAATAGATAAGACGACTAACTTGTGATACCAACGTTTTGGTTGCCTTTGTTGAGAATTGAACTCCTTCATTATCTGTAGTGCTTCAAAACAGCCTGTGGGATTCCCACGCCTACATGTGTGTTGAAGCACACAATTTTCCAGCTTCTCAGTATTTAAATCTAAATCCTCACTGGATTTATGCATTTGTTAATATGACAATTATTTGGATTGGGGTTATCTCAGCTGCTTGTCATCTGGGAGGTGTGAAAGCTCCTGTTACATTGTGATAACTTTTCAGATACCAAGCAGTATAAAAATACTGAGGCTGTAGTCAGAACAGTTTCTGAGCAAGTTACGTTCAAGGGCTGGTGCACCACGTCCTGTGAATCCATCATTTGAGACTGTGCAGGTGCTCAAGTAGGAGGAGGAGGATGAGAGCAGAACCTGCATGGGCTGGTCAGGGGAAGCCAAATGAGGTGTGAAACTTGGCTTTGAGCTCTTACTGTCTTATTATATTTGGGAATGGGCTGAGGTCCATGGCCAGACAGGCAGGACTGAGGAGAGCTGGAGACCAGTCCTGCTGCAGAAACTGACAGCCCTTGAGGCGACTGACATGGGGTCCTGGGCCATGGACAGGGTGGGGAAGCCCTGGGAGGGCTGAAATGAGATCTGACTGGATGTTGTGGTTTAACCCCAGCCAGTAACCAAGCACCACACAGCCGCTTGCTCATTCGCCCACCAGCAGGATCAGGGAGAGAATAGAAAGGGTAAAACATAGAGAACTCATGCGCTGAGATAAAGACAGTTCAATAGGGAAAGCAAAAGCCATGACACAAGCAAAGGAAAATGAGAAATTAATCCACTGCTTCCCAAGGGCAGGCAGGTTTCTCTCTCCAGGAGAGCAGTGCCCCATGATGTGTAATTGTTACTTCGGAAGTCAAGTGCCATCACTAGGAGAGTGCCTATAAGCTCACAGTGCAGGCAGCAGAGCTACAGCTCTGAGCCCTGCCCCCTGCCTGTTTTTTTACAGCACAGCTGAAGATACAAATATTTTTCCAGTGCCTTCACTGAAGGCTCTTCTGGTTCACTTCTCTCCACAGACATCTGTGATTTGTACCTGGCACAGGGCTGATGCATTTCGCAGTGAACAACACTCTCCGGGGCTGCAGTGGAAGAGAAAGGGAGAGAAAAAAATATCTTCTGTGGAATGAAGAGAGATTGCTGACAGCTGGTGACATCTGTGTGAGCAAGCACTGGGCTTTGTAAACCTGTGAGCCAGCCAGTCACCCTGATGTGCCTGTGAATGCTGTCAAGGAGGAGGATGTACTGACTCAGAAGTACACCCTGACTTTGGTGCCATCCTTGTCTCTCACTCAGGTCTCCTCTGTTTTCATTCCCACAGATGTCTACACAGGATAGCACAAATGCTTTCTCTTCAAAGGCTCACAGTGAGAGGTAGGGGAGCTGAGCATCCCACTTTCTCCACACACCCTACCCCAGGCTTGCTGTAGGAGTCAACAGCATCATGCCAGGGGCAACACCATGCCCTGGTGGCACTGCAGTGGGATGACAGCTTCCCAAGCTGTCCTGGCAAATCCAGTCAAAAGACCAGTACTTTAAAGCACTAATACACATCCAATTTAGCCAGAAACTCTGTTGTTAAAATTAGAGAGAGAGAGAGTGAATTTCCATGATACAGCAATGCTCACATAGGAGCTTTTGGCCAACACAGTTGTGCCTGTCAGGGAAAACTGTTCTTCACACCTTTGACAGATGTATCATTGCCAAGCAGAAGTCTGTTTTGTAGACCTGGCCTCGCTCTGTCCTTCATGTTTGAAATGTGCTCTGAGAACCACAGGTATTTTTCACACAAGATAAGAAAGTAGAGGAGGAGGCTGAAACAATGGCCAGTTGTTTTCCACTCAGGATGGTATTGTTCAGCGGGTTTATCTTATTGGTATTTTTATCACATCACCTCTCAAATGTATCTGTACTACTTTCAATATCTCAGGAAAAAAGAGAAGAGGTGAACTTGAAAAAAGGAAAGTTGGAGTCAATTAACCCGTTTGTCTATGGGACCGGAGGGCCCAGCTCCTGCTCCAGCAACCCTGTTCTCAGTGATAAACTTCCCAGCTTTGAATGAGCAATGGGTAGATGAGCTGTGCTGCAGTGCTGGGCTTGGCAGAGAGCGTCCCAAAGCAGTGCTACAGCCTTGGCAATGACCAGTACACAACTGGTGTCTGTGAGGATGAGCATTGAAGCAAACCTGCCTCTCACTGGCACTCTGAACACTGTTCCATGTTTAAATAACCGGTGGACCAACAAGAGGAGACAAATCCCAATTATTCTGCGTTGCCTTTGCTGTTTGTGCTGTACCTGATATTCATTTCAGCTATTGGAGGTGGAGGGAAGGAAGACGATAATAAGGAATAAAGAAGTGTAATAAAATGCCAGACAGGCACATTACAGAAGGAGAACAGGGAAAGCATAGCCACCTTGGGTACAATAAATCTTGTCTTTAAATACTTTAAGCAGCTTTCTCACAATGATGGATCCCTTGGAAAGACTTAAACTAGAACAGATAGTTAGGGAACTAAAATCCTAATTTGAAATCAGCTCTTAAATGCAGAACTAAAGCCCTATCTGTATTAAAATTTAAACTGAACCTGGGTAGGCAATGATATATGTCTCTAGGGTGACTTGGTAGCCATATATTTCCAACAATACTATAAGCAGCAGGTTAGAATGAAGTAGCCTCTGATGGTTTTGGCATGCTGGCAACAGACAGAATTATAGGAAATCTGATGCCAACACTTGTCAGTCTTTGAGAGCAAAATACATGTATATACTTCAAGGCAAAAAAAATACAAAAAGGAGACATTTAATAGACACAGTCCCATACTTCCCTGAGGTGAATTCCGTGATACAGTATACATTCTCTAGCTTACATATACACACCCATAATGCTCAAATCATGTCTGTGTCTGATTGTATGTCGTGACCTTTCCTATTCCAGTAGTAAACTTAAAGGAAAGCAATGAAAAACATTAGACAGGAGAGCCAGCACACTGCTGTGCCGGGAGAAAACATCTCTGCTGCAATCACATAGAGCCAAAAGTTCCCTCTGTGAGATCTGGGCTGGGTCTGACCTTGGGAGCCCAAAATTATCACTCCCATCAGCACTGGCGATTGCAATTGTTACGGCTGTTTCTAGCTTTGGCTGCCTGCTCCCACTTCTGCTGGGGAACATGCCTCCCTCTGGGGCAGTGGCAGGACAGATACTGTGCTGGTTCCTCAGCTGGCACTGCTCAATCTCTTTTAATAACGATTGACTGAATTCTGATTGGTGAACAGGACAGTTCAGCAGAGGACAGGCTACCTGTTCTGCCAGCTCTCCTTCTATGGGAACTTTGATCACCAAGAGATTGGGACAGGCTCTGACAGCTTTTATCATCATATCTAACAACAGCGTTCTGAATCAGAGGTCACACTCTCTGATTAGGTCACTATGAAGGGCATTGAACTTTACATGTGATCACAGCAGCGGGGCAGGAAAACAGCTACAGGTGGTTACATCTTGAACTATAGCAGCTTTATCTGACAATGGCTGCAAATCTGAGCTATAAGTCCCACTACGTAATGCATTTTTTGTTATAGGCTTTAACTGAAATACGGGTAAGACTCATGAGGTGTGACTTTTGAATGCTTCAAAAGACTTTCCTTCTCAAAATACAAAACCCCTCAAACAAACAAGCAAGAAAACAAACAATCCTGTGTGCTCAGGGCTACTTTGTCTGTAAGATCTGCAGATCTGCATCAGATGTTACAGGTGCCAGCTTGCATGGGGGCTTTAGTTGATTCACAGCTCAAAGACATATAGTTCTCTTTTACAACTATGAAAGAAGTTTGTGAAATTTCTATTTGGGGCTCAGGAGGAGGTTTTGCCACAATATGGACAACTTGTGGGCAACTTTTCCAGCACTCCTCTCCTCACACCTGCATAGTCATTGCCAGTACATCTGAAGAACTGTTCCATCCTCAACAAAGGCATGTTGGGGGGAAAGGGGAATGGTTTTAAACTGAAAGAGAGAAGGTTTAGATTAGATATTACAAAGAAATTCTTTACTGAGAGGGCAGTGAGGCACTGAAACAGGTTGCCCAGAGAAGTTGTGGATGCCCCATCCCTGGAAGTGTTCAAGGCTAGGTTGGATGGAGCTCTGAGCAATCTCTCTACCAGAAGGTGTCTCTGCCCATGACAGGGGAGTTGGAACTAGATGATCTTTAAGGTCCCTTAAAACCAAGCTATTCTATGATTCTATGATCTGTGAGGAAATTCTCCCCATCAAAGGTAATGTGTCCAGAGTTTAATGAATTACAGCAGCACATCCTTCAAGGCACAGAATTCCTGCTGAAATGATACTTGCTCCCATGTCTCTAATTCACCTACCTGTTTATTTTTGTAAAACCTCTCAACATGACACATATATGTGCAGCTACATATTCTGCAAATGACATGTCCAGCTTGGTAAAACAAATAAGGCAGCTCTTTTTTATATCTTAGTGGAGTTATATTTTGCTAATACTTTTTACATCTTAAGAAAAACATCTCTGATTCATTATGGAGTAAGGTTAACCAGGAACATTAAAACACTACCTCCCACCCACATGACTGAAGCTGAATGACTAAAAGTAGGTACGTTGAAAGAGCAATTTTGTGGGAGAAAAAGAGAGTTGTTATTGGCCTCCAGAACTCAAAAGCAAATGTTCTTCATTTTGTTGCAACGGCAAAATATATCGGGTGTGCCTTCCAGTGCCATGTGGCAACTGCCCAGAGGGCTCTACTCATGGGTTCCAGCTGTATGGTGTGAAAAGTAGCTCACCCAGAATTAAAACCAGTGGATTTGTTCAAAGGTTACAACTTTGCGCACAGAATGGTGTGAGGCTTTTTTCCCCAAAGAGGGCTGGAAATCAAAGTTTGAAGCAAAAAACATGCAAGTGCAGCTTAATTCGAATCTGTTTGATCTGGTTTTTGCCCTTCCTTAGGCAAGATGAGTTAGCTCAGAAGCAAACTTCATTATTATTGCAAGCTGGTGGTGAAATGTGCTAGAGGTATATTTATTTGTTAAATAAATGCAGGGAGTATGCTTTACTGCTTCACCACACCCACATGAAGCTCTGAATAATTACAGGCTTGTTGCCAGACAAGCTAGGGTTGTTGGATTTTTTGGTTGTTTTTTGCAAACAGAGTTCTTATTCATAAGTCATAAATAACTGCCTTTGATGGAGAAGATAAAGTTTCACAGAAATGCTTAATGATTGTTCTAAGTGGACTTCCGCAACAAAAAGGGGGGTTGTATTTAGTTATTGCTTATAGTCATTCCATGTTAAACATCAAAAGATAAGTTTTCTACCAGATATAAACCAGACTGAGAAAGCAGAACGTTATGTAGAGTAGGAATTCTCTTTCCAAGTATCAGTTGTTTCCAAGCACCAAGCACAGCATATTAAGAAAAATTGGCTTTAGTAATTTTAAAATGGCTATTGTAGGTGCAAAGCTTATATACACTTCAGTGTGTCTATCTCCTATCTTAGAAACACTCAGAAATTTGTCTTGGAGTGCATGCCATCTAGGATTGTATCAGTCCAATATTATTTAATTGTATCACTCTGGTGGAGTTCTGGCTCTGGGTTTCTTCATGTTCTGGTGGCTGTCAGAAGTCAGTGATCTATCTTGCTTCCTTGCCCCATTTTGTGGGCCTTCAAAAGGCAGTGTGAATATCAGGCTTTGCTGCTGACTGCATCCGTTCCTTACAAACGTTTAAGAAGATAGGTGCGAGTCATTGCTCTTTAAACCTGGTCACTTTGTGGCATAGGGGGAGAATATTATGGTGGGTCATATCTCCACAGCTTTCCAGCTAGCACCTTTCACCACATTTACACAAAAACTAAAGGAGAGGGAGGGATTGCTTGCTCTAGATATCCTTTCCTGATTAATGTTCTTAGTCACATCTTAAGCTGTCCTTAATGACTGGTCAGCAGTAAGAGAGTCAGCTACTAGCAGAGCTCCAAGCATCATGTGGCCATGCTGCTGTGGTAAATTACAACACAGCTAGTGGCCAAGAAACTGGTTAAAGGGTGTTGTATACAGCTAGTTGACACCTTCAGCTTGTTTACCTTCTAATTCCAACAAATCTGCAGGAACGTGGCCTTGAGGCAAGAGCAGGGGAAAGAGCATGTTGTACACTGTTGGGGAGGACACATGGTGGGCATCCATTGCTGATCAGGGACCCTCTGTGCTGTGGGACTGCAACTGAGAATCACAGCTGTATCCCCCCAGTTCTGCTATCTTATGTTCTCTTTTTACCTTTCATTGCTCTTGTTTAGAATTTAGCCAAGTAACAAAAGTCTTGGCAATTCTCTATGAATGCCATGGGGTCTGTGCAGGTCTGCCCACATATTGGTGGTGCTGGTGGGAATAACTACGTCTAATAGGCCTTGAGTATAAAAGCAGCTGATAAACAGAGAGGGGCAGAGCATTTGTCTCTCAGATTATTCTCCCTATGATAAATTGCCCCTTTGGGAATCAAAGGGGTCATTTACTATCTCTTAATCCTCTTTCCTCTCCCATACCACTTTTGCTTGTTATCCTATTAAGCTTTTTTCCAATTTTGATAAAAAAGGCACATAAATATGTCAAAACATTCCAAAGTATTAATACACTTTCTACACAAATTTTCTACACTTTTTCCTACAACTCTGCTAAGGATGTGCTCACTGTGCAGTGAGTCTGAGTCTCACAAACATTCACTTCTGACTCCATGTCTGGATTCTCTTGTTTTAGAAGCTTTCCGGGCTATCTGATTGGGATTTATTCCTCCCATAGTTTCCTTATTCTTAGTCTACTCTCTCTGACATTTCATTATGGTAAATAAGAAAAGGCTGTCACTACTGTACAATGACTATTGTTTCAAGCACCCTTTATCTCTGGTTGATTTATATTTCTAAAAGTCGGGGCAGGAGAGAATGGTTGCAACAATGTGTGAGGAACAATGGCATCCTCTGTCTTACACAGAGAGGCCGGAACACAGTCAAGAGAGTTGGAGGTAAGCCACTCACTAGATTAGAGCTGCAATGTCTACAGTAGGTTGAATGGGAGAGGTGGAGGGGAAGCTGTGAAGAAATCTTTTTCAAAACCTTTAATGCGTGGCATTTTTTGTGGCTTTCCCTCTCCAGGAGTTGATATTGCTAATCCCTTTCTAAATGGTGTTTGAACACTGCTGTCCTCAGGGGTCCACCCATCTCTCAGCTCCACCTCCTTATTCCCAGCTCTTTGTTTATGCATCCTGGTCTAAATCCTTATGGGATTGATAAGGAAAATAACTGCCTTGGCATTTCACGCTGCAGCACCAGAATGCTTGCTGAAGTTCACTAACAGTGGTCAAAGAATATTTTAGGTTGACTACTTGCCTAGCTCTGGAAGTAATGGAGAGCAAGCTTGTTTAAGAAGTGAAGGTATTCCTTTTCACTCCCTTGACAAACTGGTCCAAGGAAGCTTTACAGAGAAAGATGTTGGAAAAGAGTACAAAATACAGTGCTTGTCATAGCAGTGTTGTTAATTATTCCCAGATTAGTGAGCGCCCATCATTTTGCAGGAATGATTGGGGAAGACTGATCATAACCCATGGTTATATGTAGCTGTTGGAGGTTAGTGATTTGCAGGCTGATATAACTATTCTGCTTCTGGAAGTGACCTTTAGTCCAAGGGGACAGAGGTCCTTTTTTGCTCCAGTTAGTGGAGCAGACCCCAGCTGAAGGTGTGGCTTAAAGGCTGTGGTCTCAAAATCTATCCTTTTTCCTGTTGCTTTTTATTTACTGTAGAAAATCTATCCTCAATAGGATATAAACACTGATGCTGTGCTGATGTAATTCACCCTGAAATTTCAATGGGATGTGATGTTCCCCCTCTCTTTCTTGTTACCTGTCCTATTGTGCACCCTTAGTTACATTTGAGAGATTATTAACCAAATACACATTGTCCATCCTCCGTAGAGAATAGTCACAAATAAATAAATGGATTACCAATTATTGGCTTTTTATTATCATCTTGTTGCTCTTACAAGTTTTGTTTACTAAGTAGAAACATGCTAAGTATATTAATATTGAGAAGATACAGAAGTGTGGTGGAAATCAGACAAGTCAGATAATAAATATGCTTGCTTTGTGATAACCAGTGGGAGCATATTGTTTAGGCAAGAAGAGTGCTCTTCAAAACAGGATATGGGCATCTCCAGAGATTTACAAAAGGAGTGGTCAGATGCTGGACCACTCTCTTTAGCTGAAAAGATGGTTAAAGGCATACATTCATTATAGTTTCCTTTTATTTTGTAGCATCACTCAAGCAAGTGAGAAGAGAGCAAATAGCACAGTGTGCATTCATCTCACTGGCAAACGACATGGAGTAAAGTCAGTCAATAAAGCTAATTGTACCAGGACAATATGGTTAAAAGCATCATTAGCCAGTTGTTAGGACTACTCCTGCTCCAGTCAACAGACAAGGACTAGATATATCACACTTGGACATTTCCAAAGTTTAGGAGTAGCTCTGGCCCTTCAAACTGAAGCTGCAGACCTCTTTCAAATGAACTAAAGCAGGCTGGCTTGTGCTGTTTGCAGATGTGTGCTCTGCAGGGATAGACACCCTCATTCAAACTAATGACAGTAACAATAGTGATGTTAGTGATAACAGTATCAACATATTGAAATGTGAAATAAGAGGCCCCTAAGCAAAAAGTTATGCTAGTCAGATAAGTGTAATGGATGTGGGTTTGTTTGCCAGATCCAGACTTTGCTAACCGTTTTTGAAATAGTCCTCACTGGAGGTAAGCTGCCATTTTTGTCTCATTAAGGCCTGTGTGAAATGGAGGTGTTGATTATGGATAATAATATTATCGTGGGTTATAGTTATTGATAATACTACCATGAAGGAGGCACTGGAACAAATTGCAACACGGTGTGGATGTCCCATCCCTGGAAGTGTTCAAGGTCAGGTTGGATGGGGCTTTGCACAACCTGGTCTAGTGGAAAGTGTCCCTGCCCATGGCAGAGAGTTTGGAACTAGAAGATCTAATAAGGTCACACCCAAACCATTCTACAATTCTATGATTCTGTGATTCTATGATTTTCTGATTCTATGATTCTATGATAAAGGAGTGTTTTAGAAGAGGTATGGCAAAAGAGATATATCTTCAGGGGATGCCACTTTTTCAGCCAGAGATTGGATGGGAAATAGAAGGCAATGTGTCTGCCTACTGAGGTCTCCCACACACTCCTTTGGGATGTCCTCTTCTGGGTCTTCTTTGAGGTGCCACTGAACTGCAGCCTGACACAGTCAGTCAGTCCCTACTTAACTGTATTTTATTACCAGTAATTTGCTGAAGCTGTTTCCTTCAGGCTTGGCTTTAACCCCATGTTCTGTTTAAAGATCTGAAGGGGAGAAGTAGAGCAGCACTAAACTGGAGATGCTATCAACAGAGAGGCAGGACAACTGCATAGTTTCATACTCAGGCTGGTCTGGGGGGGTCTCCTGCTTCCACCTTTCCTTTGCAGGCAAATCCCGGTCCCTTCGCTCTCTGAGGTCTACTGAAGTATTCAGAAATGATCCAGCTGTGTGATAATGTAATGAGAGCTGCTGCCCTGCCTGTCACAGCTCTTGTGGCTAGGGATACAGGAGTGACAGGCAGTCTGCTGGCATGCTGCCAGGCAGCTGGGGCTGCTACTAGTTTTGTCTTGAAGGCCAGAGGAAATTTTAAATAAATATTCTCTTCAGGAGGGCAAATGCCAAGGCTTGGATTTAATGGAAGTATTATTCCCAGAGGGAAGTGTACATCATGTGGGGCTCTCACAATGAGATGCAGACTTCTGAAGATATTTCTTAATGACATTATTTATGTTTATTTTTCAGTGCTGTGGTAGCTCCCAGGAGCTATGAACCAAGTGCCTCTTAACCTTGGGACTTTATAAACACAGGCTGAAAGGGTGATCTTGAACCGGAAAGCGTTCTCTCTTTGGCAAGCTGACATTTGAGCTGATACTGTTTTACTTAAATCAAGCTAGGAAAATGAGTGCCTGTTTTTCCAGCTGGGTGCTTACCTGTCTCTCTCTCTCTCTCTCTCTCTCCCTCCCTCCCTGTCCTTTGCTTGCCCATGTCTCTCATGTTTATGCACTGTGGCATTCCTTGTGTGGTTTCATCATTTCCATTTTCAAGTGTGTGCTATGATTCAGTCATGTGTAATAGTCACTTGGGATAGTGAAAATAATTTAAAAGAAGGAAAAAAATGCTTTTTCCCCCCAGTTTTCCTGACTTTATTTCGTTATGTTAAGAGCTTTCTGATAGGGTTAATGATGGTCTGTGGAGGAAGGTATAAAGCATTACTCTGAGCCCTGCTCATCACAGTCGCTGCCATAACTTGAAATAGGGGAAAAATGAGGAGCTTATACAGCATCCTGTTCTGACTGGACACATCTTGCTTTGTATGATGGGCAACTAGCAGGTTCCAGTCTGCTTTCCACATTGTTTATCACTCATTTTCCCTGCTGCACACACTAAAAACTATGAAAATTTAAGAGGCACCTTCTGCTTTCGTCAAAGTTACAGCTAAGTGTAATTTAACAATCCTTAGGGAAATAAGAGGCCACACAATTCTGATGAAATTAGATTCCTTCTCTATTTAAATTAGGTCCAAATTATTTTTTATATGGTGTCTGGAAGCACCATGGTCACTAATAGAGACAGTTCATAGAGAAAAGGTATTTAATTTATCTAAATTTATTATGTATGTAATTGCTATAGCCTAGTTTGGCTTGTTACAGTTAATCTGGAATTAGTACTTTAGATGTTAGGCTCTAAATTAGTGGTTTGAGACAGGTGTTCCATGAGTGTCTGAGCAGAGCTTGTGGCCCAGCTGATGATTTAAAAAGCAGAGGTGGGCTTGAGTAATAAAGGCAGGAACTGTTTCAGCCATTCTCAGCAAGGCAGACTGAGGTGTAAGACAGATTGTGTAAGGGACTCCCAGCAGCAGGTCTGTGAGGACCACTGTAGTCCTGCCATGCACCTCGGTCCATCCCTGCCCTCTGACTGCTGCTTCTCTGCCTTCTTAGTGGCTTAGTTTGGAAACCTGAACAGGCTAAAAAATAAGCCACAAATAAAAGCAAATAGTCTGCAGTTGGTTAAGATCCCTGAGCAGATGGCAACAGACGGCGTGGCCTCATGATGAGGAAACAGCAAAAGAAAGGCAGTGACAGAGCGAGGGATTACATCAGGGCAGACTTGGATCTGCTGCAGGTGCTGCAGAACAGCACACTTAGAGACCCTGGGATGAGAAATATGGGGAAGAAAGACAGTATTGCACCAACCATGAGTTGGAAATGTGAATCGTAATTTAACTACATGTGGAATGGGAATTCACCTGAGCGTTGGCCACACTGATCAGTAATACTTATGATGCATTCAGCTCTTCAAAATCTCATGGGCTATTAAAAAAAGGTGGTCAAGAAGGAAATACAAGAAAACCGTAAAACACCATGAGAGGTATACAGAAGAGAACAATTATGTACCTACTAGTTACATGAGGCACTAAGAGGCACCCACTGAAATGATCAGTGAATTAAAAAGAGATGGAAGGAAATGCTTTTTCTCACTATGCAGAACTAAGCTGACTGGTGAGGGGCCATGGAACTCAGATGTCCATTGTCACAGTGTTGCTCCATACACCAAAATACACTGTTCAAGACCAGAGGACACTCACCAGCAAAAATCGTAAGAAAAATCTTTATTTATCATAACATACTTTGGCTTGGAGAGTCCAAGCCTTGCTCAAAGCAGGACCAACGGTGATGTTGTTACATTATTAAGTATAATCAGAATGTCCACACTGTATTGGCCTAGTGTGTATGGACTACTTTTGAACTCACCTTTCCTAACTTTTGAGTACTTTTTGCAGTGCACTAGAGTATTTCCTGGTGCTAAACTTGGAGAGGCAGTTGGGTAGTTTGCTGTGTTAAGAGTTGCAACTTGTCCTAGCAATTATAAACCCCACCTGCAATTATTTTTAGGCATAAAAGAGTAAGCTAGCTTTAAAAAGCATGTCTTTAGAGCTGTATGAATCTAGCAAAATTGCAACATTGCCATGAAGAAATGTGCTGAGGCATGTGAGCCTTCAGCAGATTTAGTCTGCTGACAAGCTGGATCTTGAGTGGCACCATCTTGGTGAACCAATTAAATAACGGGCGCTAGTTTCCCAAGGCTATGACCCGAGGGAATTTTACATTGTTCAGCTGAAAGTTGGAATTAGTGAGTCAAAGTTTTCCCTGAATTAGACTAGTTAAATAGTGACCTCAGCTTTGTTACCCCAGATTTCCATTCGATAAGCACAGGGTCTTACAATGCAAATGTACTGCAAAAATAGAATGCATTAAATTTCCATCCAGTTTTGGAATTAAACCTTTCTCATTTTCTCTGAAATGAAGTAGCTACATTGTGTTTTTAGTATATGATAAGAAAAAAGTTTGTCTTAATTGGGAATAAAAAGGAAAAATTATGGAAGAGGATAGTCTGCGTGAAGGAACTGTCCAAAATGGTGGGTGATGTCTTCACAGTCATATTACAGGTAGCCCACATTTATTTGGGAGCTCTGGGAGCTTCAGAGCACTTCTGCCTCAACTGTCTGTGTATGCACTGGGACTCTGAGGTCTTTGCAAGGCAGCCTACTATAGCACAAAAAAAAGGATGGCTTGGGGAAGGACTGAAACGAGCACATCCAATCAGTACAGAACAAATAAATGGGATCAAACTAAAGAAACCATGAGGCAGAAAAAAGGTGGGTCAACAGAAATTGACTGTAGAAAACAATGCTTTCATATACAATATATAAGCTGCGCAAAGCAGTTCAGTGACAAAGTGTAAACAGTGAAATGAAACTTTACAGCTTCGTACAGGGCAAAATAAACCAGTGTCATCTTAATGGCAAAACCATCATGGTTGTAGTTCATCTCTAGGAAGGGGATTCTTTGGTGGGCACCCACTGAAAAGCTGTGATCAGGAAGCAGAAATTCTGCTTTGTAGTATCTGGGGGAACTTATGGGCTACATTGAGGTCATCTATGAATTGATATGATTCAATAGTAAATCACATGAAGGAAAGATGCTTCCCCATGAGGACTCACAAAGCAATGAGGAGTGCAGGCAAGGAAGGGTTTCACAGCAAAAGCAAAGCAGGGGTATTTTCCTGCCAGTGTTACTCCATTCCTGTTGGCTATATGTAATCTAGTATCTCCTTGCAACGTGCTAGACTTTAATGGGCTGGGTGGCCAAGACACTGCTTTCTCTCATGAATTTGCCTACTGCAGCCTTCAGGGGAGTGACATCTCATGGGTCACAGAAGCTAAGAGATTATCAGTCCTTGGTCAGGCAGTAAAAAGGAAAATGGGAGCAAAGACGATGAAGAATAGAGCCTGCAGACCCACGAGGAGGTCAGAGTCCCATTGGTTGACAATCCAGTGAGGCAACAACAAAGGCAGGAGCCCTGGTAAAGCACAGGTCATGCGAGATGGCAAGGGACTGGGAACTATGGTGACAAGATCAGTAACACACTGGTGTCTGCTAGCCAGAAACTTGTGAAAGATCCAGAATGTGGACAACTTCAGGTCATCTTCTGATGGAGAAGAGCCACAAGCAAGGTAGAAGGGTAACCAAAAGGGACAGCCAGACCCTGCCCTGCAGAAGGAAAGCAGCATGAAGACAAAATAAAATACGAAGTGGATTCAGTGGGCATCCCAGGGCTTTGAGGTGCATCTTTCTGCAGCGGGAGGTCACTGAAAGACATGTCCTCAGAAAGAGTTACATCCTGTCACAATGAGTCAGAAAATTCTTAAATACTATGCAGAAAATAAGACTTGGAGAAAGTCCTCCAGAGGCTGGACAAGGAGGAATTTGGATGAAGCAGCACAGTGCTTGTTTTTGCACATCAGTTCACAGGCTACAAGGATAAAATGTCTGTAGGGAGTTACTGAGCCACTCAGGTTTCGCTGCCTGGGAACCTTTGCATCGATGTTCAGCATCCAGCAGGTCAAACAGCAGCACCCTGTCACTAAGGTGATGCTGGTTTTGGAGCTGGTGCTGACCTGATCAGCGACCTTCTGTATTCCTGCTTTTGCCACAAGTAGAAAAAAAGTGTCTAACCATTCTAAATTATTCACCCAAAACTTTTGGGGTTTACCCTGTGCCTGTGCTAGTAAAAAACCCAACCAACAGACTAACCAACCAAAAAAATTGGAAACAAAAAAAAAACAACAGAAAGTGTTTGTTATCATTTTATAATGGGCTTCATTCTCTTTGACACCAGCAGTGAAAGGACTGACCTTGTGCTGGCGTACCTCAGAGCGGGCCTCCGCAAGCTGCCCGGGAATGTCAGAGCATGGCTTGGTGATCCCCCTCTCCCAGGGAAGCGGCTTCGTTCGGGTGCCCAAGGCACAGCTCCCTTGTGGTAGATCTGGGAGCGCGGAGCCGCAGCGCCACCTCTCGGCAGACTCTGTGTCATGGTTTCATCTGGAATAGAGTCGATTTTCTTCCCAGTAGGTGGTAGAGTGTTGTCTTTTGGATTCAGTATGAGAATACTGTTGATAAAACAGTGATGTTTTAGTTGTTGCTAAGTAGCGCTTTCCGCAGGTCAAGGACCTTTGAGTTTCCCATGCTCTGCCAACGAGTAGGTGCACAAGAAGCTGGGAGGGAGAACGGCCAGGATAGATAACTGGCTATAGGGACATTCCCCAACGAAGAACATAATGTCCGGTATATAAATGGGAGTAGCTGGCTGGGAGGGGCGAATTGCTATTTGGGAACAGGTTGGGCATCACAGGTGGTGAACAACTGTATTGTCCATAATTTCTATCTCTTGTGTTTTAATCATCTCTCTCTGTCCTTTTCATCATCATCGTTGTTGTTGTTATTACTGTTATTACTAACTTATTTATTTTTTTTTCTTTCAATTATTAAACCATTCTTATCTCAATGCATGAGTTTTGCTTTTCTTTCGATTCTTGTCCCCACCAGGGAAAGGGGTGGAGGGTGAGCGAGCAGCTGCATGGCACTTAGCTGCTGTCTGGGGTTAAACCAAGAAATCATACCATGTACATTTTTCCCCTTGAAATGCTGTTACTCCCGAGGTCTTAACAACACACCTCTTTGGAGGAAATGTCACAGAAATACCATGAGAATTTGGTTTGTAGATTAAGAGGAGATGGGCTATGTGACAATTTTTTCCAAGACCTACCCTCTTTGACTGCTGAATTTCATCCACCTGTGGCAGTTCCCTGCAAGCCCTGGGTTTGGACACAGCTGTTTTTCTGTCTTTCAGGTCCAGTGAGATCCTACTAAGATAGAAGAAGTTTACCACCCATGAGTTAGTAATTTCATAATCCTAATGTTCCAGAGTGTTTCATGAATTATATTAATGTGCTGGACCCAGATTTTTTTAAAAAAATCCTGTTTTGAGTAGTTGTCCCATTTCATAATTTATAGATGTAGATGTCAGTCCACCTGGGAAAGACCTTCTGAGCACTGCCTCACTCCCTGCTCAGACACATTCATTCCAGCCTTGCTTGTCACTCAGACAGGCCTTGTGTGGTTACAGGTCTGATCTCCTGCAGTGGCAGGCAACCGTGACAGTGTAATTGCTTTCCTTTGCCCATGTGGTCAGAGAAGTCTGGAAAATCAGTGGTTGGGTAAATGCCCCAGAGAAAGCAATATTTCAGAAAGCCTGAGTAGACCAATGAGCTGGAAAATTTATTTGCCCAGAGTTGTTAGTTTTGATTTATTTGCCTCTACTGAACATACTGACCACCACTGAATGGTTTCCTCAAATAATTTCAATAGTGCTGGATAGCTGTTGAGCAAAAGACACACACATCCTCTCCCAAGTCATTATAGAAATACATGATTTAAAGTCTCAGGACTTGTTCTTCATTGTTCAGATTTTACCACACCGGATGATATGGATGGCGTCATTTGTATGCTCTAAATTGCTGTAAATTGCCACCTCTTTTCCATTTATAATGGAAATTGTCTCCTGTTTTCCATTTATAATATATCCAAAGTGAAAGAGCACTGAGTACTAGAACTGGGCACTGACTTCTCTCATCACTGGCTCTTTCTAGGAAACAGCCTGGATCTCTTGGGCCTCTGGTTTGATTGCCACCTCTAGGCGTGTTTGCTACAGTGCCCTGTGCAGGATGCTTTGACATCTGTCCTCAACTAGGCTGAGAATTCAAACCCAAAATCTTTCATGAGTTTCTGGATAAAACAGTCCAAACCGGAGGTATTTAGCATGGAATGAGTTTGGATGATAACTCTGCTTGGAATAACTCAGACTTTGAACTAGATTTGCAGATATTTGACTTTCTGCAAGCCTCTTGGTGGGACCTGAGCCAACCTTTACATTTTTCTGACTGCAAGTTTTAGTCACTAATATCTTTTTAATGTCACTTTTATATGTACTATAAAGGCCTTGGCATAGACCACTCTTACTGAAACCAAATTAAAATAAAAGTCCAAATGCTACATGGAGTTCAGATTCTGACTGCTTCACAGAAATGTCGATAATTGCTACTCTCTTTTCCTGAAGCTGCCCAAGCAAAATCATTTTCTGTGTCATTGGTGTTTCTAGAAACTCAGATGACAGCACCTGAAAATTTTTTGAATGCAATAGCTATACCCACGTGTATAAAAAGTATATGTACATGTATGTGTACACACACACACACACACAAGTACTTACCAGTCAGGAGGAGGAGCCAGGTGGTATACTCCTCTGAGAACAGATTTTCTGATGATTCGAGTCTCACCATGTCAGCATTTTGAATCCATAAAAGCCAGCCTCAGTATAATTTCCACCCACTGCATTTTCTGGTCCTGAGGCTTGATCCACATCTCAGAGCTTGGCTAGTAGAAGTATTGTGATTAGAGGTCTAATTGCTCAAATAAACTCAAAATGTGTAGATAGGTGAAAGCCCAAGCCTTGATATCATTATACCAAGATGTAGGTGATACATGCCAAGTGTTCTATTAAAAAAGATTAATTAATTATCATATGAGGGTTTTGTGTGCAGGAACATGACTGTGTTCTGGCCAATTTCACCTCTAAGCTCACCTGCTCCTGGGTTTGTAGCCAGCACCTATGTAGGGATCCTATATACTTCAGCATCCTTTATAGCTAGACCCCTGTGATTTTTTTCTTCCTGGTTGAATACCACAATATAAGCTTAAAATATGTTCATCAAGATAACACATAACTGTGTCTGAGCTCTGTGTGTGTGTTGCAGTCCTGCTGGATGGGTGTGCAAGGGAAAACCAGACCACTTTTTCAGTGTAAGTGTAGTTAGATAAACATCAGCAATGGTCAAAATGGTGCATTCAGGTTCAGTAAAGTGTGCAAATAGGAAACAAAAGTCAATATTGTGTCAGAAACTGGCCACACTTTTTGCTGCTTGTGTTAGATAAATGTTCCTAGTAGTTGCTTAGTGTGTTAGGCTATCCCAGGCTGTGTTCTGCAAAGTGGAGAGAGTGCTTGCACATCTGCTGCCATCTCCTTCCCATGCTGGTTGTGGGAAGTTGGAGAGGAGCCTGGTCTTCTTTGCAGCCAGAGTTTCCAAAAGTTAGCATGTTGGTGAGGAGTTTTTGGTGAAGCTTCTGTACAATGACTGGACTTCGTGTTTTATTTGTTGGAGCATGCTACTCTTTGAGAGCCTTACTTGGGGTTCTACTGAGTGCTAGAGGTGGTCATTGATAAGGGGGATTTAAAAATGGGTAAATGATAAAAAGCCATTTAAAATACTGTAAACTACTCTTAGTGTATTTTCTACCACTTCAGGCATCAGTGCATGCAGGTCAAACAAGGCAAGTGGTGATGAAGCATATGGATTTTACTGATGTGCACATACAACGACTCAGGTTGCTCAGTTGAGATTTCTGTGCTTGTTATGTAGACCTTTGGAGAAATTATTTGTAAAGCTTTGACACTTCACAGTGATATTGCTAAGCATAAAATGACCATCCATAATAAGACTGAAGAAAGAAAAAGAATAGCTTAGGTAAAAAGGGAAGAAATAGATCCAGAGAAATTAAACAGATGAAGGGATAAGGTGGGTGGGCTTTGGTGGAGGTGGGGGGAATTGGCAGAAGCAATATTTGTTTTGAGATAAAAAGTAAATGGAGCTAGAAAGCCCTTAGCAAATGGTTGATGTTATTGATTTAATCCTCTGTGACACACAGATCTAAGTATTCATGTAGGAGTTTTATTAAATTAAAAAAAACCCTAGAGTTTAAATGCTGTGTTTTTGGTAACGAGCTGCTCTATCATATGACTGACTTATACAAATTACAGTTCTTTTAATGCCAATTTTATAATGTCAATTTACTGGTTACATTGAAGACTTCTAAACTGTGACTGCTTGGCTGAGGTGACCACTCAAAGTCTATAAAGCTCAGAGCTGCTAATCTGAGTCATGGCTCGAAGTTGCCATCAGTCATCCATATCATCCAGGCTTCTTCAGATTCATTTGCCTTAGACCCATACACATCATATGACATGTTCATTTGTATGCAGATGTATCAAGACTGCTGCAGTAAAAGGGATCTTAAATCATATTGCATTCACAGGTCTTCCTTCTTTGCTCAGAATGAAACTCAGTCCTTCCCATTAGGATTTAGCTTTGGCTCTAAGTCAGTTCCTCAAGCATTTCCTAGGGAAGTGTTGCTGTGTGAAGCAGGGACAGAAGTGTCAGCTGAGCCTTTACTAACAGAAGGTGATCGCCTTCACATGTAGTTATCCCTGCTCAAAAGACGTGCTGTATAGAAAGTAAATTTTCTGTCTAGTTTTTTCCAGATTTAATCTTGCAGGAGTGCAGCAGAAGACCCTAGAAAGACGTCAAGACAGAAGGAGTTTGCCTCCTACACAGCCAACCTACAATACTACTCTTTCAGTTAGACATGCCGTCAGATGCAGGTAGAGCTAAGAAGTTGCTAACTAGTTACTTTCATGCTCAGTGCTGAGGACAGACATTCTTGCAAGTCTCGTGGAAGTCAAAAGAATCTGCGCAGAGTGAGTGGGGGCTACAGTGTCTGTGCTGTGTATTAAGCCACTGATCTCGTGTTGTGTGTATACTGCATCACAGATGGAATGAAGACAGTAACGCAACTCTACCGCGTGGGTATGCCTGCAGTAGGTAGGAAACACCAAGAGAACGGAGATGTTCCAGTTCACCAATTTTCACCAGTTTAGAGGTTTCTCATCTGCCTTTTGGCACTCAGAGATTGAACTGGTTCAGCAAGCAGGATGTCATCTGAGTTCAGAGAATCTAATAAAAAAAATTATACCTGTCAAGGTCTTTTTTTTCCAAAAGGCTGCTTTGAATCAATACACTAGAGATAACAGCCTTGAACAAGACTAGCTGCAGCAAGGGTTGTTTGATAGTTATGAATTAATGAACTTCTCCCTCAGCAACACTGTGACTCGAAGCTGAAATATTCTTAGTGACTGGAACACTAAATCTCAGAAATGGGGAGGGAGGGAGTCACAGAGGGGCAAGAGCAGATGAAAGGCCATGGGTTACAGCAGGGAGTGCACAGTGCCAGCAGGATTAAATTTCCCTAGACCTGTTGTAGCCACTTTCCATGATCCTATGGGATCCTTTGCGGATCACATAGCAGAGCACAGCTGTTATTTTTTACTGTGGCCAAGCAAGCCCCAACTGTCTCTCCCTAGCAGAAAGGGTCACCACACCTTTTTTTTCAGCTTTTCTTCCCTTCTGCTCACCTGTGTCTCGGGCTGAGAACACCACTGAGTAAAATCATGAAAAAGTCATCAGTATGAAAAAGTCATAAGAAGAGGAGTGTGATTATTTTCTAAGCATGGTAAGTGGAGGATGAAATAGTCTTAAAATAACAAGTCTTGACTAGATCTTCCTTGTGAATTACCTTATTACTTAAAATTTATTACTCAGGAAACTGGATCATTTCTAACTAAGAAGGACTTCTCTACAAAGAGAACTACATATGATAAACACGTAACAGGTTGTCAAGACCTCAGCAACTGAGAAGACAGATAACAGATAACTTCTCTCCAAGGTTGCTGGTTCCAATCCAGATGTTGCTGTAGCTGAATCTCCCAAATGTAGACAAGCACTTATTCCTGAGGACTTTTCATTTGCCTCTATTCAGTGATGTGAGGATTTCACTCCAGCCTCTGGATGACCTCCTAGATACGGAATAAGAGGCTTTTTCTGTGGTTGAATCAGCACAGAAAATGGTAGCTGGGACACTCAGTGACTTTCAGCCATTATATATTTCCCATGAGTCAGCATAGCAGCTGAGACAGAAGCTGCCAGTACTGTTTCAAGGTGCTTTGGAAAGAGATGTGCTTATTTATCTGAAAACTTCTATAAGACCCAAAGAAATAAAAAGGGAGGAAAGCTAGAGAAGTAATTGGTGCTTATAGCAAAAAGGGCATTCTGATGTAACAAGGATTTGGGTAGAGTTGATTCTTCAGACTGATACGACCAAAAGAAGGATGTGCATGCAACTGATGGCCTTCTCCCTGGCTGAATTATCTCCTATGAGTTAATCCTGAGAGTTCTTGACAATGTCATCGTTTTCAGTGTTTCTCAGACAAGAAAGAAAAATGTGATAGAAAGCATAGAACTGTTCAAAGTATAGAAGAGCATTTCATGCTAGAGGGAGATCAATCTAGCTTTTCCTTTCTCCAAAAGTGCTCTGGAAGACACACAGCAGCCTTTAATTCCAGCACTTTTATATAGGCATTTTCAAGCATTTTTATTCTAATGGTTCTTTAGCTTGCCTTTTTTTTTTTTTTTTCTTTCTGGTTAAGCTAATGATATTGCTGGTTATATATTTAATTGGCCCTTCAGGGCATTAAACTGTCTGAACATTTAGGAAAAGCACCCAAGTCTGACATTATGTCATAAAATAAGGGAGCTTGCCAGAGCCTGGACATAGAAGCCTTGTGCATGAGAGCTTGACCAAAGGACAAGCAGAAATCTGATAGCTGAAGAAATACCCTGTAGTTAACGGGCATGTAAACCAAGGAACCACTGTGAGATTAAGTATCAGGTACTATTACACTCTGGTGCACTAGGACATCTTTTTGTATCAAAGACCTATTTATACTAGAGCCCTTTACCAGGCCTGAGCTAAATGTATAAATGCAGACCCTCTCTATGCATAAGGAGGCCCTTATTTTCTAGTAGTGAAACAGAGGTTCAGCTGTGACCCTAGCTAGCCCTGGCCCCCACCTCTTCCCAGGGCTCTCCTTAAGCAACTACGTGACTGTTTGAAGTTCGGCAGACCAGCAACAAGGGGAAGTTGTATTTGGTTCCACTGAGTCTTAATGAGACCTTTATTATAGCTTGTCACTGCCTCTACTGATGCTGGAACTCAGGGAGTTTTTTTAAACAGATCAAGACACACTTTAATCTCTTACCCCAAGGCAAATTGGCCACTTTGTCTGATCACAGCCTTGGTGCTGATGTAAAGGTCCATCTGTGAGATTGCACAGACAGCTCTAGTAAGAGCCCCACTGACCTCGGTATATGCTTCAAATGTTATGTACTTAGTACCAGTCAATAGCTTCTCAGGGGCTGGAGTTTTCTTAGGGCTGTGTGTTTGTGTGTGTTTTTATCACCATAAGGGCAATATGTATTCTTTGAAACAGCTAAGTAGCTTTTAGCAAGATATTGGAAAGGTGAGGTGGTAATAATAGTTGCAGAGTGGCCTTCCTTGTTAGCCAAAGTGCTATTGGAAGGATTCTTGGCATTTTACACCATACAACTGCTGTGTTTGGAATAGGAGGGCTTAGAAACCTTAAGGTGCTATGTCTGCAGTAAAGCTGTACAAATAAGTGATTTGCAGTTTACTGTCTGTGCTAAAAAAAAAAAAAATCCAAACCAAGAAAACAAATAATTTAAATTGACTTGACTTTAAAAAAATTTGAAAGCAAACAAATATTTTTGTGTAGTTTTCAAGATTGTTTTTATCTTTATCAAGCAAGAAAGCATTTTAGATGCATTTTGTATCAAGCTGGTTTAAAATAAAAAGCAAAATAATGATTTGAAAAGTCAGTTCACGATTATAGAAGCTAAGACTCTTGTGCATTTGTAGTTGCATAACAATAAATGCAATAGCATGTGTTTGTGTATCACTTCTCATGTTCTAGTGGATGAATCAGTATTTTCTAGAATCTTGTTTAATAACATTAAAAAATGTTCTGGTCATGGTTCATTGATTTGGGAGAAACGCTTTTTGTTTTCAATTTTAAATTCTTTTTCACTCAGATGTGTTTAAAAGTCCTTAGTACACTGAGGTTGCATTTTTTCACAGAACTAGGCACATCACTTGCTTTTGTATACTTCACCAACTTCCCTATTCTATAGCTTGTGGTGCTTAACTAAGGTTTTAAGTCACACATTCAAAACATAGCATGTAGGAGCCCATATTTTGAATCAAATTGTCTCCAAGTCATTCAGAAGCTTTGATTTTTTTCCAACACAACTGATTACAGAAAGAAAAATAAAATTGCAAAATAATCTTTGCACATCAAAAATTGAAATAATGAAATAAAACTTCAAATCACATGAAATACAAAAAAACCCCATACATGGAGGCACTGTGAGTTAGCAAGATAGTAGGGAATACATCTGATACACATCTACTGTGTATTTTAATATCTTTTCTTGGTGCTTCAACTCTGCTTTCAACAATAATTTCCCACATTTGTAAAATGCTTTGAGTTTTAGCTGTAAGCATATAAAATAGGGCTATAATATCTAGTAATTCCTAGCAGCATTACTGTAAGGGACCAATACTTTTGCTGTTTGAGAACCTAAACATCCTGTATCACTTGCCTTCACTGAGTATGGAAATTGCTGCTTCTTCTTGGAAAGACTTTGCTGTGAGGACAGCTAAATATCAGCTGAAGCTTTAGCATCACAGGCATACCACATGTTTTAACTTCCTGTAGGTGTTGGCATTGAGCTGCCCCTCAGAGTAAAATGCATGCACCAATGTATATAAAAACAAAGAGGCAGCTGCATTCTGTTCTTAGACTGAGTTCTGAGTTTTAAAAACTGCTGTAGCATTTTAACATTGTAAATGAGAGCAAATCACAGTCCAAGCTGCTGCTTCTTGTAGTTTAATCTCCAGTTTGTTGCTGTAGCTTTTTTTTTTTTTTCATGAGAGGGCTCCCATTACAGTAGGACATCTGTCCAGCTAGAGAGCCTGGTGCCCTTAACAGCCTGAAACGTTTTGGGGTTTGGACCTTTACAGAAGGGGTAGATTAAAATTGGATTGTGGATTAAAAACAGTTGCTGTGTTGTCCTGTGATCTCAGTGACTCTTGGTTGGGATCTTACATACTCAGAAAGGAGCACCACTATCACTGTCATTTGGTGGAATCATACGTTTTGTTAGTTCCAAGAAGCCTGATTTCAAACTCTAAACAGCACATAAAAAAGTGAGTAAATCAATATAAAATATTCAAACCTAATTTTTTGTTTTAAAACTAACTCTTTCATTTGTCTGTGGTCTAAGCAGTGTTATGTATCTGTACACAAGGTACAACAGCACAGCAGTTTTTGTCATCAGGAAGCAATTTCCCCTCTAGCCACGAGAGCAAGGTCCCTCACCCCTCCTGGGGTGATGAGCAGTCAGTGAAGGAGAGTAAATTTTTCTTTCTTTACCAAACAGGCCTAATGAATACTGTATATCTATAAAATTGTAATATAAAAATATAGTTAAAATATATAAAAATTATATCTATATCTATCAGCTAGAATTTCAGCTTCATTGCGTAGTGGACACTGTTATGTGAGGCTATAGTGGGATAGGCCTTCAAAAGTGTTTAAGTGTAGGAAGATGTGGGATTTGTACGAGCTTGTAAGTAGATTTGGTTCTTAACTTTCATTGCCTGCTTTAGGAGATTTTGAAAGTCTTGATGGGCACCTCTTGCAGCTTCCAGCCAGCTAAATAACTTTGAAAACCTTCTCCCTGATGACTGGAAGAGGTTGAGAGTACATGGAAGACTAGCAGTGAATTGTAGCCTTCAACTTTTTCTCCAATAGAGTGGCCAGCAAAATAGGGTGGGCACACTGCTGTCAAGAGAGGAACAGGTTTTTGTGCACTCTCCCCACCATGCAAGCTGAGCACTCCATCCAACCTATCTTGTATCAGCCCCTTTGTGAGGCAAATCTGACATGAGAAATCAGAACTGATGAGAATACCAGCTTATTAGTTTTACCCTGAAAGCCTGCTGCTAAGGGATGTTCTGTCCTGTCCCATGGGGTTCTCTGCTCCTGCTTGGCAGGATGTTTGCAGTTTTTCCTGGGGAACATCTGGCTTTTCAGCATGAATCAGAACAACAGAATTAGGCCTTACATTTTTCCTTGGTCCTATTTCAGGCTAAACTAAGAGCCCTCTTCCTAATGAGGGTGGTAAGGACTTCAGAATTTGGCCTATAATTAGGTCTGCTGTAGATCAGAGGGTGCCAGAGCAGATGGTTTTGTTCCCCCACAGTAGCTGATAAAAGAAGACGGTCCAGGGTATTGCACTTATACAATATGGGGGAAACTGCTTTGCTAGGGCTGTCTCAAGGAAACATGGCAAACCTCCCAAATTATTTCCCTCCATATTTGCATGATCTTCCTGGTAATGTCTGTTTTATTATTCCCAGTATAGGGGTGTTCCACTGAGATGCAGACAGTGAATTGAAAGTCTCTTAGGTTATAAGAAACTTGGAGGAGTTAGGCTGGGTAATGGGGACAGGGAAAAGACATTTGCTTCTCGGTGAGGAGTGGTGTCATGGCTCATCCTGATGGTGTCTGGGTCCTTTGACGCAGTGGGACTTGCTGCAGCTGCTATGAGGGAACATCTCAAGGCATGTGCTTCTGCTGAAGTATAACACCCATTTCCTGCTCTGGGGCACACACGGTGGTCGTCGGCACTGGCACACAGCGGGCAGGCACTGATGCTGCTCTGCAAAGCAGAGGAGAACTGCCCTGTAGGAAGGCAACAAGAGGGAAAGAGACTAACTAAGGGTCTTGCACTCCGAGTTGACATAACAGACATGGATTTCCCCATGGAAAGGTATCAAGATCTCTGCAGCTTGGGATGGTATTAGGATACTTTCTCACTAGGCTTGCCAGTCACAGCTTGTAACTGAGGATGGCAACACATGAGAACAACAGGTCCATTTCCCTTTTGCAGCACAGCTCCTGGAAAGGGAATCTCTGAAGTCCTGGCTGAAACAGGATTTTCTTAAACAATCAGAAAGTCTCAGCAGTAGGTTTATGGGTATTTTCAACAGTAACTAATGAACACATAGGTGGCTCAGGTGAACTTTGATCCCCAGCTAAAAATCGGATTGAAGGCTGAAATAGCCATTAAGTTATTCTTTTGTTTCTGTTCATGGTGAGACAACAAATAGATCTGGAGTTCTTCCAGTCTATTTCTGATTCAGAATTATTCATTGGATTTCTTCAAGTAATTGACTTTGCAAATCTTTGCATGTTCACAATAACACAGTTGCATATCACAATTCATGCTGTGATAGTTAACAGATATAAAACTCTGATCCTACTGAGTATGAAATCCTGGCATTAGTGAAAGCAAACAGAAGCCTTAACATTAAATTGAGACTAGGATTGAATCCTGATGCAGTCCTACCAAAGCCTTCTTTACAGTCTCTTATTCATAGCAGAGATGAAGTTTAAATGCATATGTTGACTAGATAATACTTGCAGCCAGATGAGTTTGAAAGAGAAGTCAAATATCTGAGCCACGTCAGCTGACTAGTGAATTTTAAGAACTCACACATGAATCAGTAAATTAGAAGATTAAACCTCCTTTCCTGCTAACAGGTCACTGCTAGCATTTTCCCTGAACTGCACGTTGCTCACAAGGTTTGGCAGACGGTGAATTGTTTTGTTTTTCATTAATATTTTTCAGTGGCTGACAGCTGACAGGCACTTTTTCTTTAGACAATAATAAACCAATTTTTTCCATCACTGTATATATGAAGGGATTGCTCTGCTCATTTCCAAATGTGACGTGAGTTTGTATGGTTGTATGGGAAGCTCACAATCACACACTTACTCATGAGACTTTGCAGGGCTGGGGCACCATGCCCAGCATCCCAGGACTTGGGGCTACCAGAAGCTATCGCAGCAGGAATAGCCAGCAAGGAAAATGCAGATAGCTGTTGGCAGTTTTCCTATTTCCACAGGCCAGGACTGATGTTATTGGGCTTCGCACCAGGAGATGGCAGGGTCGTGCTGTCCATGCAGCCTTTACCAGCACTATTTACTGATCCTGCGCCTTTTTAGGATGGGATTTTAAAGCTCTCCCATGAGCTACTCTATTTTGTTTAGAAAATATCAAGCCTATGACTTGCATTTATGGAATATATACTACCTGTGGTCAGCAGTATAATTAAAGAACTATCACTCTTGAGACTGACCTGAGTTAAATGCACCAGATTCAGACAACCACAAGCTTTGTGAGAGTGCAGACCAAGGACAGAAATTTCAATTCAGTTTATTTCTCCAGACACTTCTGTTTCACTAGGTGTTTTTCAGACACCTAGAAAACTGTGCAATAAGTAATGCCAACCCAACTTTTATCCTGACCTTTTATGCTGCCTCCTATCTTCCTGTCAGTTCTCTTTTATTAAGGATACTCTGAAAGTGAATTTGATTTTGGTGTTGGGGTTTTTTCTTCCTTTTTTCTTTCCTTTTTTCTTTTTTTTTTTCTGTTATGGTCATCTTCAGTACAGTTTCTGTTTTTCAGTCTCTGAAAGCTAGAGGAATGATTGTTTCATGTGTAATGAATTGGGGAGAATCCTTAACTTGTTCTACTCACTAAGCTCATCTCATTCAGCAGTAACAAAATCTTATAGATAAAGAAAATGTTGCCATTGAGGGAAGAGCTTATTTTGGCTTGGAGTAAAGGACAAAACAAGGTAATTTTGACTGATCTCTCAGTTAACATAATAGCTTTCCACTGCTAAATTTTATAGCCACAGACTATGTGTGAATTTTGTGGTAGGGAATTTTTGGACCTGTTTTATGTAGTGGCTGAAGTCACGCAAGCTGTCCGGAAAGCTGCATTTTTGCTATTCTGTTATGTATGCATAAGGGGCTTGCAATAAAATTGGAATTGTATTTTGCAGATCTTTAATCATAGTATGAGCAGTGGCAGTGATTAATTGATCAGACAGGAAGCATGTACTTGATCCATGACAGTCACTGGAAATGCGGTCTGACTTTTTAGTCAATGGCAACTTGTTGCTTTAAGCCTGGGAGAGCACAGTCTCTGCCACCTCTGTGGACAGTGCCCAGGACAACACAAATGCCTGCAGAGCCCATCCATCTTTCAGTGCTAACTCATTTCTGACTGCCTCCAGCTGTGTTTGTGGGGTGTTTCAGTGTGAGAAAACTCCAGTTCACCAGCTAACCCATCTCACTGCCAGCCCTGATGGCCTGGGGCCATAGGTGTCCTTGTTGGCTGCCTGCACTGTTTCAGGCAGCCCATGTGGAAAGGTCAGTGGCATCTATGATGTCCCAAAATATGCCTGGGCATTGCTTGGAGAGAGCCAAACCCACACCAGAAACTAGGCTGACTCTGTCACGTTATAGAGGGCCAGGGCCAGTGCATGAAGCCATGCTCGGGGAGTGCTGTGCACTGCGAGGTGGGGAAGTGCCACGTGCCTGTGGCTGATGGCCTGGCAGGACATGGCAAGTTTGCAGGATCTGCTGGGTGTGGGAGTGAGGAGTGGGGGAGATTTGGCTAGAGGCTACTGTCCCCCCATTGTGCCTGTCCTTCTTGGAAGGGGGCAGAGTCAAACCAAGCCAGTTGCTGCTTCATGCGGGCGAGCCAGCGAGGCTTGTGCCAAACATGACCCCTTTCTAAACCCACAGGTAGGCAGGACAGCTGGCTCACCACCCACTGACCAATGCCCAGTCTGCCCCTGAGGAGTGATCAGCCCCTCATGTTTAACTCCCTCCAGTTTATATACTGGGCATGACATTCTGGGGTAAGGAACATCCTTTTGGTCAGTTTGGATCAGCTGTCCTGGCTGTGCTCCCTCCCAGCTTTTTGTGTACTGCTTGTTGGCAGAGTGTGGGAAACTGAAAAGTTTTTGACTTGTGGTAAGCACTACTGAGCAACAACTAATACATCAGTGTGTTATCAACATTATTCTCATACTGAATCCAGAACAGAGCACTCTACCATCTACTGGGAAGAAAATTACTCTGTTACAGCTGAAACCAGGACGCTGGGCAGGCTTTCTCACCTCTCCCTCCTCCGTGGTGCCAGAGGGCTTTAATGGTGATGGCTGTCTCATAGTTTGGCTGTGTGGACAACATAGCACCGTCAGGACAGGAACAACAAGTAGACAGTGTTAAGTCTCCCTTTGTTGAGCGCTCTGGGTTGTTATTACAGTACACGCTCTGACTTGGCATGGGTCATCAGGCACAAGCGGGACTTTAGTCCTGAGCAGCATGCATGACTTACAGCTGTCACCTCCTGCCAGAACCTCAGCACCCAGTGCTGTTCCATGCTGTATTGTGGTAGCGGTGACTGTGGCAAATGAAACACAGGGCACAGCTGAACTTCTCTGCAGTATGACAGATACCAGGGAAAGAGATCTGTGTCGATGCTGAAAGCAAGTGGGTTTCCTAGTTTAAAGGTTGTTCTGAAAGAACCTGACCAGACAGGTTTAGTCTGGTACCGCTAGAGGCATCACTCAAGGGAGACAATTCACAACAGGGGGGAAAAATTATATTCAAGCAAATTTTCCCTTCTCAAAGATCCTCATTGAAAGCTCTCATGTAAAATAGTGCTTTGGTGCTACAGGACTCAGACAAACCAGCCACAGTTATAACCATCTTGCTTCCAAGTTACTGTCTGAGACATTTTGAAATCCCTATAATTCACTGCTATTTGTGCCCAGACTACTTCAGGAAGACGATGAGGTTGATGTCCATTGCATGAGTTATTTGTGCTGACACAAAAAGAAGGGGACCATATTCCACACCAGGCCTGGAAATCAGTTCATTAACATTATCTCTGACTTTTTTCTCAGCTGCTATTTCTTTTGTTCTGGTATAGATCCCTTTTTGTCAGCTTGTTCCCATCTAATTCAGAGGACCAGCTGGTGTCTGCACTTCTGAAAAGGGCCTTGCAGTGCCCTCCAGTAATTGCTTTGCACACCCTTGCATACAGCTGGGGGAAGACATTGCTCAGGTCATTGGTAAGACACATTTGTGTTTTTTACAAACTCAGGGGAAGTTTCAGACATCCTGCAGAGGCAGCCCACTTTTATTTTGTTGCCTGATCATTTTATAAATGCTTTCAGCCAAATGAAAAGTAGGAGGCAGTCTTTGCATGTGGAAGTTTGAATAGGCAATGACAGTTAAACAGGGAACCACAGTCTTGGCCCACTGGGTGCATTTAGCATCCACCACTCCTGCAGCCCAGGAGTTCACAGAGGGTGGTTTATCAGTGCAGGCTCACCTGGCAGTGGCCTGGGTCAGACACACTACACGGCACTGTGTGGGAAGGAGTGTTACAGAATAACTTTCAGACTTCTTAAGCATCATAGGGTTATTTTTTCAAGCAACTTCTCATGTCTTTTTAGTTTGTTTTCTCCTCTTAAAACCTTTCAGGTTTTTTTCCCCCTGAGATTTTAAAGTCTGGGTCTTCACTGTCCCATATATCTATATGAAACCTAGAGTGACTGTTCTAGAGAAAGTACCACATAATCTATCTATGCTCTCTGTGTAGAATATAGATATGAGTCAGAAAGGCTACATCAGCTTGGGGAATGGCAGTGCAGAGTATCACTGCACAGTGAAAAACTGAGCATTTTGAGCACTAAAAAGCATCCCTTTGGTATGGGATTGGCAGTCATGGATCACTAATGGCATCAGGAAGAAAAGCACCCAGTCGTAGCCCTATAAGGTTATGTTCAAGTGCTTCCTAAATATTGCAGGATTTAAAAGGGTATTTATTATGGAACAAAATCCGGGCAAAGGATTTTTGGAAGAATTTCAGGTAAGGACTGTCCCTTTACCCCTCTTGAAACTCTTGAAAACCAAAATACTTAAAGAAGTCCAGACCTAATTCTCTTTCAAAGCAGAAAGCTTATGCCAAGCCCTTTTCCTTTGAATTTCTGGTGACTAACCTTGGCATAGCAACTACTGTGAGTTGAATTAGGTGCCTGAAGTATCCATGAGCCTAAATCCAAAACTTGCCACTTGTTTTCCTTTGTGTATTGCACTCTAAGTGCTACCCCCAACAGTTGCCAGGCTATCTCCAGAGTTGTTGCCAGGGGGTGCTTGTTCAAAGCCTGCTCCCTTATTCCTTTGGCTAAGGGTTCAGGAGAGACCTGGGGAGGAAAAAGTGAGCGTGTTTAACAAACAATTTCAATGCTGTCATATTCAAGTTTTGCTTTCCTTTTGGAATCCATCCAGGATGTTTGAAGTCCCCTGTGTGCAGGGATGATGTCCTAGCCTTGCTGGGTGCTTGGACCAGAGTTGAAGACCCTAGAGATCTCGAGGATCAGGGACACCACAAGACAGCAGGCCACATATGAGTGTAGCCCACCTGGTATGGGGCATACCCAGAGGGGGCTGAGCCAGTGTGCCCCAGAGGGCTGTCTACATGAAACTTCTCTGCTTCAGTGTCTTTGCTGACATCCTGGTAAAGCAAGAAGAGATCATTTTGGACTACATCTGTAAGGCAGGTCTGGGATGCTGCTGAAATCCTTCTGGCTGCATAAAGGAACTTTAGTGGTAATTTGGCAACATTCCATTTCTAGAGGCTCTTCTCTCATAAACACCTGTCCTTCATGTCCTCCTTGGCTAATTTCACTTGTTCCTCACTGCAGCCAAGATGTCATTTACTTTTGAATCATTAGGAGCTGCCACTTCCAAGCAATATCTGGAAGAAATTACTTCAGCAGCAAAAGATCCTCAAACAGAGTTGCTGGAAACATTACCTCAGAAGAACCTCAGAAACAACTTGACATAGCAGAGGTGCCCACGGTGCAGCCTGAAGGTGGAATATACCCTGTAATGTCCTGGAGCATGGGCCAGGGCTGCCTTCCTACTGACTGGAGTCAGGGTAGGGTTAGGTGCCAAGTTTCTCAAATTTTTTTTCATTTAGGAATCCTCTTTTTCGCCAGATAACCATTGCTTCAAGACCAGATCTTTACATTTCCTGAAATGGGACCACAGCTTGGCCCATTTGTTTGACCACTCTCCTTGGACCACGATATGTATTCAATTTTGGAAACTGCTGTTCATGACAGTATTTGAATGTGTGGGGTAACATTTATCAGACCACCTTCAGGACACAGGGACAGGGAGATCATGCCTCAATTGCCAGTTCTCTCCTGTGTTTCACATGAAGCACATGCTGAAGTCTTGTCCTGTCTGCTCGATGACAGCAGAGAAATGATCAATACGGCTAATCTTTGCCAGATTCAAAAGGAGGTACTGAATCTGCTTCTACTCCAGATGTTAAACCATTCATTGCAAAATGAAGCATCAAGAAGTCAGTAGACATGAAGGACCAAGGATACTGAGGAGACTTTCTTGACAGAGAGTACAAGATAGTTACTGTTCCTAGAAGAACAGATGGAGACACCAGGAAAAGACAGAGGAATGGAAAGGAAAAACAAAAAAGTTAGACTGTGAAAGGTTATGTCAAGTCCCACACATGAGGAGAAAACACATGCTTTAGTGCTGTCTTGGATGGGGCCCAAAATGTCAAACAAACATGCAGCTAACATAGAATAGTCAAGTTCTGTTCTGTTTTAATTTTGGTATATCATTTTTAAATTAGTGTGCTAGCTCACGTCAAGTACATGCTTTGTAATTAAATTTTGAAATGACATTTTCTTTTCTGAGAAAGATTTTAAAAATGAATTGGTTATACTTCAGCTTTGTTGACAAAGATGGTTTCAGTTAATGAAAGATAAAACTGGATGCATTAAGAATGAAAGGAATATAAACCATATGCTCTTATGTTTGATGCACTCAAAATGGTTCTTCTTTCTACTCAGTTCCCTGGGGCTGTTTTCAGACTGGTGGCAATATGTGTATTTCATTTTGTGCTTTAGCACTAGATAACCAAAATAGGTACAAGTTTGAAGAATTGAATGTTCTTGGTCCACTTGGAAGTGTCTTTCTGCTAAAAAACTGAGGGGACTAAGTCTGAATGCCTCATTCTTCACAAGTCAAATCCTAAAACTAGACTAGTTTATTTTCAAGGTTGAAACTTGTTCTGCTTTGCTGGTTTTCTGTATTTTCTCTGAAATTTATGGAATGTATCAAGCCCAGAGTGCATCCTTTTTGAATAAAGAACATCTTGTACTTTACACTGAAGACTTTGGTTTTCTTTTCACGGAAGGCTGCAAACCACTCTTTGGAAAGAGAATCAGATTGTTTTCAACAGTTGCCTATTAACAAGAAGTTGAAGACATTCAACAAACTGCATGAACATGTCTCTCATAACCAATTTTAATACTTTCATTTTAGGATATTTCATTTTAACAACAAATGTTGGCCTTGGCTTCAAGAACCACCAGTCCTTGAAAGCTAAATTATTATCTGCAGGGAGTACATATGGTTACAATAAAAAGAAACATGCACAAAGTTTATTGTAAGGAAAAGCATACCATTCAGTCTGATGTTATTCTTATTCTGGTTTTATGAGATTTTGGACAAGTGATGGGTAGTTGTGAATACATTTATGAATCCCAATTCTACTTTGTTAGAAAAAACTCCTTTGTTCTGTTTGTATTCAAAACGCATTATGTGTCCTCCAGTTCTGGAAAGGCTTTGAGCAATTGCACCAGCAAGATAGCTGTCTTCTGTTTAATACATTCTTGATGACTGTTAAAATCAACATTGTAGTTCTTGTAAAGCTTGCAATATGTACAATCTTGTTTCTGCTTGAGATAGTGGAAGTGTTTTAACCAACTTCATTGAGAACTTTTATGTATGTTAATAGAACAAATGAATTCCCTTTGTCACAGATAACAAGCATGCCCACTTCCTCACAGTGAAGTACCTTATTTAGCATCCCAGCATCCAGGCTGTCCTGGTGAGGTCTGCAGGCTCAGTCTTGCATGTCTCTAAAGAATGGTGGGACATCAAATAGGGAAATGAAAAACTTCACCCCTATGAGAAAGCATACCTACATGAAAAGTTGATAAAGTCTGTTGTGCAGAACTGGAGAAAGCTGTTTACCTACAGCTGTATCACTGCTTTTGGATGAATCCTTTCTGCTTTGTCAAACACTGCTTGGAAGACAAAAAAGTTTGCATAGTTCCAGGCAGTCACAAATACCCTTGCTTATCCAGATCTATCCTACCTTCCTTTTCTACCATGTCTGATGCATCTGTAGAGAGAAAGTTATTGTGTGTTGATAGGCACATCTTGAGTCTTGGATACTCTGAAATTAACTTTGAAATCCCTGCTGTTGTGGTTTTCTACTAGCCTTTTGCTGCTGTTTTACTTGATGATCTTTGGGATTTTTGTTACTGTGTGATACTTTTCACTCTTCTGATTTGTAGATCAGTGGTTTTATCTGCAACAGGGCCATCACATGGACACGAGTACTGGTTTCTGATGACTCTCCCAAGCAATGGCAAGCTCCTTTAGGGAGGTGTCTGTGTTTATTACAGTGGGAAACTGGGGCACAAAGAATACTGGAGAAGACCTCTTGTAGATTAGTCTTTTGTCTGCACTTTAAAGTGAGGTATATAATGATGACTTCTCATTGCTCTTTGTTGAAGATTTGATCTCCCTTCTCTGAGTCAGTGTGAACTGTATCTTAGCTGGGTAGTTTTTGGCTTCTCTGTTAGACTTTCAAATATATTCCTTAGTGCTGCAGTTTAGTGTTGACAGCTCAGGTTTCAGGCTGTTGGCCTTACTCAGTATTCCTTTGTGAATCAGAGTGTTATACCTATTTGTATCATCATCTCATCAATGTCTTTAATCTTCTGAAATGAATTCAATATGAAAGCACACTGTACAAGTGGAGACTGCCTTTTGTATTCCTAAAGAAGCAAAACAAAAGCCTAGAAACACCAAATAAGTGGAGCTTGTGCTGTTCCTACTGTGGTGTCCACACATCCACTTTCTAAGCCTATTTGACCTATTTAAAGTGGATGCAATGATTGTCAACATCTATATATGTTGATCTTGATTCACCTACTAAAGCCTTTGTGAATTTTTACAAAAAGTATGGAACACTCTTCTTCCATGCTTCCCTGCTTTCTTGCTTTTGTAGATGTTTACACCTGCCCACATCCACATTTATATATACATATATCTATGTATATATATGTATGTGTGTGTGTGTTTACATATATGTTTACATCTGGGTATGGTATATGTGTACAACACAAAGGCATTTATCTTCCAGAACTCACAGTAAACCCAGCAGATGTTGCTTTTAATAAGAAATGGACCTTTTAATTTTTCCTTCACAAAGGTGTTTTCTTATAAGCCACAGTCATGAAGGCACAGCTCTGCAGGACAGGCAAATACATTAAACCTTATCCACTCTTTTAAAATAAACTATCGTTATTGAGAGCACTGCTCTGTTACACTTACGAACCCCAAATATCTATGCATGAACAGATATTTTCAGAGTGGTTAACCTGTCTGAGTAAAATCAGAAGGAAGCAAATTGTCATAAGAAAGTGCTTTTGTTCAGATGAGTAATTCTGTCAGATTAAAAATGTGTGGTGGTGATGTTCCCAGCTTCCAAAATGCATGGTGTAACAGGCGTCTCTCCAATGGCCAGCAACTTATAGATTGGTTAGTGCTTGATTTTTTGCTCATTTTCTTGTTTTGAATGTAGAACAGAAACTAGGAAGAAAAGGGAGAATTTTGTCATTTCACAGGCTTCCAAACAATAGTTGACCAAGACCATTTCAACCTAAGCTAGTCTTCAGCTGCTAGGGTGGTGTTCATACATGATTTTCTGAATAATGAAGCTACTAATAGTGACATTTAGTATCACACAGAGCCATCATGAGATAATTTTACATTTGAAGAAAAGTAAGTATCAAGCAGCCTTACTCTTGAAATTATTTATTTCTATTTCAGAACAGCTGATCCTAACCTAATTAAATAATAGATAAGATGTCTCAAATAGTAAATCTGATTATATTTCCTTTAAAGGGGATAATGCCTGTTCCCCTTTGGCAGCATCCCTTTTCCCTTTGAAAGTCTCTGGGTTTAAATAAACTTCTGAATCTGATGATTTAACTTTGATACATTGATGCATGGATAACCGTATCTTTCCTTTTACATAATTAGCATCTTTTAGTGGAAACTGCAAAATTACTTATGCTTTCTTGTCTAAATTGTTCTGCTATAAAACTCAGTTTCTTTCCCTGCTTTAGTAATTGTGGGTTTTTTTTTTTAATATTTGTGTCTTTTTAGCTGCATAGGCTTATACTAAAATAAAATATGATAAATTATGGATTTGAATTGAACAAATGAAGCAGCTCGTGGCATTGATATTCACCTGTATTCTATCATCCAGACTAACTATCAGATTAACTTCTGTTAAAGGAGGAGGTTATATGTTGCTGTATAATTTCTAGCAGAAAATGCTAATAATGTTCCAATGATGTCATATTTTGGAAGAGTTAAAGAAAACATGCTGACATGAGGAAAGCAGAAAAACAGTCATTCTATGTTTTTCCAGATCAAAGGAATTTTTATTTGAGGTGCTTTACTGAAGGTCAGTTTCTGTTCTGTTTGATTTTCCTCTATAGACTTAGCCAGAAGCAGAATTTAGCCTTTAACTTGATACCATTTGAAAGGCCAGAATCTATAGTTACAGGTATGTTTTGGGGCCTCCTGCCCTCTATTCAAGAACCTCCCATCCATGATGTCTTTCATGGCCCCTGCCATACGCCAGTTTGGGGAGTTGCTATGATGCTTGAGGTGATTCACAATCCAGCCCAGTTCTCCCAGCACAGCTGTGGCACCACTGTTATTCTACCAATCCCAGACCCTTAATGATGCCCTGGACAAGTGGAGCAAGCTGCTTGCTTAGTAGTAGATGGAGCTCAAAATATTCCTCTGACATATGTTTAACTACAGATTCTAAATTGCTTTTCCTTTGGGTGGGTATGATTAGCTTAGGAAACAACAATGGCTGGTCTAAAAGTATATATAGGAAAATACTGCCACACAGAAATGACAAGGTGGAGAACACATTTCTTTAAAAACAACTTTTGAGTCTTCTCAAGCCCAATGACTTCTAAGTCTCTTAAGCTTTGTTAAGAAAAACCCAACATTCTCCAAATCATTCCCTCAGCCATTCCCTTCCCCCTGTTCCAGCTAAAAAAATACCTAATGATTTGAAATATATGAATACATATACGTAAAGCTGAACTTGGAATTACAAACATTTAGATATTAACCATTTAACTATGTCACCTTTTCTTGCTGGTGTCCTTTGAGGTTCTTTGAAATTCAAAGGAACTGACAAATATGGGAATTGCAGGTTCATTTCAGGAGAAACTGTCTCTGACATATGTGCACTTGTACACTTCTTTATTTTAACACAACGTAGGAAGATGAAAGCAAGGGTAACAGCAGATAAAGCACCTTTTCTTCTTCAGCTGTAGACTGTAAGTTTCATAACAGTTATTTCTAAATATTGCAGAAACTCTATGATGGCATGTTAAAAATCTCACAGAGAAACAAACTGCTCACATAACAAACAAAAAGCATTGGATGCTGAGGCAGGGGAGTCTACAGGCATACCTGGTGATGCCCTCACTGTCCAGTGGAGAGTTGGGGTCTTACAAAGTCAGCAGCTGTATCTCTAGATAGCAGCAGTCCTTAACTACCAAGATATGTGGAAGGTAGCATCCTTCTCACAGGTAGCTGGAAAGAACAGCTGACACGTAAACAAGAAAGAACCCATGAATTTGGGATGCTGAGAAGTGAGAAAGGAGCAAACTAGAAACCTCCTTCTTTGGGATGAGATAGAGGGATGTGATAGAAATACTGAAGGTGTTGTTGTGTTATTATTTGAGTTATGTCCAGTAGCAGATCATCAGGGTTAGAAGAGAAATGCTCAGTGAGCATCTTCTGAGGTACCTAGGCACTGGTTCTCCTGAATTTTGTATTTCTTAAGAATTATAACCTTTTGGCCCAATCAGAGATAATTCAAATAATGAATCTCTGTAGAAAAGGATGAGGAGAGCAAAGTCATATTGCAGACCTTGAGTTGCGTGATCCAAAGCAGCACATTCTCAGTGTCCTTACTCAAGGAATTAGTTAAAAAAATCTGTGTATTTTCAGCAAATAATGGTACTCACTGACAAAAATTAAAATCCTTTTCTGAAAACAAATGCATGTGTAAAAGGAAGCAAATTAAGTCTTGGAGACAGTCATCCCTGATTAGTAAATACAACCACAAAGAAACTTTTACCCTCTTTTTTCAAGCCAATAAGATTTTTACCATTTATTTTAATGGCAGAGACTTCATTCTATAAAGATTTTCTATACGAAAAAAGGATTTTTCTTTTCTTTACACTAAATTTAATTTATGCCTAGACCTACATCTGACCTAACTTGCTTATGTACAGAAGCCCATATCTTTTTCCTCAGTGCAGACCTCTTTCTCCCTTTGCAGACGTCTTTCTTGCTATGCTTCCTCATCTCATAAGAAATACAGGAGGATTGGGATTTCTGTTATTTGTTGTTTTAGACAAGATAAGTAAAAATTGAAAGATGCTTTTACATTACTTGACTGTGTTAAAATCTAGCAACATGCCCTAAGCATTAAAAACAAACTTTTGGACAAACAGCATAATTATCCTCAACACAGTCCCTGAACTAACTACAAAGCCAGCTTCTTACTATGCACATTCACAGGAATACCTCTTCACTTCCATGAAAAAATTTCATTAAATAGGCAGCATTTGTGATGTGCTGGTGAGGTCATGACTGCTGGGATAGTCTAGAGCAAGCGTCCTCAAACTATGGCCCACGGGCCGGGTCCGGCCCAGGGCCGCCCCTAATCCAGCCCGCCCCACCCCCCGCCAGGGGTTGGGGTTGGAAACCAAGCAGCCCCGTCCTCCTCCTCTGTGATGTGCGGTGGGTGAGAGGCGGGGGCGTCTGCTCTGCCAGGCAAACAGTGTCGGCAGCCTTTCAACTCAGGCAAATCGCCGGAGCCCCTGTGGCAAAGTCCCTTCAGTCCCTTCTGGCCCCCCCTCTGGACTGCGCGGCCGGGCTG
>JAWWLV010000121.1:40137943-40188415 GCA_035041135.1 Platyrinchus mystaceus
TTCTTCATTTTAAATATTGCATTCTTTTTCCTGTTTTTGTGCACTACTACAAATAAAATATGTGCAGTTTGCATAGAAATTCATTCATTTTTTTCCAAACTATAGTCCGGCCCCCGACAGTGTCTGAGGGCCAGGGAACTGGCCCCCTGTTTGAAAAGTTTGGGGACCCCTGGTCTAGAGAGACATGAAGTGCATGGTTCCCTGCTGGGATTCTCCTTCTTCCCTTTCAGTGCAGGGAACATCCACCTTAAAGATTCACTTGCCAAAACTATGGCCATCTGTCTGAAAGCATGCATGCCTTTCTTCTTGCTGCTGCTGTCCTCACTTTTCCCACTCTTCCTTCCATATTTACTTACAAACACTTCCCTGACTTCTTTTTTGGCTCCTGTCTCTTTCTTGGACACTTTTTTTCCCACATATTATAGAAATACCGTGTCTGATCATGAGCCACTCCATGAACTTGTGCTACTGATCAGTTTGTGAGAATGCACAGGGGTGAAATTTGTCGGGAGGTCAGGGTTTGATGGTGCTGTTACCCCCGGAAGAAGAGAAAGCCAAATGAATTATGATACAAACCTTGGAATATGAGAAAGAATAAAGCCAGATAAAATAAATACAGATAGAGAAGTCAGTGACTGAATGAACACTGGAGACATCTCCTCATACACAACAGCACCATGTTTACACAAAAACATGTCAGCACATTACTGCATCCAGAGCATTAGTAGAAGAGTTTCTTATTAGCATCTGGTTTAGAGCTGTGTAGTAGTTGACTTTTTTGTTTGTCTGACCTGACTGAGTAAAAAAAAAGAAAAAAAAAGCCTGCATTTACCTGAAACAAAATGTGTTTATTTTTCTTACGACGTTGAAATGGAAGCAAAAGAAATTACCCAGGTAGGACCAAAACATTTCTTTCATACCTAAATAATACATTTTGTATAGTTGTTAAGCTTGGAGGTTAAAGGGTAGAAAGGAAAAAATAGTTTGTAGCCTGTATAAAATACTACATGTTTTTGCACTGTTGAAATTGAAAAGTCAAGATAAATTTTTCAAACTTTTTTGTTTTGCTTATATTATGTATATATATTGCTGAAACAGTATTTTTCAGGAAACTATTCTCTACAAAAAAACCCCTCACCTAGCTCCTTCAATAGAACATCCTTCCTCACAACTTGCTCTCCAGTTAGAGCCTGACTCATGACCAGTCCCATAGCCTTCAAAGTGACTGTGTGCTTCAGTGGGGGGTTGCATATTTAAATGAGGCAATTTAATGTTTCCAATTATAGGAAATGTATTTGGAAGGGTGCCAAAATGCTAAATAGCTTGATAAAAAAGAAAGGTTCTTTGTTTCAATTATTTCTTATTCCACTACATGCTTCCCTACCACCACTTAATTAGAGATGAGAACTCCACAGGAGATCCTGTTCTTTATTAATTCATTTAAAAGTTATTAACTGTACTTGCAAGAGCAACACCAAAGCTTGAATTTCCTTACTCAGTAAGGAAAGACAGTCCAGTGGGTATGTCACTAATTTGGCACTGGAATGGCCATATTCCCCGCTTCTGACAAAGCCTCTTGGTGCAATCAAATCACTTGGACACAGATGATTAAAGGTGTTTCGTTTTACTTCTGTGGAAAATCATGCAAGTCCGGAACCTCTAGTGATCTGATGCTTTGTCTCTCTCTGTGACCGTTCCTGCTTTTGGAAGGGTTTGTGAGGATAGCTGTGTGAGGAATTGCTCAGTGATTATTTAAGAAGTCCTGAAAATGTTGTAACACATGCATTTTTTGGTTTCATGACCACATTTTCTTTCACTTTGTGGTAACTTTTGAGAATGGGATTAACTTTGCACCATGTTGGATATTCAAACTTTGACCAAGTGTCAAACAAACACCCTCTTCCACCAGGCAGAAGGAGTGGGCCGTATTCTTTTCTGTAGCTCCTATGTCCTTCCTGATACAGGAATCAATGGGAATGGTAACTGAAAGCTGAGAGCAGGATTTTTAATCCATCAGGACAATTATAATTAAAAAAAAGGGCCCTTCTGAGCAAATGCAACAGGGGGGTTTGCTACTCTCCTAAGGATTACAGAGTTTAAAGTGTCACAGCTTCTTGTACCAACCAGTAGATAACATTAGGAGCTTAAGGCTTGTTTGGATTTTACCAACAAAATGTAGGTAAGATAAGAAAAAGAACCTACAGCAAAATTTACAAACCAATTAGTCAGCATTATAACTAGTCACTTCACAAATGAGAACACCAATAGGAATGTTTGTGTTAGGGATTTATTTAGCCCTTTGAGCTATCTTGTTTCTGATTTAAAATACTTGGGTTTGCTCACTGAAATATTCTGCTTGCAACAGCATTGGGTTAAATACAATAGAACAACATTTTGAATTGTTTGTTTGTATAATGACTTGTGGGACAGGTGATCACTCCTCAGTTGGTGTAATTTGACAGGGATTATGAGCTCAAGAGCTGTCGCTACATAATTAGTTGTCAACTAATTTGTTCTAAGGCAGGATCACTTCAGGAACATTTTCACTAGTGATAGTTACTGAAATGCGTATTTTGCTGCTTTTGTTATCCCATCGCTGACATTCATGTTTTTCCTTGGAGCACATGCTAGTGAACTTTACAAACTACAGCATCCTTATTACTCCGTGGCTCTGGATGTTTATGTTGCTGCCTAGGACATCTGTGACACGGCTGTCTGTCTATCCTTCACTGCTTTGCTGCATAACACAACAAATTCTTGTAGGAAAAACTGTAGCCTGTGTTGGCCATTTCACAGTACGGCAATGAATGGTGAAATGAAAATTGGTGGAGCTGGGTTGAGCAAACCTGGCCACAGCTGCACTGTGCCAGTGTGTTGGACTACCTTAGAACTCACAGGTAATCCTGAATTAATGTCCTAACTAATTCCATTCAGGCTCAGGATTTCTTCCTAGCTGTGCTCCAGAACTTACTCAAAAAATTATTTGGAGTATTGTGTCTTAAGCACATTTGGCCTTGGCAGAAGGCTAGGAACTATCTCTAGAGCACAGAGCAGGTTTAGCCCTTTTTAGAGATGCTAAGAATCTGCAGAGCTCACAGTTTATGTTGGGGATTATCACCTCTGAGCCCCAGGTAATCCAAACTAGATGCTTATGCCAAAGAGCCAAGACTGAGCTTCTCAAGGAAACTGGTGGTCTAGGTGCATTCATTTTGAGTACCTGAGGTTGAATCTAACACAGAATGTCTTGGGGAGGAGTTAAAACACAGAACTGGCTTTCAAAGGCCAGTTGCTACAAATATAGTGATATTGTCAGAAATCCAAAATTAGGGGACATAAATTTAAATTAAATAATCATCATTATAAAATATTACACTGCTCACTTGTATTGACATGCAACAATTGCATTTTATTATTTTTATTAACCATTCAGTAGTTACAAAGACGCATTTACGACCACTTAACAGCCAGGCTCTTAATATTTGTAGTGCAATTAGCCTGAAACAGTCTTGAATAATGTCCTGTTTACAACTGAAGTAATAAAACAAGAGCACCAGGGGACAGAAAGGCTAATTAAAGGGGACAATTGGAGAACCAATCCAGAGTTGGATGGCTGGAACATGGTGTTATTATTCCTGTATGGGGTAGATTATGCTAAAGGTGATTAAACCTTGAAAGTATTTGGTTTCTTTTTGCATCTTTGTTTGGACTCACTGGACCTGATTCTCATTTACAGCCAGACTCCTTTACACTTCCAAGGGCAGTATAAATAGTCTTTGGGAGGATATTTACTGCCAAAGTGGTCTAAAAAGGCAATAAAAATCAGACTGAACAAAAAAGTTAATAGGAACAGTTTTCCTACCCCTAAGTGCTCAATATTTTATGTGGGATTTGGGATCTTAGGGAATTAATATCACCCCTGTGTAATGAACACAGACTGACTGCATCCAGATATGTTGTCTAACTACTACTAATATCCAAACCTCCCAAAGTCTGCTGTGATTGCCAAAATGCTTGGCCATCACTCATAAGCTGAATTGGGTAGCAGTGATTAGGGGACTCTCATCATGCCTCTAAAATCAGCATTTTATTGGAAAACTATTCCCTGAGTGTCTACCACACTCATATACACTAGAAACACAGTTTTGTAGTTCTATGTGTGGACTCTTAATGAGACAGATAAAAATCAAGACATTTGAAAAATACGATGTTTTATGATTGTTGTCACCTAGTTCACAGTCTTATGCTTTCAAACTTTCCTCTGCAAACTGGAAAGCCAAGATTATTTTTCTATTTAATTTTTTTATACAAAAGCCATTCTACTCCTCTGTTCATACATGCCTAAGAGCTTTAGCTTTCTTTCCTTAATATACTGAGATTTGCAACAGAAATGCAAGACTTGGTAATGCTGGAAGTTTGAGACCAGCAGTCTTTTTTTTTTTTTTTTTTTTTTTTTTTTTTTTAACGTGTGGGCCACTTGAGTACACTGTGCTTTTCACTGAAATCAGTAGGAATTTTGCTACTGTTAGCTTCAGTGGTGAAAAAAATTAGACCTGAGTAACATTGTCATATCCATTACTGTACAATTATCAGATTAGAAAATATGATAGGGATTGTATTAACTTGATAATTGATATTATGTTCCTTTGTTATCTTATATGTGATGTCTTTGTCCTATATTTGATTTTAAGGATAGTATGAGAGGCTATATTTTTATACCCCAGATTAGTGGTTAAGTGCAGACAGAGGAACTCAAGAAGTCTCTAGATATGTTCCTCTTCCTTCAATCCTTGTTTTTATCAGCTACACACAATACAGAAGACGGACTGCACCAGCTCCACTCTCGTACAGATCAGCCTCACACCAGGCTGGTGGTATGCACCAACCATACCTGCCATTTCATTTCTGCTCCAACTCCATTAAAGCTGGAAAATCTAACTACAGAGTTTTCTGAGATTTCTTTCCATCCTTTTCAACTCACTAGTCAACTGGGGGAATAATGTGACAAATGTTTTATTCTCTGCATTTCGGGCAGTATTAATCAGGGTGTTTCAAGAGGATGGAGATACACTGTCTGAAGAAAAAGTCTTTGAAACCTCGTAAACTTCTAAGTTACCAAAAGGCTGCAGTTCAGGTGAGCTTGGAGGTCTGAATGGGAATGGGGATGAGTTTGCAGATGTGTAAAGGGACACTTGGTCTTTGGTGAATTTTGTTCAGTATGCTGGTTAAGGACTAGATACTAATAGTATAAAGTTGAGAGGTATGGCAAAAAGAAAGAAATTAAAAAAAAAAAAAGGTTGGATGTGAAAATTGAAGTAACTTGATCAGCCAGGCTACTTGAAACCTTGGCTGAACTGATGGGACAGTTTTACATAGGAAACAGTCATGTCAGAAGAGATAAATAGGTAATGATCAGACTAAAATTGACTATTAATTCTCAGTATATTTTTTTTTCCATAATAAGTCAATGCTCTTTTAATTAAGTTATATAGAGGAAAAAGTTATATACAGATAAAGGGCAGAAGAAGTCATATTTATTCCTTATTTGACAGTAAGAATTGTATGATTTTTAAAAGAATTCTTGAATGACAGAAAACTGAAATGAACAAGGGAAGCTGGGAAGTAGCCTGTCTTCTGAGGAAACTGGAGTGCAGAATTTATACATTGTGTGGGATGTATCTCATTCCCAAAGTCTGTCCAGTCCAAGAACTTTGGTTCTGGGAATTATCTTACAGTATTTATTGGTCTCATGGTTCAGATTCCAGGCTTGTCAATAGTGCAAGTGCTGAAGAAATGTGTGTTTGAGTCAAATTCAGTTACTTGTAAGGGCAGCTTGTTAAAAATTATTTCCATTATACATTCCTCTGTTTGCTTTCAATATCAAGGTGATAAAGAGGCTGGTTAACTAGGACAGGATGTTATGGGAAATACTTGTCTTTGGGTGCTGGCAAATTGCCTCTACAGAAGCAGCACTAAATGCTTCTTTTTTTTTTTTTAATGAAACCCTATGGAAGCTGTGACTGAGGAAGGCTCATAAAAAACCACCAGAGGCACAACAGTTTAAAACTCATTTAGAAGTGCAACAATCCACAAGAAGTGGTGTGAAACACTCACAGTACCAGGCTTAGATGTAGGGTTGGCAAAACTTCACAGGCGACAGTGGCTTCCGGGGACTTAGTCCTATAAATCAGGAGAGGATTTTATCACAGGCTAGATTTATGAATGTAATATTTATGTCAGGGAGGGACAGGAGAGAAGAAAGATTTTTTAAACTGCTTAAAATTTTCCTGGTACAAAAAAAAAGTCTCATTAATTGTTATCTTTATGAGCCAGCTGGATAAATCAATAGAGAGAAAATTTTACTGTTTTACGATTTTGGGAAGGACATTTGCATCTTTTCTTTTTTTTTTTTTTTTTTCCTCTGGCTACGATAGATTTCCTGTTTCTGGAAACCCCTGGTGTTGGAATTTTTACTGACTCTTTTCTAGGCGCAAATGTCTGAGCTTATACAGGTCTATGCATTTCTTATACATGTCTATGCATCCCAGGCTTTGCTGGGCATTCACACATGAGAACAGTATTGAACAACACTTGGCCTTCAACCACGGTGTCTCTGGATCTTGAAACATAAGCCCCTGACAACTGCTGTAGACTGGTTAGCTTCCTCCACCCCTCTAAAGAAAACATGAGATCCTGTTTCTAAACCATGTGGCTGTACAGTTTAAGCTTCTCGGTAATGATGAGGAGCAGCACTGTGTTCAGACCCTTAGTCCACAGAAGAATCATTGAGCTCTTTTGGCCCTTTGAGGGAGGGGGTTTGAGCCTCGGAAGACTGTGGAACCTATCACATTTCTCTGCATGATGAGGACCCTGCTATGAGGAGCAGGAAAGGTGGCAGTTCTACCCCTCCTTACAGTCATCAGGGTCAAGATCTTACTCTCTGAGGTCATTTCTGCCCCTGTCTCGCTTCAGTGGAGTCAGAGGCAGGGAGTACCACCATTTATGATCCAGAGCTGAGGACTGGTTGCTAGTCCTGCGCACAGGAATCCTGCTGTGTGCTCTATGGTGCTACTTTTTTGCATCCAAATAAAAAAAACATAGGTTTTGCTTTCTTCTTGAGGCCCCTAGTGAAACACAAAAGTCATATGCAGACATGTGGGCTCTTCCTGGTCCCTGGCATGTGAATAGTTACTAGTCACAGGCTAACCATGTTGGCATTTGCTAGTGAGCAGTAGTAGTTTCTTTAAAAGTCTTAAAGGGTTGCCCACCAGCTCCCTCTCAGAACCAGATGATCCTTGAGTTCCCTTCCATCCTGGTATTCTATGATTCTATGATTGGTATGGCAAAGGGCTGAAATCAGAGCTCTAACAACTTCAAACCCCATTGAATTTTCAGGATAAAATCCTTCCTGCAGGCCATAGGGCCACAGGGCCATACAAATGCCTCTCCTCACACAGCATGCAATCAGCAGCAGTGTGGTTACCTGCTCGACATCCCTCATGCAGCAGAGCAGGGCTGCCACATTCTGCTTTCTTTGCCAGCAGCAGGAGCTGCTAGCACTGTTCACCAGGATAAACCTGGCTTGTGAGGAGCAGTGTCTGTGCAATTATGCTGTACATCAGCATGTCTATGCATAAAGAGATTTATGATTCGTGTCAGTGCAGTGAAAAGCAAGGTAGATATAACTGTGCCAGTAAGAGAAAATTCACCTGGGGTGGGGAGGATTGTCTAATGTTGCCAGTTCCAAAGGGTTGCAATGACGTACCAGTCCAGGTCCAGACATGTTTTAATCAGCTCCATCTTTATTATATGACAAAAAACCTATTATGCTAAAGCAGAGAAAAAACATGCAAATAGGTAAGCCCTGTGACCTGCAGCTCCTGAGGGGAGAGATCTCTCTGTCCCGTCTGAAGACTGAACAGAAATACAGGTAAGGACCAAGGATATGAATTTACAGAGTTCCTGTCAAAATGTACATGGAGCCAACTGAAACTGCTCCCTCAGTGATGAACAAACTGGCCAGCAAAGACCAGTGGTGGAAAAAAGGGTCCCAGGTAAGAGCAAGAAGGTGTCACTTCTGAGGTCACCTGGAGGATTTCTGTGTCCCCCTTCCCTCCCTTCCCCAAAGCCCATGTCGGTGGAAGAGGTATAACAGCTCTGCCATCATGTGAGACTGTGGGTCATGCCTAGAATCCCTGGTTAGCCATTTAAATTCTCTCTCTGGCCCTTTCCAGTGGTGTCTTGACAGTCTCATATGTTTGGCTATGGAAGGGTACAAAGGCCATAGATGACCTTTGCCATCGCAGCCAGGATGGCTGCAGCCAGAGCAAGGCGCTTGTCTGAACAGACGGCACCCCATCCACAGCTTTGAATGCTGGTATAGACAAGAATTCTGGGGTCAAGTGGAGCCTGCAGAATGGCAGAGTTTAGCAGCAGTGGTGAATCAGATCTTACCAACCTCTTCCTATTAATGTCACTCATTAAGCTGAAGCATCTATAGATGAATTAATTGGCGGTGTTCAAGACCAGGACAAGAGAGCCTCCCCAGAGACTGAGCAAAGCCCTGCCAAAGTGACCTTCGGGATCTGGGAAAGTGCTAACCACTGATGACAAACTGTGAAAAGATATAGTGGATGGAGAAGGTGGTGTGATAGAGGCATATTTGTATGTGTGAGATGCTTGCATTTATGGGCAGGGAGGGAGCTTTTAGATATGGTGGCTGCAGATGCAGAGGAAGGGACAGGGAACAAAACCATTTTAGTCGTTCTTGCCGTGGGTAGGTTTTTCTCTGCTTTTTCCAAATGATCATGTTTTCCCCGTGTTTTCTAATGATCTCCCTGTGCTTCCCTTCCCTTGTGATCAGCGGAGCATCACTGTCAGTAGTCCCAGGCTAGGAAGTTCCTTATCAAATATTTCAAGTGGGTAAGCAAGAGAGACAAGTTCAGTAATGTTGGTTAGTTTCGGAAAGGATCTGTACTGCTATCACTGGCAGTTACTTACAATGGCTTTTCACACAGCCTGATATGACGTAATGGTAAGGCTGTGCTATAGCCCATTGTGAACTTGTGAATTTTAACTTCAAGTTAAAAACTACAAAAATAACTAATCCCTCTTGGAAATTCTGGACATAATAGCTAAGAGCTTACAATTTGAACAAACAAACTGGAGATAAGGTGTGAGAAGGAGCATAACATTAAAGAAATGTCATTTATTATGATAAATTACTTAGCAGTGGTTTAAGGTATTGAAGTATTATCATACAAATAAACACTTGATGAAAGCAGAAAGAGAAGTGCCTGAGGTAATAAAGATTTATGGATTCGTGGTTGAACCACAAGGATTTAGACCAGGATGGTATTGAAGAAAAAAAAAACCGAAACCAAAAAACAAGCTTGTTGAAGTGAAGATCACTTTCGAAAGAAATTAAAAGGAACTAACCCCTGCTTAAGCAAAGGGAAACAGCAGCTGCTGAGGGTCAGAACAGTTTTCTGCTTATAGTCATTATATTTCTAGTCAGGATATATTACTCCTTGAAAAAAGCCAGTAGTTGCCCCATTTGATCTGTTGATATCAGAACGGTGCTGGTGGTGAGAGTAGTCATGAAAGAAACATAAAATTGAGAAGCAGGTGTCAAAGGGATCTTGGGAGCACCTGCACTCAGATGTAGGGGACTGACTCACTATTCATGAGTGAAAATTGTAGCTTAGACTGACATCATGCAAGTACTTTATTTTTCTCACACAGATAGTGACCACAGATAGAGGGGGGAAAAAAGAATGAAAAGGTAAAATATTAAGCACACAGTGAAAATTAGACAAGGAAGTGCCATCATACTAATCAGTGTAGATATTCTTATGGGGAAGAGCAAGATCACAAGAGACAAACTCCAGTAATACTAACCACTTTAGTACAAAAACAAGGACTTTTCTGGCTCACTACCTAACAGAATTGCAAATGTGCAAAACAAAACTAATATTCAAAGTAACTGAAAACTCATTTAAAACTTTAACCTATCTGTGTTAGATAAAGCACACTGCATACATATTTAGGATAAATTGATTCACTGAATAAATTCTGTAAATGACAGCAGATAATTTCTTTAGGGTGAAATTTTTCACTTTACTGTGTAACTACACAAAGTCCAGGCACTGTTCAAATTCCCCATCATTCCTGAAAAAGGATTAAAGAGGATGTCTATGCTTCACAGACATGACACTTGTCTGTGCAGAATTATTTGAATGCACACACGTGGAGACCATGAAGTAAGAAAACACAGTGTGCCCTCCAGTTAAAATTTTGCTTGAATTCATATTGGAAATTTGAGCTTGATGTGGAACAGGAGTAAAATTGGGTGCATAATATTTTCTCCTTGAATAATGCTCTGATGGATAGTGAGCTGTTTCCTCTCAGGATCCAGTGATCCCAAAATATTACCTATCATTTACCTTGAAGGGTTTTCATAATTTATTATAGAGGCATGGTTTGAGGGTTCTTCTCCCCAGTCACAAGCATACAGCATCTTTATGACAGTTACAGGAACATCTTACCTGTTACCACTGATACTGGAATATCAGATTGACTCGCTGACACAATAATATGCAGAACCAGGTCTAAACAGCATGTAGTGAAGGATACCTACTGGTGAACGAGACATTAGTAACAGGAAAACCCACTGCATTGTTTCAGAGTATGGGCCACAGCTGACCCCAGCCAAATCAGCTGACACTGGTTTCCTTCTGACCCACTAGATGCTTTTCTTTTGTAGGGAAGAGCCTAGAAGTCCAACACTCTCCCTCGAACACTTTCAGTGGGGCACTAGCATGCCTGTAGGGTTTCCTGCTTGACAGTGCAGCATTCAGTATGCCACAATCTCATGGCTATTGATTTGGCCTTATGATGTGAACTTTAAATTTGTAGCCTACTGTAGAAACTTTTTTGGCAGATGTCATATCAGTGGTAATATCAAACATTTGCATTACTATCTACCAACTTGTTCAGTGGAGAATGTTCTGACTGGATCAAGTTTATTCTCTGCTTAATCCCAGGCCCCAAAATTTCATGGGTGAGTAAACGCCTTGGTGCTTTCCCCTTCCTGACATTCAGATCTAGTTATGATTGAGATGTAGAAATGCATTCTTATAGATGGGTCTAGGACCAGGTACTTCAGCTCAGCTTCTTTTTCTTTCAGAGGCAATTTATAATGAGTAACAAATCAAGCAGATCATGGTAGAACCAGGGGACTTGAGTTGCTTCCTGGATCCATTAATCCTATGTCTCACCTTCCCATGAAGCTGTAGCCACTATCCAAGTGTTTGACTGGGAGTCTGCACAATGCAGAGGCTATGGCAGGGAAGAGAGGAATGGAAGGTGGCACAGCAGCTAAACCTGTCTGCGGCTTTCCTCCACAGCTCCAGTGACTGCTGTGGTGTCCCTGCCAGCTCTATGGGGCAAGCTGGGGACTCTGCTATCCCCAGGTGATGTAAGCACCAGTCCCAGTGCATAGCCCATGCACAAGGGAGGGTTCCATTCAATTGCCTATTAGCGTAAAAGAATTAACTAGATAATTCCTGACAGAGTGGGAAGAGCCCAGGAATCTTTTTGTAAACTTCTTTCACCCAATCTGGGAGAAACTCTGATTCAGCACTGCTGAAACAATCAAATAGTTTTTCTGCAGTTGTTTCTGCATAGTGAACCTACTGATTTTCTTAAACAAATCAAGAAATACATCAGCCTTTAGGCCAGCTTTTTTCAAATTCAGATGCCTACAGTTATGTTCCTCAGTGTGAACTGAGATACCTAAAAAGAAGTTAAACATTTCAGTCATATGTGTGCTAATCAGAAGTGAATACAAGCCCAGAATTGGAAGAATTCTCCAAGGAAGTAGAGTGGAAACAAGTCTGGATAATTGATTAATGTGGAAAAGCTGATACATAAATAAGAACCCAACTTTTATAACACCCACTGCTTAAATTTTTATTTTTCAAGTTTCATAAACAGCAGAAGTTTCATCTGAATGGAAATTTGAGTAGAATTACGAACTAAATATCTGTTACATTTGTTTTTAACATGGTCATACATTTTATTCATAGTACATTCAGATAGACGTGATTATTTTTTTATTACACTATTGTTTTATGACAGGTACATATTTTGTGCATTGTCCCATGATGTAACTTCACTGCTTATGAATTCTTTAGCTTTATTAAAAAAAAAAAATTAGTCTTAAAAAACAGATGACAGCTCAGCTCAGACTGGGGAAGAATCAGTAAGAAGTCTCTAGAATATAAGGACAGGACTGAGCTCACAAACCTTACACTTTGTATTTTATATGATTTGCAGGGTAGTCAAACATTGTGACTATATTCTCTTTTAGAGGTGAAAAATTGAGGCTGCCTTTCGAAAAGTGCATGTTAAAAAAATAGGAAAATAATTGGTTTCCTTACATATGTTCTTTCTTAGTTCTTTTGCTGTACCATAAGCCTGATGTAGATAAAACCCTTATGTGGTTAACAAAGTGGGATCTGGCTCACCGTCTGAAGCCTGCTGGGGTAAATGTGCTGTTTCTTTACCTGTAGAATCAGGATCACAATCCTTGACAGACAAGGGTTCTATGAAGATCTCTTCATGTGTTCATCCCAGTTGCAACATGCAAAATACTCTCTGTCATAAATGAAGAGGGTTAATTATTATAATTATGACCAAAATTGTTTTGCCAAGAGCAGAAATGGTGTTGGAGGTGGTGGTAGTTATTCACCTTCACTCATGCCTATGACAAATAGCTTGTAAAGAGCAAGAAAACACCATGAGAGCTGGCTGAGGTTTATCTTTTAGCCTGCACCTTCAAAAGGTCGCTTAAGAAATGAAACCTCTTCTATTGCAACATTGACCTGTTAATGATAATTAAATCATGTTCTTTTGAATCTGTATCAAAATTCCACAAGGAGCTGTGGGTGACATCCTATCTCTGACACATTTCCTGCTGCTCCTGTCTGAGCTCCCTGGCTGGACCCTAGACCTGGCTCATCCCCTCACCATGCTTGGGGCTGCTCACCAGCCTCATCTCTGCTGCTGTGTTCGGCCCCTGGCGACCGTCCCCATGGGTGAGGGCATGGTCCTTGCTCGACTCACCTCTGGTCCTGGCTTTTCTGTCCAGCAGGAGCAACTGCTGCAGCCTGACAGACATGAGAAAGACAACTAACACCGTGGGAGGTTATTGGATCTACCAGTATGGGAGGCGTATGCTCTGCCCGGGCCTCCGTCACTGTCAGTCTAGATAATCCTTGAAGGAAAGTCATCTCTGCTCTGGTATATTGGATTCCTCCCAAAGAGTGGGGTGGATTAAAAGGGTGGATGCTCAGAAAAGCTAAAAATCAGGCACTGGTTCTGGTGGCTACATGTGAATGATGCACTCATAATACAGCCTGTTTGGTCACTTTGAAAAAGGGCTGATCTGCCTTATTCTGCACTCGGATGGATTATTATTTTGATGTAATGTAGAAACACCCTGCTGGGAAAGTCCAGCCAAAAATAAAGTCACACATCTGTGACCTTCCTTTAAATTCCCAGCCAGCCTTCACTCTTGGTCTGACCTAGTCATGCCCACTGGCTTCTTAAATTATCTTTGTGGATCTAAGAGATGCTGTACTTATTTCAAGAGCATTTTTATTTGAGCTAAATTGTAATTAACTGATGTAACACTCTCTCAAGTAGAAAGAGTGTATATATTCATTGGTATGTATGTATTTGAAAGTATGCAAAATGAACCCAGGAATTTGTGAACTACAAGAAGAATCATGTTGCTTATACTGTTGATTACATATTATTAGGATTTAAAAGATATGCAATGGAAAGGCAAACGAGGTAGGAACTCAGCTTGGATTGAAATTACTCATAGCTTTCAATCATTTCCACAGAAAGCATCAAGTGTCAAGGAATGCTTTACATTTCTATTTAAATGCCCACTCAGACATGAGAATTATTTTGATTAGATTGTGTTATGGGAACACATTTTCCTCAATGTGGTCTTGTCCATGCAGAACCAATTAGTGCATCATTTTCACCACAGCTGGGGAGACCAAGAGAAGAGTGTGGATGTACGAAAAGAGGGAGAAAAGGGAAAGCAGATGTAGTTTAGAGATTTTCTCCATCTAATCCGCAAAACAATTTCCCACTACCCTAATTCTGCTCCTGCTGGTGTCAATTGGAGCTCTGCCACAGACTGCAGTGGGAGTAGGGTTCCCTTGAGGAGGGAGATTTTCCATTCCTTTTGCGACAGTTTTGTTCTGTGTGAGGGGAACACTGCACTGCAGGAGGATGAAGGAAGATGAGTCAAGTGGGTAAGAAAACCAGGTAGCCCTTCTTGTTTTCTTTGAGACAGAGGTATTTGTCCAGGGAGGACAGGGCGGTTCAAAACCCTTCTTAATGAATTTTTGTACCCAATGGCTATATGACTTTTTTCCCAAGTCTACAGTGCGGAACAATAAGTGCATCGTGGGTTCTGTGATAGTGCAGCTTCCTAAGGAGGTACTCAGGGCACACCTTGTACTAAGGCTTGGCTCAGAAAGGCAGCTCTTACATGTTCCTTTGGCTTGTTACATACAAGTGCAGGCAGATGGGAGCATCAAATGACTAACTTTCCTGACTGCTTCTTAAAGAGGTGGTTTTATACGTATATATAAAAAACATAAACATTTACGTATACGTGTGGTCACTGGTGAACCTCTTTTAATTTCTGTAATTTATGTAACACTGTTTTCATCTGTAAAAGTTCTAAACATTTTGGGGGGTTTACTGTACTATAATTTGCTCAGTGCACTGATAAGGGCTTTTATTTATGAGAAATTCCTAAGGAGTAATTCTTAAAATAAACTAACAAATAGGAAAGAGTTGCATTCTGAGTAAAGAGAGAAAATCCCTTATATCACAAAAGTGACAGAGAAATACCATTATTCAGGGGGAGAAACCGCTCAAACCATGTTGTCTGTGAGCAAAATACCTAAGCAGAAGGTTTAGTAACACATGTTTTTGAAAAACTCAAGCATTCTGTGTAGATGGCAGGTAAAATACATCCTGAAAAACCTAACCAGCTTCAGAGGTTAACCTAAGATCCACTGAAATCAGTGAAATTATTATATTGGGCTTCAGCCCAGACTCTTATTATGGCAGCAGACACTTTCAAACAAATGTAAATGGTATCTGTAGTAGAGGTGTTAGACTGGGATTCACGGTTTTGGTCTCTCTGTCAGCCCTGACTCCATTCTAAAGGAGGTAGTGGAAATAATTTAGCTCCACCACAGCCTTGTTCTCATATCTGTAGCACTGTGCCACTAAAAGCATAACTCCTTAACTTTAATTAATAATCACTGTGAGATCCTCAAGCAGAAGATGATGTAGAAATGCAGAGTATAATTTTATTTTAAGACATAAAAGAATTTATAGAATAAAAAGTGGAAGGATTTAACGCAGTTTTCCCGCAGTTGCTTGGAAACAGGACTTGAGAAGAACTAGAAGAAATATTAAACTAAGTATTCAGTGGCCATCTGACAGTATTGGTTATTTAAAAGAAGAGCTGGAGAAGCCAGGGTTTTGCTCAAAGAGAGATTAGTTATCTGCACAGGGGCTTGAAAACTGGATTACAGCAATTCATTTTCTTTATTGGGATGCTCCTCACGATAAGAATATGTGGCAAGTTAAGGACACTATAGACAGTTTGAGTTCGGCAATGTTGTGTTTGTTCCTACAGGTCATTTGCCTGAACATCCCAGAATCTTGTTTTTGAAGAGGAAAACTTGCTTTAAGTGATTAAGTGGTTGCTCTGTCCATTTTGAGGTATGCAGGAACCTGACACGTGGAAAGACATTTCAGTTTGAAAATTTCACCCGGCACATCCAGGTAATATGCTAATGTGCAGGTTTTGGCTGGGATAATTTTCTTCACAGTGGCTAGTATGGGACTCTGTTTTGTACTGAGCTGGAAATACTGTTGATAACACAGGGATGTTGTCGTTCTTGCTGAGCAGCACTTACACAGCATCAAGGCATTTTCTGCTTCTCATTGAACCTCACCAGCGAGTGGGCTGGGGGTGCACAAGGAGCTGGGAGGGGACACAGACAGAACATCTGACCCAAACTGAACTCGGGGATGCTCCATACCATATAGCATCATAGTCAACATATACAGCTGGGAGAAGAAAAAGAAAGAGGGGCGTTACTGGGAGTTATGGCATCTGTCTTCTGAAGTAACAGTAACAGATGATGGAGCCCTGCTTATCTGGAGGGGTTACACACCTGACTGCCCATAGGAAGTGGTGAATTAATTCCTTGTTTTGTTTATTTATGCATGCAGCTTTTGATTTTCCTATTAAACTGTCTTTATCTCAACCCACAAGTTTTTTCACTTTTACTCTTCTAATTCTCTCCCCCATCCCACCAGAGAAGGAGTGAACGAATGGCCTGGTGAGGTTCAGTTCTGTCTGATGTTAAACCATGACAGCTAATTTGTAAGTCCAGTTAATACATGATGGCCTCAGAATAATGGCCTTAATAATAAATGGACTTGAGAGTTTGAAAGACTGCAATTCTACCAGGTCCCAGCTTTGGAGTACATATGGTAATTGGCAGGTTCTTTTTCTCAGCTTTTAAGGACATGTGTGAAGTTTCTGTGAAGCTAAATTCAGAAGTTGTAAAACAATATTCTTGAAATAACATTGCCATATGTTAAGAAACAGGCAGTGTTTGCTGATATCTATCACTTTCTATAGTGAATCATGGTTCTCAGACAGAAAGTACCTTGCATATTGTCAGGTCCCTTTCCATGCTGGCATGCCTCCTCTTGCCTGGGTTTAATGATGTTTCTCTAAATCTTTGTCCAGTCTAGTGCCTGCATAAAGATATTGGAGTCTTTAATGCTGAGAATCATTGTGAATACATACAACGTACAACTGTTGTATGTATACAACAATTAGTTTTTTATGGTGTTACTTTGCAATCCTTCATTAAATATGGCCATCTTAATCTTCTCCATATTAGATTTCTTAGGTGGCTTGTTTCTGCCCTGCTGTAATTTTTACCTCAAATGACAACACTTGCTTTGTGGGTGTGCACACACTGGAAATTACAAGTGAAACTGTAGGGCTGAATAGTACAGATGGGGTTTTCTCTTTCATATGGTCATCTAACAGCCTCCTACAAGCCCAGGGAAGGTATGTCCCTGGAGTTGGCCAGGTGATATTTCTGGAAAGCATTAGAAATGTAGGGTAAGGAACCCAGCTCTGGCAGAGGGGCAGTCCCAGCTGTTTCACTGCCATTCATGGGTTGTCAAGACCTTAATGGAGATGTATCACAGAAACAAATAAGGCCATCACATTCTGTTTTGTATTGATCCGCTTTCAAGCCCTGACAACAAGGACATGCCAGAGATGGGTAGGGCTGTGTTCATGATGTTCTCAGCTTTGGAGCTCTCTGGTGCGGCTGTGTTTATAGATAATCTGCAAGCAAGATCTGCGGTGTTTGGATGGGGTGGTTTATTCCCCGTTCATGTCATACTCTGGAGATGTCCCAAATCCATGAGACATGATGGTAGATGAGAACCACTGTTTCTCCCCTCTTTCTCGGTGGTTACATTTGTGTTTCTGGGAGTATAGCAGAAAGCCTCGCACAGATGCTCTGATACATATGTCATTAAAAAAGTATTTTGAATACTTCCTCAAATTTTTCCCTTTTTTTCTAGGCAAGGAACAACAGCTTGAAGACGAGTCATAAAAATATTTTTTTTATAACAAGAGTACAAATGTGAAAAAATGAAAGCTAAAAGCTATTGGAAGAGAGAAGCAATAGTACATAATCACACTTTGGTCTTGCCATGGGGCTGTTTAATTAATTATTGTCTACTCTTACCAGTTCATTTATACTCAAAGATTTTCTTGTGTTAGCTCTAGGCAGGATATGCATCCAAGCGGAAATTTGTGTGAAAGAGACTAAACCTGTAAACAGTGCTTACATTCTAACTGGGGCCACATGTGCTATTATAAAACAACTTTAATTAGAGGCAACATAGAAAAGATATCATCACTGCAACAGCAACTACTGTGTACTGAACAAGATGAAACTCAATCCTTTGGAACCAAAACAAACAGGCCATCACAAGACATTGAGGTTTTGAAACATGGTGCTTTTAACTTCGGAAGGAAATTCCGGAAAATATGATACCAGCAAAGCATTTTCTGAGTCACTCGCCAAATCCAAAGGTTTTTAAAAGGTCTGGGGTCTAATAGATCCTTATTTTATTATATTAACACTATTATCTATTCAAAAGAGATACCTGTTTTATGTTTTTCCTTCAGCTCACAAGACAGGATGTCTTATCTCAAAGCTTTAATAGCCAAAATCACAGAACCACAAGGAAGTTTATATTCAGTTGCACTTTTCATCTATTATTTATTGCCTCCTGTTGTGAAAGTGCTGACTTGTCTTGGTGGCAGACCAAGTCCCATGCTGCATCTGGTACTGTCTGGGCAGGAAGAAAAGTCTCTTTCCAGCCTATGGATTTACAATGTCATTTGGAAGAGGAGGCAATGGACAGGATCCTCAAAACTGGATGAAAAAGGACAAATAAGAAAAACGTGCCATGGTACAATCATATGGGCAACTAATTAGGCAGGTGCATGTACAATAAGTGCATATATGTACTACAAATGTAATGACCATGGACAGCTCTGATCAAAATCAGGAGTCAGTACCCGTACTTGGAAATTAGTGGAAAGAACCACAGCACAGCTTCCATTTGCCCTGGATCACTTGTTTCAGCAAAGATGCCACCAGCATGTGCTTATGTTTCTGACCATGATGACTTCCACTGAGATGAAGTGAGCAGGAAGCCAACTGGAGCTCTACTCTGTCTTTCTTACAGCCCTAAGGCTGCCTGTAGGGGCAGAGCCTCTCTGAGATGTTCAGGGTTGGTGTGAATGGGGACAAATCCTGATTGTGATCATCTATTGGAAGTCAACATTTGCCCTTGAACTTAAGACTAAGCATTAGGAAAAGTGAATCACATGGCAGTTTTAAATGACTTCTCTATTGTTACATCAAACTTGCCTTTGGTCCTTAAAACTTGCTAGTTTATTTAAAAAAATCCACCAACTGCATTGCAACATATTTTTGACTTAGGTAACTGAACATCAAGATTTAAAAAGCACCAAGGAAATGTGTGGTGCCTGCAAGAATTTGGAAGACCTTTCTCAGTTTTTTGCACTGCCCCATTCAATTGGAATTGTTCCTGGCAGGCAGCTGAGAGCTGAGAACTGGCATTGGGAATAGTTTTTGGGCATTGGGAATATTTTGCTACAACAGAGGGTGATAAATACACTCTAAAGAGTGGCCAGTAAGCCAATTTCACTTCTAAGCTGAAAGGCTTTGAGGGAGATTAGAAGGCAACTTGTCAATCCTGTGTAGCATTTTTAATAATGGGTCCAAATCTAATATTTTTGCTACAAAGAACTGAGTGTCCTGTGAGGGCATGGACTACAATGTGATGATGTTGGCATGTGGTTGTTGTGCTAATGCTCAAAATGAGATGCACATATTTTTTTCCTTGGAAATTACAAATCTGTATGTCAGGATTTTTCCAGGAGCAGTGAGGACCAGCCCCCATAGGGGCTGTCAGGACTGGACCTGCCAGGCAGGGCTTGTCCCACTGCCCCAGGGGTTCAGGGCAGCCAATGGTCCTGAATATCAGCATAATTGTGATGATGATGGGACAGGGCTGAGGTGCAGGCAGGAAGTCAATCTGTAGGTCAGGGTGAGCAAGGTACATGGGCACATATAAGCACATTTGCAGTGTAACTCAGGAAGCTTCACCAAAGGTGAAGTGAGCTGAAATGAACTCTGAAGCAAAAGGAGAAAATCCTTGAGAAGTCTCCTCACAGCCCTCCCTCACACAAATCTCCAAGCAACTTGATCAGAGATCCCAGAGCTGCACTGTCTTAGGGCCAGGCAGGAGCACAGGATGGCAAAGAATATGCTCAGGGTTCTGATGGGATTTTTAGGAAGAGAATCAGCATATATCAGTTCTGCTGGAACAAAACATCAGTGTGAATAACATCCCTCATTTTAAAACCCCATTTTAACCTCCAAATGAAATAATTTATAATTATGTTTATTTACTGTTACGTAATGATTTTCAGGCCAAGTATATTTTAAACATAGTTTCTGCACATCAATGTATTAGGAATTAATTTAACACTTTATATTTATCTCACTTAATTGCCTTCAGCTTTACTTAAACGATTTGATAAATTTGTTGCAGAGAAATTGATGTCTCTCAGGGTGCTGCAACTTCTATTAACTGCTGGGCATATAGGCCCTGCTGCAGTCAGGACTGTTGAGCTGGAACTCTTCCTCCTTCTCAAGTGGGCTTATGACAAGCCCTTATGCAAGCTAAGTAGTACAGGTCATTCTGGTGGCCAGGGATGGACTTGGAAGAAAGTAGGCTGCCTAGAAATTTGACCTTGAAAAACCAGGATGAGGCCATTTGTAGAGCAATGAGATGAACTGTGGAAATTCTATTTGGTAGGGTACACACACCTGCAGCATCCCTGGATCCATCCTCTGCCTCTTCTTCTTATTTCTCTACCTCTTATTTGTTTTTGTTTTGTAAAGTAAACCACCTCCAATTTTAATTAGAGGAAGGTGTCTATCATGCACACTTTGCAATGGCTGTAGATTTCAAGATAAAAAAAACAGCCAAGGAAAGAGTGTGATGATGTGAAATACTCCAGTTTTCTGAAGCAGTGTGACCACAGATTAATTTTACTTTCATGTCAAATAACCTGCGTTTTGATTTTATGCCTTTGTGTGCAGGTGCAAGAATGTGCATGCTGTGGCATATACAGGGTCAAATTAATGACTAGATCCAATCCATTTCTCAGTGACATTGTCCTGAGAATGAGCTTTGTGCATAGTAGGATAGTAGCAGGAACTCCAACTGTAAGTATGTGCTTCAAAAACAACTGGAACAAGCAAGCCCAGATATCAATTCCCCTAGATCTTACTGATTTTAGTGTCCATGCTGTGTGACTGGGTACTTAATCGTGGAACCACTGATTTGGAGACAACCATCCAGATGACTTGTCTGAATATTGAGAATGAAACTATTCTAGGATACATTACCTTTATTTACCCTTTGCTGTTTGGATCTGATTTTTACCTCTGTATCCGTCACCTCTGCTGATCACATACCAGTCATGGTTGCTTTTGTAAGTTCAGGGGAAAGGAACTCTAAATGTACTATTCATCAAGTTGATAGTTTTCCTTTAATAATTTTCCTGTTACACTGCAAATCTTATACAGCTCACTGGATTTACCCTTTTTCAATTAGCAGTCAAAACTCTCCCTATAGATGAGTGTTACGAATCAATACCCACTGAGCCAATTGCTCTTTATAGTGATAAGAATAAAATAACTGGTGGACGAAGAAGCAGCTGTAGGAGTTCATTTTAAAAGATTCATATGCAAGTGGAAGAGGCACTTTAGATTAGCTATTGGTCCATATGCTGATAAAACTCAGGTAAGCCCATTCTGAGGGGTTTTGGTGCTGAACCACACCACTGCATGTCCCAGAAGGACATACGGGAGCACACTGAAGGGGGCTGGCACCATCTTGATGCAACAAGACTTGTTGCAGCTCTCAGTTCTTTCTGTGACCCTGATGCAACTGTCACTACACATCTTCTATGGACAAAACTCAGCAAGGCTTTCCTTTCTGACATGTGTTTCTCTTCAACCTCATGTGTACTCAACAGATACCGAGAAAGTTTCAAAAAAAGCCACGTATTTATTTCAGTCTTGTTTTCCAGATGATAGTTAAAACATTGCCAGCATTTCTGTTTTTATAGTCAAAGTCTGTCTTCTTCAGTCCTATTTGTCTAAGAAGCATCCTACCTTTTTCAGCCCACTCATCAGAGAGCAGCAATCCATTTCTCTGAAAGGTTTGAATCTTGTCCTGTCTATTGCCTTGGGCTTGCTTATATTAAATGTTTCATTATGTTTGATTAACTCTCTTTATTATGAGTGATGGCAAAGCAGAGTGACGGCCTACCTGCCTTTCAGAGTAGGAACATAATGGATAGTCCCGGGAATTAATAAAACTTCTATGCCTGATAGCAGCTGGTCAAGCAGACCACTATATCCTCAATTCTCCTTGTACTTTTATCACACAGAATAAGACAAATCATGTAAGGCTTGCGAATTTCTTGGCCAGGTCTGTTGATGATTTAACTCTTGCCAGTAAACTCCCTAACTTTCTCTGCATTCAGAGCTATTAAAGAGAAGTAAACACACGGGTGTTCAAAGGCTTTCTCTTCCCTCTGTGGCTCTTCCCATGTTGTTCCTAACTGGAGATGAAAGGGAGAAGGCAAAGATTGCTCTGTCCCAACATGTATTCCAACTAATGAAATAATTATCTTACAATGTGGTTTAGTATGGAGTAATTGTAAAAGAAAGCTGCTTGGCAGCGTGTCTCAGGGCGGGCAGCTTCCGTGATGTTTCCAATCCTTCACCCAGGGAGAAGTTCAGCAGGAGGGATGAGATTATGAAACACAGCATGTTTTGGAAGTCCCGTCACTGGGCTTTGCACAGGGTGGTGCTAGTGTGTGTTTTTCAAGCCTGTAGTTTCTCACTCAAGTTTGTGAAGACTCAAGGAGCATCTAGTGCTTCATCTTCTTCAGTAGGTAAAGATCCATTAAAATGCTTAGCCTGTCTCATATATAACATCTTCAAATCTAGTAACATTTTGACAGTCTCTCAATGGATGCCTCGGACAGAGATTGAGCTATTCCCTTGTATGCTTTACAAATGAGTTGCTTCAGAGCAAGGTAGAGAATTGATGGCTAGGCTGCACAGGGTAGCCCATGCTAACTCTGACAGCACATCACATAGAACCTCTTGGGACTGGCGGTCTAAAAACTGACTCTCTTCAGGCACAATAACATCAAATTGTAAAGAACAGACTAGGAGGCAGCCCAAATGTCACTTGACGGTTCATCCGACCCATGTACTAGTACCCTCTTTGATGTAAGCAATGGTTGCCTTTGGGACATGTTTCTGAGTTTTAGGTAACAGGAGAGATTTAGCAGGGAGAGAATGTCCTGATCTTCATGAAGGCACACTTATAATGATGAAGAGTGAACTGAGCAGGGACAAGTTTGCTGTCAGTTTATGTATTCTGAAAGGCTCATAAATCACAGAACCACGAGCCAGGCAAACAGTTTATTAAGACATGCAATCCCATTAAACTATGCTATAAAAACATAGTGTACTTGGGCAAAATGTTTTATCACTTGTCCTGAAGAAGCTGAGAGAAAAATGTTTTGTAACTCCAGGGAAAGAATTGTCCCTTAAAAGTAGAAGACTATAATCACAGAGGGAGGAAATACCAATCCATCGAGAACTCAGGGTCCCAGATTTACTCCTGTATTTGAAAAAGAGGAGTGGTGTTGAAGTAAAAATTAACAGGTTTGTAGAAAGCTTGGCTCTGATTAGTCTGTTCATCTCTGCCTCAATGCATTGCTTTGTAAGATGAAAACAGAAAAAAAAAAAAGAAAATCAGTAAGGTAACACGCATGGTGGAGATAAATGGTCCATGGCTTGTCTTTATAGAAACTAATTTAGTGTAATTTTCCCGACAGTTTTTCCATCACAGATCCAAACATAATCGCTCTTAAGCCAGTGCTGTCAAGTAGCTGAAAGTGCAATGATTTCAAAAAGGAAGTACATTATTTACATTGTTGGACTTGTCTGTTTTTCATGAGGTTTGTCTGCTTGCTCAGTTGGCCTATCTGTCCAAAGGTCTGTCAGACCTCTGTGCCATGGCAACATTTGAGCTACTGTCCAGTTCTAAAGAAAGTCTCAAAGATGCTTAATTCCCACAGGTATTAAAAACAGCTGCAGCTGCAGTGGGGTGAGGATGCTGCTCCCTGCCCAGCCCCAGCCTGTGGCTGGTCCCACAATGCTGCTGCCATGGTCAGAGCACTGAGCTCCTGGAAGCAGCCAGGGGCACTGGGATGAGGCCTTTGGCTGCTTGGGTGTTTGCAGGTAAAGTGGATGGGTACGGGATGTGATTGGCAAGCCAACCAACTGCTTACTTTTGGCACTAACAGTTCTAATAGATGTCACCGTCATATTGTCCATCCAAAGACACCCATTAAAAAAGAAATGGAATTATGCATCTATAATAGCAAGAAATCCAGCTTGTATGATACAATTGACCTGCATGGGATAGGGGAAAAGGGAGCAGGTGTCCAGTCTCCAGCCCCATGTCATGAGCCAGAACCGGGATGTTTTGTGCTTGCAGAAATCACTCAAAGCAGTGGGTGCAATTCCCTATTAGGGGATTATATATCTCTGCAGCTTCTGATATGTTTATTCTGAAAACAAAATGCAGCATTAGATGGGTCATTAAACTTATGCAGTGTGACGGTTTCTGTCCCTCAGCTTCCTGTATATCTGCTCCATTAATGGCTTTCAAATCTTCTGGAGATAACTGCAGGAAGCAGTGTACTAGATTTAGTGAAGCAAGTTCTCAGAGCCTGAAAGTGTAGCTTTTAAAACAAAGCAGCTATTCTTTAATCCTCCTTTTTTTTTTTTTTTTTTGAGATACAAAAGTTTTTTTTTTATAAAGACCTGGAGCCATTCTGAGACGAGAAAGTGTTAGTTGGTACATTAAAAAAAAAACTTTCCTCTGCATGTGTGTTTTTCTACAAAGAAAAAAGATCCATCACTAATGAGTAATGAAAGGTGAACCTGAAATGAATCAGTACGTTGCTACTGAAGATCCAGATGGGCCGGAAGATCTGTTTAACGTACCCAGCAATAAAAGTACCCATTGTCTCTACACTCCAATATTGACATAATATTCTTTAGTCTTTCAGGTCCAGGAAATGACAGCATAAAAGTAAATATTTAACTCTGAGTTTATATAGGAGATCCCTGTCCTGATCAGGTTCTGCTGCCTTCTCTTTCTCCAGATTTTGTAAGGGTTTCTCAGATGCTACTGACATTACTGAAGAGCCCCCAAGGAAATGGTAGCCCCCATGTCAGCACAGCCATCCTTTCAATCAGTGTTTAGCACAGTGGAAGAGCTATACCACTTAATTAGCCTTCTAAAGATGAACTCAGTTTTAGATGCTCCTTAATTACACCCATGCTGTCACCATATCCTTCCAGTCCCACCAGCATAACAGCTGAGGGTCTGTACATGATGGTCCAGCTCAGGAGAGAACCAAGAGAGCTGAGCTGGACTGAGGGTTCAGAGCTGCAATCAGAGCCATTTGATGTCAGCAGTCAGGCCATTCAGCAGTGCTGCTAGATTTTTATGACACGAGCATTTAAAAGCCCTGGATCACTGTTCAGACAGGGAAGTTGGCCAATTTATCAGGTAAGCGTGGTGCTCAGGTGCAGCACTGCACGAAAACAATGAGGCAAACCAAGGTAGGCATTGGTCTCATGCAGTTCTTCTGGTAGTAAGACATTGGCAAAAGGTGTCCCAACATGAAGAGAAGATCATGTTTCTTTTTCCTGCTCTTTCCAAATGAATGCTGAGAAATTTATGCTTTGGTCAACCACAATCCCATACTCTGACTGAAACAGTGTCCTTGATCACTGCTAATGCCAAAGACCTGTACAAAATTGTAACTTGCTGTCTAGTAGGGATGTTCTGAGCACACAATTCAATGATTACATGCATTCGATATCAGTGAAAGTACTAAAATCTGATGGCAAATTCAGTCCTTAAAAAACAAAAGATGCTTCTGAGAAAAACTGATCTGAAAATCTATGTTTTGAATTTATCAAAAATGCAAAATAAACAGCAAATCCCCCCATTTTCTACATATTATGCTTTTCAAAATAATAACAGGTTCAACAAATGAGTAAATGAGACCAGGGGCTGCTTTTTTACAGGTGACAGCTGAGGACTGCAGAGGTCCAGTCTACTATATTATGGTCAGAGAAAGTTTCAAAATAATTATGCTTAGCATGCTTTTGCTTTAACAAAACTGCTGCAACACAGCTCCTGTTCACCTTTTCTTGAGACACTAAAATGTACGGATAGTGAATAAAAAAATGTCATTGGTATTACTGGTATTTAAAACAGAATTTTGGTATAAATGTGTATAAGCCTTATTTTGCTATAGTGCTCATACAAATGTTTACTGAAAGTACATTTGAGGATCTCAAAAAAAGTTTCTGTACCTTCTACAAATCTTGTCTTTCAAAAAAAAAAAAAATAAATTTAAAAACAAGGGATTAGAATTGTGTATGCAAACCAGAGTTCAAATTTTCTTCTCTTGAAACTGAAAACTGGTAGAAAATATACCTTAAAAAATAACTCTGCAATTTCAAACATTAAGTTTCATATGTAGCATTGAGCAAACCACCGGACACATAAGGGAGTGAACTGTGACTATCCAGTGCTGAAAGAAACATATACAGAAAATAATTTCCGAGCAAATGGACTATTCAAATTTTTTAAAACATTAAACCTAGTTGTAAAAGTGAATACTTCTCGTTACAGTTTGCACTTAGTATTCACAAAAAGGGGCAAAAAGCTAAATTAATAATTTTTGTGATTATATTTTTGGCTAATACTCTATTGCTCTATTACAATAAGACTTTGAATGTCCAGCTGTCAATCGGCATCCATTTTATGAGGGACTGTTCAAAAAAGGAGAATCAATCCTTGCCCAGAGTGCTTGGAAGTCTAAGATTCTGAGAGCTGGGGTTACATTACTCAAGGACTGGACAGAGAGATGGTGTTATAGGACTGAAAATGGGGGTTGAGGAGATAAGGAAACAACAAAAGAACTGTTTCTGTTTAAAGCAAGACTTTAGAAACAGACATAACTGGAGGAGCTACAGTGAATTGTATGTTAACCCATATGCATATATTAACTCAAGGGCTGTCTATAACAGGTTCTGGGGATGTTGAAAGTGCAGGGAAACATCTGAGATTGGGTTTATGTGACCAACTGGAACAAAAGGTAATGCCAGAAGTTGTCCCCTGGGGAAGATGTGTGAGGGCGTGGAGCAGATTTGTGTCTGCCTTGTGCTTCCTGGACACATTTAATTTAGTAATTTAGATGTTGCTTTTGGTTCTTTCTGTGGATGCCTGTCCGAACTGAGCTAAGTAGTGACTGATGCTTTCTCTGCATGTTTGGGATCGGGCACACCTTCCAGATCTGTCATTGCTTTTCCAGAGACTTTGCACAGCTCTTCCCCTGTCCCTCATTCCTCTTACTGCAATGGGTAGCTGGTAGAATAATTTTTAGTCTCAGGAAATTCTAAGCCTATCTACACAATGGATGAACCCAGGATGACAGAAGTTTCCTATTATCAAGTCAGCATGGATGCTCTGTGAGTCCTGAGAAATGAGTTGACTATCCTTTTTTCCTGCCCAGATGGTGTCAATAACCTCTGCTCAAGAGCCTGAGAAATCTCTGCCTATGATGGGCCATCGTAGTAGTTGGCACCTGTCACACCACTGCCCACTCTACCAACATTACTACCTTTATATTGGTTGAGGAAAGCTCTGTGAGATCCACAGATGGTACCCACACCTCCTTCTTGTCAGACACCCAACAGTCAATTTAGCAACAGCTTCAGGTGACAAGTGTGAGTAAGAAAAATATGTAGCCTACATTGGTGAGCCTGTAGAAAATAGTATACACTTTAGGTGGCATGTGGGTGTCAGTGTTTGGGTCTTGTAGGAACATGCATGGCATATCTTGGACATGATGGATCACTGTCCAAGAAAACATTATTAAACAAATCGGGTTAATCATGAAAAAAAAATGCATCTCTACACTCAATTGGTGCATAGGTTGTGTGGCAGTCAACCAGTTCTGTCATTTCAAGCTGTTTAGTATAGTAGTGATGACTGAAGACAAGTCCAACACCCAATCTTACTTGAAGTGGGCATGAACATAAGCAGGAAATAAAAAGAGTAGAAAGGGTAGGAGGAAAGAGTGGGCACATCTCAAAACAACCCCAAAAATTTAAGCAGAGACAGCTGGGTGAGCAAGGGGTGACAATACAAAAACAAAGGGGGACTTTAGCTATTACTGGAGAAAAATAACAATTAATTTTCAATCTCTTCTTTCATCTAATAAACTCTATGTCTTTTATAAATTTTTAGTGGTGGGAAAACATTTAGGTTCAGCAAAAAATTTTTGCACTGAAACTTCGGAGAGTTTTGGCAATTATTTTAATGACGTATCTTGGAGAGTATATTGATGGTTCCCTAAGTGTATTCATTATTTGCTCCATACATTTTCATGGATCTATAATCAGTATTCATACTGTAGTGCCACCAATGCCAAGACGTTATTGTGAACCTTGTTATTAAGTGATTTGCATAACTCTTTAACTGAAGAGATCAGATGATTTTAAAATCTTTGCCTTTCAGTAATAACCTGCACTTCTCCCAGGTGCGGAGCAAATTTTTAAAATTTTTTAAAAAGACATGTAAAGGGTTAGAAACAAAAAAAAAATTAGAGCTCCAAATACATTGCTTGATGTATTTTGAGATTTGGAAGTCATTATTCAATATTTAATCCAATATTTAGTACGTAAAACAATACAGATTTTTAAATTTGCTGTTGCACATATTTACACAGTGGATTTTGCACTTTGCCATCAGCAAATGTTAGTAGTCATAAAATTTAAAAGAAATAATCTCTATCTGAAAAGTGACTAAAGATGTCAAAATCAATTTGAGCAAAGGTCAGAATAATGCTCCTAAGTGATCAAATAATCAAAATTCTTTAAAATGTTTGTTTAAAATACATTTGAACTGAAATGTCATTCAAATACAGAAAAGGGGACTGCAACTGATGTAGTCGGGTCACTCAGAAGTAAGAAAATCAGCTAGATATAAAAATATTCACAGTCAATTAGACAGGGAAACTGAGGGATGGGGTGGATGATGTACACCAGAGTAGAAGTTCTATAGAAATGAAATACTGAAAAATAAGACTGAATTTGAGTCCTTGCTGCAGGCTCCACTGACATTTAGAAATGCAATCTCAACTGTCAATTTAAAATAGGAATGGATGAGTAAAATAATGCAGAGAAAAGGGCATCCATCAAGCACACTCAGCCCAGCCACGTGAAGCTGGCTTTGCTGCTCTCCCAGTCCAGCTGGCTTGCTGTCTGCACGCACAGTCTGACTAATCTGCTGCCTGAGTGGGCTGCTGCTGCTTGTTAAGCCAATTCTTAAAATAATTGCTGACCTAATTATGTAGCATAGATCTTTACCTTAAATATATATGATGACTGTTTACATGAAATGCATTATCTTGTAATAATTTCTTTTCACATCTCCTTCATCTTCCTTTCCTGAGTACAATTAAAGTGATGTGTTTTTATGCAGCAAACTTTACAGCACAGATTTAGAAAGCAGAATGTCAAACTGATCGCTTTTCACTAGCAGGCACTGAGGAGGCAGATAAAAGGGGAGGAATAGTGATAGTGTCCTTATTTGGCTTTAATAATTTCTCTGATATAGGGTTGAAAGTTTCTAGACAGGTTAAACTGTCAGTAAAGTAATACTAACAACCAGGTACATGTTTTGATTGCTGTGTTCATCATATAGCCTGCTAAGTTTTAGATCAGAGTCATTAATTATTCACAGAATTATTGTGAAAGTGTTGGACATTGCATGGATTCACTTGATATGGAGTCTATTTAGCATCTTCTCTATTACAATGAAAAAGCAGCGTATTTTCCAGGTGAAATCAAGGGGGACAAACTAATTACCCACCATCTATAAATTAATAGGTTGTGGGGTAAAATTATGACCAGTACTAGAATTGGATTTGCAGATGGGTGCTATCTACTTTCTTTATATAGAAAATTCGTTCATAGGCTATAAGAAGTAGCTGCATGCTAGTGTTACAGATGGTTTCTGCAGCTCTTGTTCTCTGCTGTCTTTATTGCAGCCACCTTGGATGTTCCTGGAAAAGCTGTAGTCACAACTTCAAGTCCACTGTAGACATGGTTAAATCAAGGTTTAGACTTCCCCCACTTATCTTTATCCTGGGCTCGTGTTGGACCACTTGTTGCACAACTGATTTTAAATGCTACTGGAAAAGTAATGAATTTTCTTTAGCATGACAACATCTTTTTTAGAGTGTTTGAATTTAAGGACACTTAAATGGGTTGCATCAGTATTTTAATAATGAAAGTTCAGATTTTAATTTCAAAATAGTAATTTTCAACTAAAATTGAACAACTGATATTAAGTGATAGAAGAAAAGTAATTAAATATTACGGGGCAGTTTAACAGTCTGAAAATTAACTAAGTTTGGTGAAATAAAATGTCTTGGATTTACCCAAACAATTTTTTCTTCTTTTAAAAGTCCTCTCAAAGTTTTGTATTGTGTTACCATAAGACATTCCTCTCACAAATTTTCTCACAATTACAATAGATTAGTCCTCTTGAAGGCAACAGTTCCTAGCTTTTGTATGGTGAATATGTGTGATATGAAAGAACAGAGTTTTTATCCCAAGTTTATAACATAAGGCTGAAACACCCTATTCTAGTGGTTCCAAGTTTATACAATTTATAAATATACTCAGCATACTGTGCCTGGCAATAACCTGGACACATGTGAATATATGCAAATAATTGTCCCCCCTGCACAAACATTGTGCTGCAGAGAATTTAAATTGTAGTGTTGAAAAAGCATCAGAGCTACTTGAACTGGTCTTCAAAAGCAGATATATACTCCTCAAAAAATAAAAATTAATGTTGCTGAGGCTGGATGACTGGGACACTCAAACCTAAGTTTAAAATCCCAAAAGACTTATTTTTTTTAATATTTTTTTAGTAGTCATACAGGCAACTAAGATGATTCCTGGATGACAAAGAAGTTCATACACTCATGAGATTTATATTTACTCAGTGTCAAAGGGGCTAGGTTTTGGCTAGGTTTTTCTTTTCCGTTTTGAAGGAGCTTCTCAGCTCAATGAAGCACTTGGGCATATAAGCTGGATCCTGAAGTTGAAACTGGTGTCAGCAGTGTTTGGAGATGTGCTTAAATTATCTGCTGCACTGGGGACTCTGGAGAAAGTGACTTTATAGGGGTCAGAAGAAATATGGAGATGACACAACTGCAGGACACAATCACTGCCAGCAGTCATACAACACTGAGAATGTGTGTGGCTGTTTTCATGTCAAGGAATGCAATGAGAAGCTAAATGAGATGTTAAATGTGTATTATTCTCTCCTGCACTTACGTGCTACAGAGGCATACTGATAAGGAGAAATATTTTGCCACAACTTTCAGACTGCTTGCTGTTGTGGACTCCCTGCCCACTCAGTGGCTCAGGAACTGCTGAAGTCCCTACAAGTAACTTTCAGTCTTGCTCCAGGCAATTCATCAAAAATTATTTGGGAAAGTTCAACAAGTCGCTCTGTACCATTTAGAAATGAACTAGGTTAGAGAAAACCACTACAAATGAAGAGATGTTAGTGAGGTGTTTGGGTTTGCGTTTTTTTTTGCTTTTTTGTGTGTGTGCATTCTGATGGCAAGATTTTTTTCCCAAGTGACCACTTTTCATCACATTGTCTACAATATTTAAAATGATCGGGCAAGAGACTTTTCCTCAAGGGCTTATTCCACCGTCTAATAGATCTGATCCTTCCATTTTTTAACAGCTGAGCTAATGTTTTCTTTTTGCTACTTCAACCCAGTGCTGCTAGCCATGCCCCACACTCTCTCTTGGTTGTTTTATGCTCTGAAAAGAATTAGAGTTTTATTATCCTCTTTCTTTCTCATTTAGCCATGTTAAACATATTCAACCCCTATCATCACTTTTTATGAATTGTCTTCAACCATTTCAGATGTTTTAATTTCACTTCACTGAATTTCCTCCCAAATGGTGCTTTTTAAGTCATTCTATGTTTCTAAACTTCCTCTCGCTATAAGTGCTGCCAGTGTCCATAACAGAGTATATGAGCTGTGGCATAGCCCATGACCACTGCTTAAATCAGTGTCCTCATTATGCTGCCTGTTTCTGTATTATTTATTGAATGTTGTGATAAGGAAAAAAGTCACTGTGATACATGGAGCCCAATGCACAATTGCTTAGACAGGATCCTGAACTGCTACTCCTGGCATAGACTATTATTAAATCTTGCACACTACAAAGACATTTTTATTTACCTCTTCCTTTTTGTACCACGCACTGGAGTCACAAAGAAGCTTTCCTTGACATATGCATTTAAATGTCTTAGTCGTCCGCCTTTCCTCACATACACTGGTGATAGATAGCTTTTCTTCTGTACAACTGTAAGCAGTACTGTACCTGAAAACAGCTGATTTGCAACTAATGAGAAGAGTTGCCCAAGTCTGAAGGTTCACCTCACCAAGAAGCTGGTCTCTGAAGGTGGCCTAATTTCCTAATTTCCACTCTCCTGAAGTGGGTGCTGTTCTGTGGGTGGCTGTCCACCATGGACCCTGCAGTGCCTCGGTTTTGGGAATAATCCCAAAGATTGAAAAACTCTTCAACTTCATTTACTAAGAGAGCTGCTATACTTTATGCTTGTAATTGCATTCAAACCTTAGGACAAAAAATACTTGTTTGTATCTTCAATAAGCCTATACTCCATAGAAAGGGGCCATATCTGGAGAGACAGAAGTGCTGATTCCAAGTCAAAATATCTGTTCTTCCTAGAAATGTCTACTGACAAATTAGCTTGGCATCCAGAGACCTCAGAGGCTTTCAGATTTAGACTGCAGCTGAGCAGAGGTGTTGAAGGCCAACATTTTAGCCATAGGCTGTCCTCATTCCTTGATGAATATGGTGCAAATCTGCTCAAACACTTGTGCTGCAATAGTGCAGGGAGTGATGCAGAGTAAGAAATCCACAGCTTGAGATGGCCTCTAGAGGGGTGACAGACACTGAAAAGTAGCAGTTTGAGGATGAAATTTCATAGGTCTTCAGTGCAGCTCTCTCAGTCCTTCTCCTTATTTGAGTTATGACAGCACTTAGGAGGCTCTTGGCATTTTTCATGAGCAGAAAAAGAGATAATTTAGACAACGATCAGAACCCTGACTCTGAAGGTGCTGCAAGGCTCTGCAGTCTGACTGCCTCCCAGGTAGGGATGTATCTGACAGCCATGGATGCAGCAGCATATCCTACATCCCTGTATAGGCAGGGAAGGGGTGGGAGGCCCCTGCCAGAATCAGTGAAGCAGATTTAAGGGCAGCATAATAATGGTGGTGTTTTGATGCAACATGATCATGAGTGCAAGGCAGCATTACTTAGTGATAATAAATTTTTAGTATAAGAGGTTAACATTTAAATAAGCCCTAAATCTAAACCTTGGATATGGTCTCTGGATGTGCAGTGGAGAGGCAGGAAAGGGGAATTTTGAACTTCTGGTAACTGTACTTTTCCTCACCCAAGCAGAAGCTATTACCCCATTTCTACAACTTCCCAGAGACTCAGCGTAGTTAAGCCTTTGTGGCTATGGGTGCTGTTGTTGCTGAGGCCCATCCCCTTTCACCAGGGCTCCATAGCAGGAATGACTCTGTACAAGCACAGTCCTGCTGCTGCTTTCCTTCAGGCTGTTGTATTAGCCATCATTCCGATGCCTTGATCCTGTTTTTTCAAGCCTTCTGAAAACAGGCATCCCAGAGGGCTGAAATAGTTCAGTAGGTGAATACAATAGCAGGGCAAATACAGAGCCTCATGGGTGTTCAGAGCCTCTGACGTGTGGCACTGCAACTACCAGCTGATAAAATAGCTGTATATCACTTGGGCAGGGAGCAGGGGAGGCAGCAGCCATCTTGTTACCATCCTCTTTTTGCAGCTTTTGGACTGACCCTCCCCATGACAGACCCAGAGTTAGGGGGGTTGGGGAGCCCATAGGGTGTGAGAGTCCATGCCTGTGGCTGGATATTCAGCCTTGCCCTTTGCAATTTGCACTGAAACCCTATTTTGACTTTTCCCTTTGTGGAGAGGCAGACTGAGTGGTAGACTGAAACAGGAAGCAAGAGGAGCAGCCTTTCATGACCTCTGCCACTGCTGGGGATGGTGATCTCCTCTTGAAGTGAGGGTCAGAGGGCATCTGTCGAAAGAGGACAAACTGTGGGGAATCTGTGGGACAAAGGTGATGGCATCAGGGGTCACTGTTTACTGCTATAAAACGTGACACACAGGGAGACATGTCATGCATTGTGTTTGTTTCCTTGCCAGCTGGTGTCTTTTGGAAGGAACAGCTTGTCTGAATTAGCCATGGTCTTCACTGACAAGGCTTGGAATAGCTGGGCACTACGACAGACCTCCACTCATCTCAAAACACTTGGCAGGGAGAGTGCAGGTACGCTCCATCTGGGGAGGGAAATCCTTTGCTGCAGGCTGGATGGCGAGGCAGAAGGAAGGATGGGACAGCAGCAAGACCCAGGGCTGGTGTCCCCAGTGCCTATGCTAAGGCCAAAACACCCCTCACTGCACACGTAGGGAACAACTCATCCTCCAGGCTGTTAGCAATAAGGTAAAGGGTAAGTGAATTTAGGGGAGAGAGGGGACAAAACACCTGTGAGAGCAGGAAAAGCTCTTTGATTGTAAAAGTGATGTGAGGGTAAAGCAATTCTGCTGGAGCAATTGTGCCCTATCTTTAGAGGGAAGCGTTGAAAGGAAGTGGCTGAAACAGAGTGGTGTCATTCATGTTTGAACCTAAGATAAAAAGACACAGTTTCCTCATTACCTCCAGTATGCCCTTGTTCAGTACTTCCCTGTATTTACTGTAGGAAATACCTTCAGTATCTCAAATAGTGAGGTTATCTGACTGCAAACACTTATTTAATCATCTAAGTAACTTGCACCGAGGAAGAAAATAGGTAGTTTAAGTAATGTTGGTCACAGACTCCCTCAGGGTCTGCATTTGCTGACAGACTGAGTCCTGTGCATGTTTGCATCACTTACCCCTTTGCTCATGACCCCAAGGACCACTGGGATTCACTGAAATCTCTGTTCTGCTCACTTCCCTTTTGTGCTGTGAAGTTTTAATGAGTCACCTACTTTTAGGAGAGATCTAACCAAAATTGCTTTTGAGCGTCTTTCACCTTAAGCCTTATCACATAGCCTTTGAAATACTGCCTTTTTTTCTCAAACCTCTTTACTACCAGGACAAAAGGGCACCAGAAGTGCAGTAGCACCCAAGAGGCTCATAAAGTTGCATCTTAAATGAAGTGTTTTAGGAAGAGCAGATGGCTTTAACCTGTAGCTATCTGATGAACACACAGACATGGAGTGTAAAATCTCTGCAAGCTGGAAACATCAGTCAGAGGAGGACACACAGGTGGCAACTCTGCACAGTGCATGTCTTCTAGGCAAACAGCTCACTGCAGTCGTGCCTGGAATGACTGCTGCAGCCGTGGCCAAAGAATCTGGTGTAGAGGCTCTGGTGAGGGATAAGTGCAGTGTTGACAGACACCATTGTGGTAGGAATATCTCCAGTTGCACCTCAGACATGGGTTGAAAATTCCTCTCTCTCTTCTTCAAACATGAGTGTAAAACAGCAACCAGATTTTGGGAGATAGCTCAATTATTCTGAGAAATGCCACCCCAGCATAGTGCTAATTGTAGCATTTGAAGTATTCCTAATGACTCTAATAGCAGCATTGTTTAATCTTCACCTTTTAGTAAGTAGGAAAGAATTCTGCTCGGAGTTCTCTGCAGTAAGAAAAGTTGTAATGTCTATTTATTACAAATGTGTACAAAATGTCAGTGGCACACCATATCCAGTAGAAGAAAGGCAATGAATCTCCCTGGTCTTACAGACAAATTGAGAACAAAGTATTAATAAAAAAATTAATGATTGAACAGTGCTGTTAAACTCTGCCTTTTATTAAAAAAAAAAATGCACAAAGCAGTAACAGTTTACAGTTCAGGAAGGACACAGTTTCCCCCTGTGCTGACAACCACTTGTGCTCTACTTAATATGCAGAATTTAAGCGGTGCAGAAAGTACACTTGGCCAGGAATTGCTGTCTAAAGCCTCTGAAAAGGAAAATGCAAAAAATTAGTTTTCAGTAGGGAATTTCTTAATATTCTGCGGAGTCATAGACTTTACTCCTGTTTTGCAACTACACATCAAAGGAAAACATGTTATTTAAAATAAAATACATCGATTGAGATTCTTTGAAACAAGCATCATGCTGAATATAAATAATTAGTTCTGTTTATTTTAATCTCATGAAACTACTGTTGAAAGCCATTGTTAAGCATACAGTCTGGCGTTGGAAAGACCCTTACTAACTTTCACAGGCTGTGGGACAGGCTCCAGCACTTAACAGGTTGTGTAGATGAAATACCACTCATAATCTGCGTTACATGCATTTGACCACAGCTAGATCAGACAGGTTGTGTTTATTTTGCCTTATGTGTGGTGACTGGATAAAAATGAATGGCCTTTACCATGTGAGAAGTCAGAGTAGATATGTTAATTACGCCTCCCAGACTTGTGCTCTGTGCATTTACAGGCTAGTGAGGGTACACACATGTGGTGGGGTAAATAGGAGACCCTTGTCAGGGAAGAGGTGTCAGTGAAGGCTGGAGGCATGTAAAACACGGGTCAGTTTTCTCCTGTTTTTCCCTAGCTTTCCAATAGGAAATCCTGAATCAGGGAGGCGTAATGATCAGCTGGGTAATTTATATCACCCGAGGCATACTTGCTTGTATAAGAGAGAGTTTGCACAAAGCAAATGTCACTTCAGATTGAGCAGCAACAGACTGTTTCTGAAAGGAGAGGCACAGCTCTAGGAGTGACACATTCAGGGATGAATCCATGTGGCTGCTGGCAAAGGCTGTCTCAGTGCCTACCTGTCCGTCTTTCCTACTCTGGAGAAAGAAAGAACCTCAGGTCAGTGGTAAAGGCAGAGATAGCAATTCAGGACTTTTATAGCCTAACCATTGCTATTTTGGGGTTCAGTTGCTTCACCTTTGTTGGTACAAGAAGATCAATGGCAAAAACGGTTGTGAACAAACTAACCAGAAGAAGGGACACTGCCTAACTAGTAATCAGAGGTGTGGTACCTAGATGCAGATAAAGTAAAAAATGTCAGCAAATGCATAAGTCCTAAGTATTGTTATCCAGCCTATTTTCCTTTCAAAAAGACTGTCTAACAAAGATACAGCTTAAAGTATAATAACCTACTTTGCTATGATTGAATATATCAGTTAAAAGAATCCCAGCTGCATTACTGAAACCCTTCAGACACCAGCTATTGCTGTTTGTATTTGGCATTGAATCGATGTCAATTGTTCACACAGTTCAGTGCTGGGTGTTTGATGTATGTGGAAAAACAAAGAAGACAATAGAATAGTCTGTTCGTTACTGACATTCCTGCTCAAAGATGATAACAGAGGTTTTTTCCTAATACTTTGCCTTTCTTTCACCTTGTCACCTAACCAAGATCAACAGAACAAAGTAAAAATTAAAGGTAGTAAAAGGAAAATTTCTGTTATACCTAGTAAGACAATCTTAAACTCTCATGAAAAATGTAAAACAGTATAAATATCAAAGTATTTTCTCAGTCACTCACAATCATATAAAGTGGTTCTGAAACACCCTTTGATATTTCTTGAAGTTCCTTTGTATTACAGTAGCCGTGGGAGACCAGAGCCCTGTTTTACTAGTCTTGAAAAAAAATCCAAAATAAAACAAAATTCCCACCCAAAACCGGGGTAAAATCTGTTTCTACTAAAATTGCTTCTAATACAAACTTCATACATGTGGCAATAGACGAATGCAGCAGCAAGCTGCAGGGTATAAAAACAACTTATTTGCAGAAATCATAATCCCTTTCAAGACAGCATCCATACTCCTTACAGGCATATTGACTGACTAGTTGTCAACAGTGCATTCTATAGGATGGTTGCTCATTTAGGGATATCTCCATTTACCACCACTTTAAAAATAAAAGGATCTCAAAAGCTCACTCATTGTCCTATCTTTTTGACAAATTCTTCTACTCCCGACAGATTTTCAAAACAACTATTACACCAAGTTCCCTGTATCTGTGTACCCACAGAACATATCAACACTAGAATCTCTTGGAGCGTTTTTGACTGTAAAAATAATTAATTATGTGAATGTATTTCAAAATGAAATATTAGTCTAATCAGTTTCCTACCAATCTCACAATAGAAATCTTTGAAACAGGAATGCTGCATGTGATATGCAGCAATTGTCCATTATTTCAACATGCCTTGTTCATCAAAGTCCTGAGATGAAATCTGCCATGGCTGGAGTCTCTGTTTCTGAGGCTGTTAATAATATTAGCCCTGTGCTGAGGACAAGGACCAGTCAGCATTTATTTGCTGTGATTTACCTGAGGCAGTGGGCAGTTTCTTAACACTCCCCTGCAAGGATATGCATCCACCAGACTTATGGTGTATATGGTCAACTATCTGCTTGGGATCCTTGGGAGAGATCCCTTTGTTGATTCTGACCCTTACTTCCCTTCCCAAGTGAGCACCTACCAAAACATAATCTGGAGTGCTCCAGTTAGCCTATGGGCTTTGCACTGAAATGGATATTCTGCATTGAGCTGTACTCAGCACATTCTCAGATAACCCAGCTAACTGCAAACAAGGCCACTCTGTGATGCTGCCCTGCTATATGAAACCTGTGCTTGCAATCTCTGGGTGCCTTATCTGGATTTTTGCCACAGAGCTTGGATTTGAAGGTTATGGCTTTCCAGGCATGAAATCTGGATGAAGTTGCTGTTTTTGAAAAGCCAAGATCATTCTTGTGCTTGATGGCATGAAGTACTTGGGAAAGTGTAGAGGGAGATAGCTTTAAATAATGTCTTTGGCACAGAGTTGTTGCAGAAGTTCTTTTACCCCCTTCTGTCCACCCAAGCCACTGCAACAACATATTAGCACCTCAGGCACATAATGCTGATTTCTTCAGGATAAAACCCAGAAGAAGGCTGCCAAGAGCCAGGGATATGCTGACTGCAACCTGGTTTCAATGTGCAATGAGAGTGCATACATATATATCCTTAACAGCAGGACAAAGCAGGCTTGAAGGTGCTGCTGGACCATGATTACCTGCCCTGCACCGTGCACTTGAGTGGCCAGAGGTGGGAGGTACCTTTGTCTCTTTTTTCATGTCAAGCTCTCAGACAGGCTGGCATTCATTCCCCTTTGGTAGCTTAGGTCCTCCAGAGCCAGGATATGTTCTCTTCTGTGATGAGTTCCTTATCCTGAACAGGCCCTTAGGCACTGTTGTAGAAAATGCAGTTTTACTCTTTTCTATGCAGCAATGTGAGTAAGGGGGAAGCAAATGCAGTGACTCCTTATTGAAGGAGGCTAGATGATGACTAGCAGTGACAGTCACGCCATGAACACATGCAAGAGATCAAGGGAACGATGCCTCTCTCCCATCTGGCTGAACTACTCTACATATGCATACATATATCGCATGTTAATTTTAGTATAAGCTGAAAGAAGGGAGTTGAAATACAGAAATTATACAAGTACGCTTTGAGATTTGAACTGTCTTATGCCTCCAAATCCTATTCAACCCTAGGCTCAGCTTACTAGCTGCTTACAAACCTGTGGTTCAGGTTCCCATTTGGTGCCAGGATAGCTCTGCAAGAGCTGAGACTTGTTTTAAATGATGGTCCCTGCACAAAGAGAAGTCAAAAGGCACAGCACAGTAGCCCAAAAACTGGGATGGTCTTTTGTACTTTCAGAGGGAGGAGTGGAAGTTGAAACGATTTACAACAAGAGGTGACTCAATGGGATTTTCAGAACTGGTCCGCATGGATGGGTGCAAACAGGTCCAAGTTCCTTTGCTATGTCTGGTTCAGAAACTATGGAGCTGTGCTAATGCAGTGCTTGAGTTGACTTGCCTTGTTGAGAAGATAATAGAGTTGTGTGGCTTTCAAACCAAAGCTGGCTCATGGCCAAGCAGCCTTGAGCACAGACAAGAGTGAGCTCATGAGCTCATGTCTGCCTGCATCCACCCATGGAGACAGGGCATAAAGGTTGTGTTTAATATAACTGCAAGGATACTGTTCATAAGTATTCGAAGACTCAGTGAGCATCACACTTGTGAACAAGGGCTTTGGGTTTGCCTTGACCAGAAAGAATAACTGAGGTGTAGGATGTTGCAGCATGAGACGAACATGAGACGAAGCCAATGGAGAAAAAGAGGACACTTAAATTTCTGAAGCCCTTTGACAGTGATACCTCAACAGAAGATACAATCTTGCTGAAGTTTTAAATGTTCTGATTTTTTCCAAAATTAACTCTAAATTAGTTACAGAATTGTTTCGTTTTCTTCCAGTATCTTCTGCTTTTGTTTCTCTATCTTATGCCAGTCTGAGTGTTCTAAGTGAAGTTTCAAGTATTTCAAAATTTGTCACTTAAGACTTTGTACAATCAATCTGGTTAGACAGAGTCTATTTATATACATTCAGAGAGCAATTTCAGTTTGCTATAGTTCTAACACAACAAAAAAAAATCAAAAGAATAATTGCTTTTCATATTATATTATCTTTAATAAAGCAGCCAAAGAACAAATTGGCATCTGTTTCCTGGCATTTTTCCATTACTTAACCATAATCTTTTTTGAAATCATGAAGTTCCTCTCAAAATGCTAAAGTGTGATTAGGTTGCAAAATCTGAATCCAATTAAAGAAGATCTTGTGCTTGAAGCATTCACTGCTGTCATGAAGCCACCAATCAGATTTCCGAAAAATGAATGCTTTAAAAAAGGGTATGAATTTACTTGTGAATTTTCATGCCTTTAGATTGAGTACAATAGCCTTGTAAATACAAAGGTACTTCTTAAAACTTATTTTAAGTGGGAAAATTAAGTTGATTTCAAAATGAAAAGAATGGTAAGGTTTTAATTTCATAATGAATTCTTCTTTAAAGTTCCCAAAGCATTACTAAAGCAACAGCACTGACTCCGTTTGGACACAGGACTGTCCTCTTATCAGGTAACAAGTGTCACACTTCTCCTGTAGAGAGTGACACCAAGGTGCAAAGTTGGCTTAGGGGCATGGGGCTGCTGCCTGCATGAGACGTCTGAAACGTAGAGCAAACTGAAAAGTGTCAAGTCCTGGGTTCTAAGGGTTTCTGAGATGTTTTGTTCCAGATTAGGAGTCAATGAATTTTTATCACAAGGACTCCCCCAGACCTCCCTTGCTTTATGGTAGGTTTTCACCCTTGCTGTCATAACTTCTTCTCTTAGTTGCTTGATATTAATATTCTTTTCTGAACTCTGTTAAATCTTTGCACACACAATGAGGCCTTGAAATAGGAAGTATCTGTAGTAAGTGTTTTCTAGACAGTCCAGTCTATTCATATATTATTTTTTAAAGTTCTTTCAGGCTTGATTTTCATAGGAAGGGCAGGAAATGTAGCAATTGTTCTGAACCATTAATTTTTTGTTACCTCTATCGTGTCCACTATACATCTCTTAAAAATAAAGACTTGCATACTTCTCAAACTCACATCTTGGCCAGGCTCTCTTAATTTCTTCCCCCCCCAAAAAAAACCTCCCAATTTTTATTTTTTTTTTTTTTTACATGCTGAATAGAACAGGATGTTCACAGGGAGTGCTTATGTTCTCAGAACAGTAGCATGTTTTCATCATTGCATTATGGCAACACAGTATTTTATTTATTCACCAGGCTGTAGTTGAGGACTGATCAGGGACACTGTTCCTATGAGCACAGGAACAGGTTTCCAATCTCTTCATCCTCCCACGTTAAATAGATTTCATCAGAGCTAGTTGTGACTCTACCATGCAGTTAGTATTAAAATGAACACTTTATTCATTTATATGAAAAGAATGTAGCTCATTATAGGAATACTTTTAGAACAAAGGATTCCAGTGACTTTTTGAAGTCAATGTCACACTTTTCAAAGGCTGGACTTGCCTGTGTTTGTGAGGCTTGTCTGAACAATGGTTAGCAAATACGGGGTATTCTATTGTATACGAACGTATATCAATACCTCCTTCAGGCAGCTATAATGAGAGTTATAGGTCATAACAAGCACTTTACATTTGAGATCCGACATAAGGTTCCACAGTAATAATAGCAGGTCTCCATTGTCTTTTTCTGGGTTAAGCCGGGATTTGGTCCTGGATGTTGGAACAGGGCAAGAAGATGCCAGATCAGCAACATTTAAGAAGGTCTGTTGTTAACCACAGAGGGCATTTGGAATTGCCTAAAAACGTATGGCTCACTTGCAGATCATTCCTAGTTAGGCACCGGAGAACTAAATATATTCCACATACATGGATAACCCCATTAGCATGGAAGAAGAGCAAACAGGCATGGATATGGATGAAACAGATACTAACTCCACTATTTCCTAGTCTTGCCAGTGAAAGGGAGAGGTTTTACTCAATATGACTAGAAAAATCATGCTTTTATGTGTTGCTATAGCAGTCAAGCTTCCAACAGGAACCATGAACAACTAAGAGCTAAGGGCTGACAATGTCCTTAAGGCCAGTCTCTGAAGATTAAGATTATGGAAGACAAACAGTGCCACTGGAAGTGTGCCACTTAACACTGGCACATCTTCTGCTCTGTGCCCGGACAGCTTCTTGGATGCTTCAAGGAAGCCACCATGGAGGCTGGCCACTCTAGGAGCCAGAAGAAACACAGGCAGATGGTACAGCACTTCACAGAATCACAGAATCATTTAGATAGGAAGAGGCCTCTAAGATCATTGAGTTCAACCATTAACTGGGCATTGCCATGTTCACCACTAAACCAGGTCCCCAAGTGCCCCATCTACACATCTTTTAAATACATCCAGGGGTGCTGACACAACCACTTCCATGAACAACCTATTCCAACACTTGACAACCCTTTCAGTGAAGAAATCTTTCCTAATATCCAACCTAAACCTCTCCTGGAGCAACCTCAGGCTGTTTCCTCTTGTTCACTTCGCTTAGGTCTTCTTAAGTGTGCTGCTTGCGTGTTGAGGGCTCACTTGTCCTGCTGGTGGACTCTGTTTTGGAAAGCACCCTGGCAGGTATGAAGATCTCTCTCCCCTCATGAGTTTTATTGCTCAGATATCTCTTTACTTGTTTTGATGCCTCTTGTATTTATTGTGCAGGTCCCTGGCTGGCTTGACCACTGCAACCCTTAGACTGGCTCTGTTGGTAGCCTGAGTATCTCCCAGTCAATCTGGCAGAAACTTTATATTCTGCCATATTCTCCGGCAGCTCTGAAAATATTTGAGCATATTAAGGAAAGATGATCCACAAACATGTTTCACCCAGTGAGGTGAGTTGGTCTAATTTAAAATTATCTCTAGAAAATTTGTCCTTGTGATGTCTGTTTTAGGTGTAAAGGAGATGCGACTGTGCCGCTGTAGCTCTTAGCTGTATCTGGGAAACGGGATAATGTCATATAGGACCCTAAAAAAGGGCATTTAAATGCTGAAAACATTTCTAGAAGAATATCTACATGTGTCTTCTGATCTCCAATCACAATTCACTAGTTAGTTCAATAGGATGACCCAAATTAATGAGTATTTGGGCTGGTGATTTTAAAAGGGATATGTTTACAAGGGACTGACAGAATGAACTCAAGAGTTTTATGAGTAACTTTATTTTCCTCCAGGTTGCTGAAGAAAAGGTTGCAACTGCACTTTTGAATAGCGAACAGATACATGGGAAGTGACGTTGCTCTTGCCGTTCTCTCTAGATGAATGAATCAACTGTTATTTTATAACTGATACCTGCTCAACCAAATATCAATATTACATGGTAACACTTAGAAAAAACTGTTGTCAGCCTCTGGCATCACAAAAATTGAATTTTGTGGCTAATTTCTAGTTGAAAAAAGCATGCACCATGACTGATAACAAAGTGGGGAGCTACCACATTACTAGTCATATGATTAAGCTTCTGAGCTTCCAAAGTTGTTTTCAGTAGGAAATCCGGAATTAAAAAAGCTGAAATGAAGAATACGTCCCAGCAATCATCAGACAGCTGCAGAATATAAGACCATTTTAGTCCTAAGTTCCCATAAATTGCTTTACGGAATGTGGTCAAAAGTGACAGCAGACAAGGAATGGACAGCAGGGGAAGAAGCGTGATCTTGCAAGGGGTGGTCAGAACAGTTCAGCAGACACTCAAAGGGAATAAGTAGTCTGAGGCATGCCATAGGGATGGTACAATAAAATCATACAAAAATCAGTATTGGGTCAGATCAGATGTCTGGGTCTCCTATGTGGCCAATGAGAGCCATGAACACAGGTAAGCAGATAACGAGCTTCTGCAGTTTTCATCTAACTATCCTTCAGTCCCCAGCTGTCCTGATCTCAGGGACTTACCAAGTTTGACTCCCAGCACCCTCCCAAGCTATTCATACCACAAACTTCCAGGAACCAGGGAACCTGGCCCACTAAAGAGGCATATTTTCCCTCATTTATTATCACAGGTATTGTTTAAACTTAGGTTTAATTGATAACGTCATATTTTGCTCTGGGTTTTGTGTATATACATAATGTCTACACCAACTGCTAGTTAGATATAGATATGCATATACACTTACGGATAGGAATATATGTATGAAGTAACTAAAAATGACATTGAATAAAGTTTTTTGAACAGCCTATTACTGACTTAAAAGAAAAAAAAAAGCAGAAGAACAAAAGTAAATAATACTCAAGTCACGACTCAAACTAAACAGAGCCAAAGATGTCAGAATTTGAAATCTTATGCTGAACACATGCTGCTCTGAGAGTATATACAGCTGGGGAGACTCAGAGAATGCCAACTAAAATTATTTCTATTTATGTAATGCAATATTGAATACATTTACATTATAGATGATTGCTATTGTTACAGAATGCAAGTAATCATGTTAATTTCAATAACATCCAATATCACAGTCCTGTATAAGGGAGGATTTTAATCATGTTAGGAGGGTGAATTCATTGATTTTTCAGGTTTCCGTGCCACTATTAAGAAAACAAAGTTTTATAAGACTCTCAGCATATCCTTTTTCTTACATTGATTTGCTCTTTTCTATAAGCCAGGAAGATGTGAAACATTTATAAAACCCTTTCTTTTCATATTCCCATTGGTGAATAAAAAATCAGCTTTTTGGCTGAAATTTACTGGCATGAAGCAAAGGAACATAGCTCATCTCATTTCATAAGATGTGTTCTTCAGTTCAAAGCATCTCTTTCCTGAGTGAATTCAACAAGTTTACAAAGTAATGAAGCATTTGTGTTCAAAGTCTCTTCTCTGAGGAATACCATGTCTCTAAGAGTACTTCATAGCATTTGCAAGAAGTATAATTTCAATGAGTCAGATTTCAGCAAAGTTATCTGGCAGAAAGAGATCAATGTTTGCCCAGGAAGTGGCCAGAAAATATCATCAGGAGATAAAACCAGAATATTATCCATGGGTTCATATACACTGATGTGTCAGAAAAGATCTGTTACAGTATAAAATACCTATGAATAATATGCAATGCCCCTTTCCAGAAGCTGTGTTTAGGCAAGTGAAACCAATTAGAAGATATATTAAAAATGTGATATTCTTCATGGACAAGTTAAAATTTTGTAGCATTTGATTAAATTTTCTTCTGAAGTGTGTTGTGTAAGAAGTAAATGGGGCCGTTTTCAACCCTGGGAGAATCAATGCCAACCTCACATTAAAAAGAAGAGCAGGCGAAGAAACAGTTGCAGAGATCAGCTGAGGAAGGCTTACTAGAACTAAAGAAAGAAAGGCTCATTTATAATGCATGAAGCCCCTTGGCCCTCATTAAAGGATAAGTATGCTGTCTTGGGTACTGTCTTACCCCAGCATCCAAAGTCCTTGGTTTTGGAAATTGTCCAGATGAAGGCCATAAGGATAGGTAAGAGTAAAATGGAATGTGATAATGGCTTTGAGGTTGTAATTTGCTCAGCCTATGGGATGTGCAAAGAGAATTCAGTTGGGATACACAAGTACCCATGAGAAAAGTGAGAACTAAAATGTCTTGAAAGTTACATCAGGTGCTGCCACTGCAAAGCCCATGGTGAGGGTGTGTGTGCAGTCAGCAGTGAAGGTGACTGAGGACAGAGGAATCTGCTCTGACAGGAAAACAATAACAGGAATGGAGATGGTCTTCAGGCATACTCTCTGCTCGGGGGTGTGCATCAGAGATGTGTGTTGAAAAGCAATTGTTGGCTGCTACATGTCCCTGAAAAGCATTTTGAGGTGAAAAACTCTGGGGAACATCTGTCTAGCCAGTTGGCTTTGCTGCCTGACTGGTCCTTGCAAGGTAGAGGGTAGGGAAAAGGCAAAGAGAAAATGTGGAAGCTTGCTGTTTTGAATAAAATCTGCAGAATCTTATACTGAAGAAGTCAAAGGATGTTAAAACTGAATCTGTCCAAGACCCAGCGAAGAATGTCATGATTCAGGGCCTGACCCAAAGCCAACTGAAGCCTGTAGGTTATGGAGTGAGTGTGCTATTGTAAGCAACAAACAGGATGCTACCATATCCCTTAGGATTGCAGAAACTTTAAATATCAGACTGGAAGAAATCTCAGCTCATCACTTCCCATTCCCTTTCTATAATAGTCAGCCTTGAAATATAACCCCATTTACAAGTGCATCAAATGAGTTTTTATGCTGTTTCAGTGACTTCATTGCTACATACAATATGAAATCAGCTGAGCTATGCTGAGAGGTGGTGATGGGGTGTTAAGCTGAATTAGACAAAAACCCACTAGATATAACTGTCAGTTAGTTACAGAAAAAGCTGCAGTTAAGGTAAAGGTGTTCAACAGGTTATTCAGAATAATTTTTCAGCTCTGCATGGGACATAGCATTGAATACATCATAGGATTGTGTGGGAATTTCCATGCACCAATGCATACATGAAAAAGGGCATCATGAAGGATAGGAGTTAAATTCTTATACTGACAAGCAGAGACTAGTAGAATCACCATCTAGGAATGCAGAGAATGTTGTAAAAGAAGTTGTTAGGCTTCTAAAAAACCTGAACATTAAAATCAATTGCTAAACTGCTGCCCTAGAGAGAAGTGAATTTGAAATTGAAATTTGAGGGGTAGTTGGAGCAGTTATAGATCGATGAGTTTTCAGTGGGAGGCATGCTATTTTAAGTAGCTCTTATAAAATGATCTAGATGAAAATCAGATGATTACAGAAATGGTGGTGATTTATGCCAGAGGAAAACCTTGCTTCCAACTATAAGGATTTGTTAAAGTGTCAGCAAATTAGTGGGTAAAGAAGCACTGGCAGATATAATTATTCAGATTTTTTTAAGTCCCTCAATATTATAAAGAAAAGCAGGCACCTAGAGGGTAAAAAATGTTCTGTTGTGCAGTGGAAATGGGCTGGGAAACAGCAAAATACAAAGGATAAAGAGTGAGCTTTCATCTAGAAATGAGGTTAATAGTGAAGTGTTTGCAATGCACCTTCTCTAGCTGAGGCTGTTTATTAATAATCTGACAGCAGGGCATAGTAACAAAATCTGCAGATGATGCTAGGTGATTTAGATCAGTCAGGGATTGAGATATGCAGATATGACAAAATGAAGCCATCAGGCAATGTATTATGAGTTTGATGCTTCTTCTGGGTTTGCTGTTTGTGGTTTGGTTTTGTTTTTGTTTTTAATCAAAAGCAAAATCATAAGCATTAAAAGAAACTGTTAAGTTCCTTGCAGCACCAGACTGTAATCTAAATGAAATGAACACAGTTTCAGTGCAAGATTTGCAAGTCCAGAAGAACCCTCTGCCTAATACCAATGAAAGAAAACGGGTTTTGTGAAGAAAGGGACAACAAGAACAGAGCAGAATTCTATATGGCTGTTGTATCTCAGTCCTTATCACCCCTGACTTCTAGTAATGTTTGTATTTGTAGTCTGCCACTCCTCATCAAACTGTAGCCAGTGAAGGAAATCAGTTCCACCTAAAGAGCAACAGATATGATCACCAACAAGGAAATATTTCCAGAAACTGAGAAAGATCAATGAAGACATTAATAAGAGGGAACAGAAGCTGAGAGGCTCATGAGAAAGAAGGGAACACTCATAATTTTTAAAACAGCTTTAATACAAGAAAGAGCAGAAATTGGTGAAGTCTAGCAATTTTGAAATAGAAAAATAGCTATTCATGCACAGTATGTAATGAACTTGCAACACTTGCTGCAGGAAATCTTAAAGCAAATAGTTCATGAATACTGTCAAACTGAAAAATAAACTTGCCATCAAAATTCAGTATAATACTCAATGGATAAAAATTTTGAAAGAACTGCATTTTTACAACAGTGCTGACTCTGAGATATGAGCTTCCCTTCTATAGGGTTCGAAAAATTATTTCCACTGTAAATCTTTTTTATATGCTTGTACAATAATAGTTATGGCTGTAGGGGGGACACATTTTGTTGTAGACCTTTACTGAGCTTTTATTTTCCTCCAATGAAAGACTCAGAGTCCTGTGGTACCCTCCAGCCTTGGAGATCTATATTTTTATTTAATTATTTCAGAAAAAATTCTAGGCAGCAATTGACCGTCTTCAATGTTCAAAAGCTTTGCTTTAAATATGCCATATGAATGTCAGTCAAGCTGTCATCTGCTTTCTTGGCAGAGGTAATTTTGGAAAGACTGGATGGTGCTTAATATGGAAACATTAATTTTACTGTTATTAGCATCAGTAACTTAGAATTAAGTGTTAAGAAAAAGAAATATAGAGAAGCTCCAAAATGAAATAGTGGTGTGTTAAGTGTTCTGAAGACACAAAGTAGATATAAAGGTCAAGAGAATGAAGATGAGACATTTGGAAATTAAGAAATGCCTTGTATTAGTGGATTATCACAATTCCCATTGACTATCCAGTAAGCTGTGCTTTCTGCCTTCCTTCTTCTGACCCCAAATTATTGAAAAACAGACACCTATTTCTCAGTGGTTTCTCTTCCCAACTGGTCCAGGCAACCCTGCCTCCCACAAAATGTAGCAGGAGGCATCTTGTGCTGCATCATTTGAACGTCATGTAATGCTTCTGTAGAAGAAGAATCAGATGTTCTTTGTTACACCCTACCACCATCCATTCTCCTTTATGGATGTGGAGGCTCCATGTGGAGATGGGCACTGTAATTTCTATTTTGCAGGCACAGATCTGGCAGTAAGGTTACTTTCCCAAGGTGGTACAGCCTCTGGAAGCCAAGGATGCAAACCAGACACCAGGTGCCTCAGGTCAGGCTCAGCTGTTACATGCCTGGAGAGTTACTCAGGTTTGAGTGTGAGAGAAGGGTAAGGGATGAATCGTGGGCTCATGCTGCTGAGACAGAGTTGTGTTGTTCTCCCTATCCTTCAACATATGGAGCACAGGAAGAAGAAGCTCCAGTATGCCAGTTACAGTATGGCTAGAGCTTGCTGAGCTCACTGTATGAAGATTATATTGCTTTATGCTTTTTGTCATAGTGTTTAATTAATACAATGCCATATCAGTATAATTTTAAGATATTTAAAACTGGAGTGGGCATTTATAAACTGAATTAGGGGGATTTACAAACCAAAGTGCCTATTGAATACTCTGCTCTGAATATACAGTAGTGAAGCCAGCGAGAGAAGCATTTCCTACACTAAGGTAAAGAGCTCTGACTAAATAACCTGGCAAATAAGGAACTGTTCTTAATGCCGAGGTGCAGGCATATACAGATGGCCAAATTCCCTCCCTTCCTAAGGTAGGTCCGGGCACACCTCATCTCTCTACTTTCTCTTCTCCCCAGCACACCTTCCCCATGACTGAGGAACCTGCCTAAACTTGGAAAGCAAGGGGACAGCAACACCCTTTGACTGCAATTCAAAAGAACCCCTAACAGGCACAACACACTTGTTTTCCATTAGTTAGCATTATTCTCCTGCTTTCTGAAGTCTAAATGTAGAGCAGACTACATAAATCCTAAGTGAAATGTGGTTGGAGAGGTTGTGCTGGGTGCACACTTGTCCTTTTTCTCTCACTGTCTCTGAGTTTTCCACTGGAGACCTCACCGAATCTTTCATTTTTCACAAAGATTGCTCTGAAGCTGCTCAACCTGCACAGTCCTCCCAGAGGTGTACCAGGGCCTGGGGAGGCTGCGTCAGAGGCCGTGTCCTCGAGGCTGGTGCAGGGGAGGGGAGAAGATGTGCGATGATTCCCTTCATGAACCCTCAGTCTCCTGGGCTGCCTTGCACACTTCAGAGGGAATTGAGGTCTGCACTAGGGGAGGAAGGTAAAAATACAGCTCTGAGTGCCCTCCTACTGCAGTTCTGATTTATCTCCTGAGAAGTCATCAGACTCCACTCAGCTGTTTATTTATAAGTAAGTGGCCAGACTTCGCGAACGAAGATCTGAGAAAGGTGTTTTTACCTTTCAAGCCTGCGCAATGGATTTTTTTAGGTGAGACACAGCCTGCGCTGAACTGAGCCCAC
>JAWWLV010000121.1:40205476-40228636 GCA_035041135.1 Platyrinchus mystaceus
ATTCCCTATCCCATCCACTTTGAACTAGGACCTTGATACCAGATTTCACATGTTGACAGAGAGTACCCTCACTTCCACGTGCTGGATACTCTGTCCTCTTGGTTGAACTTGTTTCCAGTTTGTGTAACTCAAGATTCGGGGAAGATACTTGGCTTGTCCTGTTGCATTTCTGCCTAGTGCTTTAAATACTGATCTGATTAATGTTTATTTTTCTTGAATAGTGGACTTACTTCAAAGGAAGACCTCTCCTCTGATTCCCATGGCCTCAATGCTACACATCCCTACATATCCCTAAATGTTACATATCCCACCAGATCTGGCTTTTGGCCCTTTTCTGAGCAAGGTAAAATGTGGTATCCTAGGTTGCAGGAGAGTGCCTTAAGTTAGGCGGGGAAAAAGTGCCAAAAGTTGTTTTGTTATCAGGAAGATGATCTGAGCAGATGAAGTGGAGAGTGTCTTTCAAGCAACTGACAGGAGAAAGAAAAGTTTGAGAGTCCTTCCGGTCTTTAGGTATTTGTCTGATCTCTGCAAAGCTTGGCAGTGTCAGAAGGCAACTTGTCCATGTCAATGGAGAAAGTATTGGGAGTTTAGGGACATTCAGGAGTCAACTGATCTCGAAGAATCTGAGCAAATGTCTAAAGCCAGAACCAACAGAGATATTGATTTAAGGCACGAGAGTGACCTTTTTGTGGACCTCCTTTGTCACACCTGTGACCAGGTGTGGATTTCTATTAGAAACATATGCTCATTTCTGTTTTCCCTTGTTCTGAAATATTCTTGTATGTCAGTGCTGGATTATCAAGAGACCCAACATTAAAAATCACATTTGCACAGGAAAGCATAGTCTTATACCTTACAGTGGGAGAGTTTGCTAACACTGGGAGAGTTTAAATACATGTGCTACTTGAAATGGATTCAGCCTTCAGGAAAAATAGTATTTGGATGCTAATTTGTTTAATCAAGAAATAATTAGGAGATAGTTCAGCAAGAAATGTATTTAGAATTTAGAGCTAGAAATTTAACCCATAGTTATCAGACTCCACTGGGACATGCTCTGGTGTCTCATTTCTCCTCCAACTGTAGAATGTGGGATTGTCTCTCAGCTATGCCCTAGGTATGACACAACAGAGGCCTAGAAGTGATATAGTCAACCTGATAGCAAGAAGAGTTTTATGTGATCTTAAAGCAAGAATCCATGTACGAGCATGACCAAATGTGAGGGTTTGCTGAGACTTAACTGAATATATTTATAAGATTATTTGTCAATTTCTTTGATATGCAAAATCTCAAATCTGGTGCATACAGCCACACCAACTAGCAAATGTATTCAGAAAGTGTTCAACATAATGTGCCAGAGAGCTGCACAGCCATTTTGTAGGGAACATTTCTTTTCAGTGCTGAATGTACACATGCCTATGCTTACCAACTATCTTTGTTGATGAAGTTATCCCTTCAATTACTTTTTTTCCTTAAAGGATCCAGCATTTTATCTCACATTAATATAAGTCCTGGAAAGGGGTGGGAAAGTTCTCTGCTGCATGCTGATAAAGAGGCTCCACAGCTCTCTTTTTCAGTGCAGGTGATATGGAGATATGCATAAACTTGTCTCAGATCATACCTAGTCTGCAGGTCTGTCTTAGTCTTTTATCTATATCTTGGTATGACTGCAGTGTGTTTTAACTCATTGTAGCCTTCATGCCTGGGGTTTCTGCTCAGACATTTGAGAAAATTTTGTAAGCCCAAGGCGTCCAAGTCAGGCTCCGAGTCCAGAGTCTGGGTGAGGCTGGAGCATCCTCTCATAGCCTTGAAATTCAGGGAGGAAGCTGATGAAGATCTACACAGCAGGAAGAGCATCTTGAAGCTCTACAGGGCAGTACAGGAGAGAGTTATTATTCTGACTTATTATTTCTATTTTATAGAAAATGCTACAGTTTCAATCTGAATGGAGGTTGCATTATTCCTTCAAATGTTGAGGCCACTACTGTATCTATTGGATGAATTAGTTGTAAAAATAAATTACAAACTACCTCGGAAGTAACACACTACAGATGTGCGAAGAGGTTTCTTCATCTAAGTTATCTCTTTAGGTGCAGATAAGAAATTCCTTCTTCTTCACTCCCACCCAAAACCTCGTCGTGAACCCTGAGTGAAAGCAACTCTCCCAGTCTCCCAAGAGGTGAGGCAACTCCCCGCACTCCACTTGTTAGCGGTGACATTAACATATTTATACACATATTCTCAAATCAGCATGGTTCAGGTAGTATTGAATGATGAGAGCATCCATCTCTGGGGCTGTCCCCGAGCCTCCAGGCTTCCCTGTGGTCATAACCCTGACCTTTAAGAGAATTCTTTTAATCTCAGAGGACCACGCTGGGAGTAGGCTGTCCCAATAGATGTCACACATACACACAATTTCTCTGACATAATTTGGCAGTACAATATAAACAAAAGACACACTTCATGGAAAAGGCATGAGGCACACCCTGACCCAGTTGCTCTGCAGACTCGCCACCCTGCATACGAAAAGGTTGCATAGCTAGACTATTTCCATTAGCTGAAGTAAACATCACTTGAGTGAAAGTGGGAGGGAGACATGCCTCCTATGGAAATATTTGAGTACTTTCTGAAATGGAGGTCTTTAAAATGTTTACTGTCTTTTTCCTAAGACTCTGTTTAGAGTTACTATTCGTACCACACAGTAGCAGTGCCACCAGCACCCCTCTATTTTCTCATGAATGAGATTTTCAGATTTTCACTGGATTGGTTTAGGTTCTCTTGCTGGGGGAACATACCTCACAGAGAACACAAATAGCAGTTTTGTTTATAAGGTGAAACTTTCATTTTAGTGGTAATAAAACTTCATGTTTAAAATTGATCCTGTTACAGTATTCCCTTTGTATCAGCTTTTTCATCTCCCTTAAAAGAAAAACGAAAAATATTTTGACTATTCTAATAGTCAGAGAATCAATATGAAGAAGACTGCTACTTCTTCAGCCAGAGCTCATGGGCCGATTCCTGGGCTGAGAAAGAGATGTTTAGAAGGTGCCTTATCACCTTTCATTGCCCTTTGAAATTCCAGTCCCTGTTGTTATCTGCACCATTGACTGCAGCCTATAAACCTCTTTGCAGAATAGGATTAGCAGGAATACTCATCACTTCTAACATGGCTTTTTTTGACATTAAGGTGGGGAGAGCATGAATAGGATCCTGAGCCCATGCAATACAATGCTAAGCAATACAGAGTCAATAATCTTGCTGCCTTTTTCAACAGCAGCACTAACTAGGGCTCTTTCAAACTGCCGTAAAACACATTCTGCCTCACCAGAAGTGATGAGTTTTTAATCTGGTTTTCTCACTGGTAGTCTGTGAATGTATTGCATCTGTAGAAGCTTTCCCAGCAGTCAGTGGCAGTCATTCTTATAGCTGTCCTGTTGGCTCTGAATGGCACAGAGTGGTTGAGTAGAAATTAAATGAGTAATCATGCAGGCAATTCACAGTGAGAATTTCTCTGTATGGAAAATCAACAGCGAGTAGTCTTGAGTATAAAATCTATATTAATATATATCTGCCTGAAAATTACAGTTAAATAAACAATCCTCATTTTACTGATTGACTTTTAGATGGTCACTAAGGGCTCAGGCTTCCTGGCATCTTACTGGCAAAGAAAGCAGCACAGAGAGCCTGGCTTTTCCGCACCAGCCCTCTGCGTGGGTGTGCTTTGCTCTGTGTTCTGCAGGGCACTGGCTCAAGTCTTTGCCCAGGCCAGGGTGGGTTTCGCTGCGGCAAGGATGGGGAGCTCAGGCAAAGAGACAGTGAAGAAGAGGACCTCTAGGTGTTTCCCAGACTCTGAGTTGTGCTCTGTTCCCAGCAAGCTGAGTGATTGCCATGAGTTTCTGAGCTGAGCAATGTCACAACTTCATTCCTGGGTGCTTTTTTCTTTCAGTCAACACTACTCAGTTGTCATTTTAACTCCCAGACCTGCTCCCATGATACTCACATGCTTTCCATTTTGTTGTCATATAGGAAACATGAATTTGTGGATGACTGAATACACCAAGCTCTGCTTTGATATTCTGGCTATCTATAGCCAACATTATCCCTAGTTATGCACAAATGGAGTAGCTGCCTACTGCCACAGCCTGAGCTGACCCTTGCATCCCTCTACATGTCTGTGTTACACTCTCAGTCCATTACAACAAGCCTGAGCTTAAAAAAACCCACAAAAAGTGTATTTATAAAGGGTCTTCTCTGGGAGATGAAAGCCTCCCTAAACCCAAAGCTGTGGAGCTGCCAATAGGATGCTGCTGAGGACACCCCAAATAATTCACATCCCTGTTGAATTACAGGTTATTAAACTAGGGCCTGGAGCTATATTAATACAATTGAGCTGTATCAGTCTGTTTTGTAGTGTGGACACAGAGAAACTTCTGCTGTGACAAACACTGTGAACATGCCTCAGAGCATTTTATTTCTAAAACAGGAAGGATGATCCCTCCACAAAAACTGGGATGTTGCACAGCAACATTTTCAAGGCTTTCAGATGCAGTTCTGATTGGGAGCAGTTCAGCAATAAAATTTAGATGAGTAGATGACAAGATGATTACTGAGTTTGTGAACATCTAGCTTACCTTGACTAAATTCTATATGTAAAGTATTGAAGAACTTTGCTACTGAAAGTTTGCAGAAACATTCATGTCTCAAATGAAAATCTATCTTACAGCAAAGGGAAAAAACATTACAAATGTTAGAATGACTGATTTCACTAGAACAAGCACAAACTATTGCTGTGTGCAACTAGCAGCAAAATTCAGCAGCGCAAAGGGATCAATGGGAGAAGACGAGGATATAAAGTAGATAAAATCTATGTCACTAGGGCTGTGTACTGCAAATACACACCCAATGCTGCAATGAACACCCAACTGAGGATTTCATCCATAATTTGATAAGCTTTGAGTAGTTCTAAATAAAGGTGAACAGAAGAGCAGAGCCAACAAACTGCAGTTGCATTTCAGATTAGTTTCTCTTAATATATATATGTACTTCAAAAGACTATGAGTGTTATTATGTAGAAAGAGAAGAAAGAAGAGTGACTTTATGCTGTCTACAGTGATGTGAAGAATAATTTTGGCTGAGAATGTTAGCAAATTACTGTTGTTTTAAGTTTGCCTCTGCCCTATCTGTTAATTGTTGCACCCTTAGCACTGTAACATGGCGTGCTTTGGTTTTTTGCAGGTTTACATAGCACAAAAAGGCAGCACACTCCAGAGTGACCTTTGAAAATAGCTTTGCAAATTAATGTTCCACATCTCTGCCTGAAATTAGACACTGGTAACCACAAATTAACCTTTCAGGGCAGTTTCATACTTTACAAAACTCACATGGTTGCAAAAGTGATGTGTCCAAGTGTTAAATACATTTCTGGCATTCGCAAGCAGTTGCAGCTGTGGAATCAGGCAGCTGTTTTCAAAACTTTGGTCATAAATGAGAAAAGAATGACTTTCTTAGCTGATGCAACAAATGTTGACTTAGTTGAATGTAGTAGCTATAGTTCAAAGGTGAATTAAACAGAGCAGGAAAGGGGCATATGGCTTGGGGCCATATGGCTAAACTCTTCTGTCCTTAAAAGGTTGTTCAGGTCTAATTTTCTGTTTGGAACAAGCTTATGGTCTATTCTGTCACCCTAAAATATGTCCACCCCTGTTCTGGGAGAGGCTGATCACCATGACACCAAGCCTAACTGGGAAGCCTGATATGCACACATGCCACTGCCTGAGCCAGTGCCCTGGTCCTGTTTGGCTCACTGGTGTAAATGCAGACACCAGTGACAAGGGATGATGCAATAGTAAATAATGGCTGCATCACACGGCTCCAGCAACATGAGGCATACATTTAGTGGTGTCAGGACACCAGAGCCTGCCCTGTAAACTGTTATAGAGCAGCATGGGGCTTATAAGGCATATAAGACATATAATGTCCTAAAGCCCTTTCTCCTTTCCTTGTTATTGACTTGCTTTGAAAGGGAGAAAGAGAAAAAAAGGCATCATGTAACAGCTGAGCTACTGACCTTGCAAGGTTTATACACAATCTTAACTTAGTATATAGGGTATAGTCTGACCTGACCTAAATGTGATATTAGAAACACTTAATTGGCCATGTAAAAGTTTATCATGGATGCAGGGAAGTCTCCTTCTGTGTGTGTTTTAAAGGATAATCATGCTATTGATACAGGCTATTTTTAATAAGACTTTCTCAGTCATCTCTTTTCTTCAAAGAAAGCTGAGAGACTGACCAAATCTTAGAAATAATCCCTCCAAGCCTTTAAACAAAAGGGCAATATTGACACAAGGACATGTATGTACAAACCAGGTAAGTAGTGATAAGGGGGTACCCAGGGTGGAACAGCTTTGTGTGGAAGTAGCAGGGCAAAACACTGCATGGCACCAGGGAATGATATGGTGATATGGTTGCAATAGCCAGGGACTGGACTTTGAATCTCCAGGGAATATTACCCCACTCCTGTGAGATCATTCTCTAAATAACTTCAAATTCCACACACAAGTTTTTATTGTCCTGAGGCATTAGACCACCCAGTCTTTGCTCCTCTGCATTGTCTTTGTACAGAGAGAGAAAGAAATAAGAAAGAACATTCTTTCTTTAAGAACTGTAGTGTTATTATAGCAAATATAAGTTAGTTTACATATTCAGTCTCACACTGATCTTGTAGGTTGATTTGAGACATAGAAGACTAATATCACAGTTGTTTAAATTCAGGGTAGAAGAAGGAAATTGCAATTTCTGCTCAGTAAACATTTGTAGCGGAAAGAAAAAACCAGGAAATTAAAAAAATATTAAACATATAAATTCCCCAGAAGAATGAAGGAAGTGTCACCACAGGCCATAGCTGCTGTGCTCGCTCCCAGTGAGCTCTCTGGGTGCAGTTCACAGACTTTTCAAGGTCTGAGATCATTACTGAAGGTAGTATGAATATATCAAGAACATTTCTCATCTTTATAATCTCTTAATAACAGGCTACAGTCTCATAAGATATGCTAGGGACATTATCTTCTGCTATAAATTGTAGGAATTGTATCATTGTTTTCTTGTGCCCTGAGCACCTAATTGCTCCCAAGGAGGAAGATGAGAGCTATCCATGGTCAGTTATGGCCAAGGTATTTGCATCTATGTGGGTCATCTTAGAAAGCATTACTAAAAATAAACACAAAATCATACATTTGAATTGTAGGTGTTCCTAAGGGTAAAAGCCTTTCAAAAACACACAGGCAACTCCATTAATGAGATATGCAAAGGAAGCACAGTACTGCTGTAAAATTACTGCACACTCCCTCTGAGTGACCAACCCATTTGAAAAGCAACTGAGTACTCAGTTAAAGTACAGTCAAAAGAATTATTTTCCAAAGACAATTATTGCCTTAGGCAAGCCACTTTTTCTGTTCAAATCAGAGAAAAGAATTTATATGGATCCCAGCACAGCCTCTGTAGTAAGGATCAAGGGACACTACAAATGCCAAGAAAGAAAAGAGAAAAAAGGTTACCTTGTGCACCACTGCAATACTTTGGCCCATACTTGCATTTAGCAGGTTCTCTTCTCTCCATAAATGACAATGGCTTTTTTTTTTCCCACTGGAAAATGCCAGCTTAACAAAACAGAATTTCTCTGGTAATGCACTCATGTTAGCTAGATTTCTTTGAGACATTGATCACAGGAACATGCTTCCAGCTCAAACAGAGAAGGTAGGAGAAACACTCCAGAAGAGCCAAACACCTGGGAGTGACACTGCTCACCTTGGCTGAGAGCAGAATGCTTCAGTGAATTAAATTAATCAAAACAAATAATTATTGATCTTTGGCCTGGGGTTGAGTACCCTTTGGACCAGAATATGGCTGGAGAGGAGGAGCTAGGAGGAGAGGCAACACATAAACACCACAGTGCATGTTTGATCAAGCAAACCTAAGAGGTTAATTTATTTTAGGACTGGATTAAAATAAGGGCAGGTTGTAATGGGTAGGTTCCAGGTTGGAGGGAAGGGCTGAGACCCAGCAGCAGCACTCTTGCTCTACACCTTTCTCAGACACCACTTCTTCACAGTCAGTATTTCACTAGCAAAGGAGAGCAGCCTTGTGTAGTTTTCTCCAAAACTTTGGTTCCAGGGGCAACCTTAGACAGTAGAACTTCAGAAGGAGAACTACAGTCAGGAAATGCAAAATAAGTGAGGTTGTTTGTTTACAGAGGAAAAGCATCTGATTGATCTGGGAGAAGAATTTCAGAAAAATGAGACATAGGCACTAGTCTCTTGTGACCCTCAGGACAGCCTATCACAGATGTTTTCCTACACTGGATTAAAAAAAAAGAAATAAGAAAAAAAGAAAGTACTGTGAATTTAATATCATATTAATCAACTGATGTAGTTGATTCGAAATTCAGGAGCCCTATGTAGCATAACAAGCACAATGATCTCTTAATAGGTCAAGGCAAACCCCATAATCTCCCTTTCTGGTCCTTACCTATTTCCTTTCAACAGCCTAATGGCTTCCCCTTGAAAGGTGTGACAACATCATCCCTTTCTATTTCATAAACCGCCTTTTGTTTATGAGTTAATAATTTACTAGGAGCCTCAGGTAGTTCTTTGTAAAAAATGCATGGGCAGTCCCAGCTGCAAAGTCAGCCCTGGCACTGTTACACATCCACATCATCATTAAATCACTTTACAGCTGCTCAATACAAGGTAAAGAGCCTGGTCACTGCATCCCTGCTTCATCAGCCCTTGTTATTAAAATCATCTGCCTCTACTTGCAGGCATCCTAAGGTGCCTGAAACACTCATCTAACTTTTGCACCATGGAAAGCAGGTCTAAAATGGCTGTCAGTCTCTCTGCTTTCGCAACTTCTGCTTAGAGGATCCACACTGTTTGCAGGAAAAGTAGACCTTGGTGTATTTACTGTCAAAGCATGTGGAAACTCAAGTGGATGTGCCTTTGCCAGGCCATGTGAGTGAGAGGTGGGACTGTACTGTTATATCATATACCTTATGATATGAAAGAGAAGGGCTGAAGCCCAGGTGAGCCATCCTGCTGAGCAAGGTCTTGGGGGTCTTCAGCATGGAGAGTAAAAGAGACCAATTTGCAGAGCAGGTTTCCAGTCACACTTAGCTGGCAGTATTGGTGTACCCCAAGGTGCTTAAATCCCATTTGGAACACATGAGAATGGTTTCTTATATAAAAATGCCTGTCAGTGATGGGCCAAGGAGAAGGAATGTGAAACTTGGAGAGCTGAAAAGAAATAGGTAAGAAAATGGGTAAGGATGGTCATAGATATGGATTGCATGTGTCAGGCCTATTTTCATGTGAGAGCTGAAGATTTGCTACTTACATTTAAGCATCAACTCTTTCGAAGGGCAAGTCATTTGCTCCGTAAAATTGGCATACTGATACTTTTTTAGTTGGGGGGTTTTTTTGCATGTCTTTTCCTGAGGCAGATCAAGTGTTCTCTTTTCAAGCTGGAAATTATTTAATGATAGAATTATTAGCTTGGGCACATTTTACTGATGCATAATTACAAAGGATATTCTTCAGGGAGTACATTTTATAGGAAGCCTGACTATTAATATCACATATTATGCATCACAGAAAGGCCAGTTACTAGAAATTAGGTAGAAAAAATCTTGTTGGTATGACTTACATATTCAAATACAGAGGCAAAACATAATAAATGAAACCAAATTCACATGCAGCTTTACTGAGACAAAGATTTTTGTATGAAATATACAGTTTGAATGCTCTAAACATTCTATTTTTCTTCATAGTTACATCACGTTTCCTCCCCTGTGTCCACTACCTGGGGAGAACAAATGTTGTGTATATAAACAAAATTCAGTTTGTGTCTATAAACTTCCTTATGTACCCAAATACTCTGAAAATATAAATAGTCTTATACAAATTTTGTGGGGATCATTGAATACTAAGTATTAAAATGCAGAACCCATGTATATGTCTATATATATGTGCATATAACAGTTCTAAGCTAGAAAGGAGTGATAGCTTTGGCCCAGGATGGGCAGTATATTATCTAGAGGAGAGTTTTGGTCTTTAATAAAAGTTTTTTCTCTGTCAAGTTTATTTAAAAACTGCAGCTGCTGCATTTCTTTAGAACTCGTTATAATACCAACAGCACGCTTTATATTTGAACAACAGCAGCGCATTCTAACACCTTTTTGCTCACTTGATTTTACATTACACAGAATACAACATATTTTTGCTAGAATTTGGAACTCATAAAAAGGGACAGATGTCTCAAGGAACTTGCAGGTATGTAGAAAATTTATAAAAATCCTTAATAAACTATATTTTGTGCAATACTCCCACAAGAGCCAGATTTTTTTAATGGTCTCGGTAGAGTTTTAGATGAGTCCATCAGTCTCCTAGATGATGTGCAAACCTGAACCAGATTTGCAAGGGTTGTTTTACGTAAATTATTTTTTTGTAGCTATTCCTTTTGCAGGTCATTATGAAAGAAAAATTTTTATTTTGACAAGTTCTACTCTATAACATTTTCTAAATTAAACTATGTCTTTCCCCTTCTACACTTTTCTTTCCCATCTTCCTGCCATATATCCCTTTTACTAGGTGTAATGTATTAATTGATATCTTCATGAAATTTTCCCATTACTTCTACTCAGTCATGTTGTTTATAACTTTTCCTGTTATTTACACCCCCAGGACACACACTCTACTCTCGGTTTTTTCATGGCACAAATATAATACATTGAGTGGACAAGAAAATGAAGCCTGCTAGACTTTGCCAAATCCCCAGACCCAGACATCTAATACAAATTTAAGCTTTCACAAAATAAGAGACTCTTTAAAGACAGAATTACAGTCGGTATTATCTATATTTTGCCATACATAAGAACCAATAGGCCCTGTGACCACAGCTGATAGAAATAAAAAGCCTTAATGCTACACATGAACTAGCAATGTACCTAGAATTGCCCTGACAGATGTAGCATTAAACTGCATTTTTAATGTACTCAAATAAGCTATACATAATTAGGATTAACATTTCTATCCCCTGACTGATTCATGATTAGTATGTGTGGGCTTTAATATTGCTTAGGAGAAGGATCAAATGACCCTAATTGTATCCAGCTTGTCTATTTAAGTGCTTGATTTTTTTCTGAAAGAGTTGTTTATATAAATAACACAATGAAGGGAAGCTGATCTTGTTCTGATTAAGTTTCTTTCAAATATGGTGTAAATTACAATTTCAGTTTTTAATGTATTTTGTAGAATTGTACTTCAAAACACGTCACATTAAAATTAATAGAGACGAGGAGGCAATGCACAAAAAAGTAGAAAATTATGTTCTGAAACCTTACTTATATTCATCAGTATAATTACTCCAGCATGTAGAAGTGTTTCTTTCTCTTTGAGCTAAATATTTTCTTTTCCAGTCCACTGTTAAAGCAAACAGAATATGTATGGTTTTGATCTTGTTGTTGATTAAGAAAGCCCTCCTAAAACCCTGCACCAGACCTCAGAAGCATCATTGTGCAGCGACAAAAGCTTTTTATTGCTAATTGTAAAAGCAGGGCAGTCTCCAGCAGAGAGTTGCTGGGTTGCTGACTGATGCCTTGACAGATAACAGACAATCTTGCGACACTCCAAGATTCCCGGTGGAAAAACAAAAGACGCTTAATTTAGGAACAACAACCAGGCATCTACTTAGGGATACCATTATGCACTGGAAAAGACACTGTGCCACGCAGACATACAATGAGCTTGCTACAAAGTAGGGAAAGCGTTGGGTTTGCCCGTGAAGGAATGGCCATGACACTCATTAAAAACCCCGAACCTTCCTTTCCCAGCTCGGTTGGGCTGTCTAGTGTTTACTCAGCGGGTCTCGGCAACAGTGTAAGGGTAGACTTTGTTCACTTGCAGATTCAGACTTATTTTAAGGGATTTTCTATCCCTCAGTTTGGCAGAATTGGACAATTGGGGATTTCGGCTCTCTACCTCACTGTAGCAGAGGGTGGCAGCAAGGAGGACTTCATAGGTGAGGCATGAAACATCAGGACATTGGGGACATGGAGCAAAGGTCCTATGTTTGATGGAGTTTCTGAAGCTTCCTGGTAGCTTATTACAAACAGACTGTGGCTGCATTCTTTTTCCTTCGAGTTTAAATCTCACAGGAAATGCAGTGCAGGAGTGTATGAAATACAGAATTGTGTCACCAGCAAAGGGCATATTTTCCTGAAGCAGCAAGGCTGATCTAAGTTTGTTATGTTTGCTTACTCTGTTAACAGCCTCTTTTCACCCTTCATCAGATTCCTGTTGCTGTTGTTGTTGTTGTTGTTACATGGATGCTCACTGGGATGGCATGAATGTGCCAGCCACAGGCAAGACCACGCTGAGGTAAATGCAGGCAAAGAGGCAGAGGAAGTCTCTGCCCCACAGCACCTACCACATGTGACAGGATGCCTTGGGCAGATGCCAGGGAAATGTATGAGAAAAGGTGAGGATGCCAAAAATTTAGCAAACATCTGAGGGAGGCTGAGATCTACAGGTCTTTTAGAGCAGGAGCTGGCTCATTCATAGTGTGTGAGAAATTCTGGGTAGGGCAGAGCTATCAAGGCAACACTGAAAATGCAGGGTCTCTGTGCACAGCAGTTTGGCTGCTGTAATTTGTTTTATTAGGTCTTTTGCTTTTAATTTCACTCCAGCCTTTCCGAATTCTGTTATCTCAGCGAGCACTGAGCTGGATGTGAAGACTTTTGCCTTGTGGAATTATTTGTGGCTACAGAGCATGGGAAGAGGAAGCAAGGGATAAAGTGCATCTAAGCCCTGACTGGTTGCAGGAAAGACTTGCTCCCACATCTGCTGACTAAGCAATTAAAGCCACACATAGTCTGCTAGTGCATTATGGAGCACTAGGATGGGGGCTGGCATATCCAACAGCTTGTAATTAAACCAAAGGTAGATTTCTCCAGACATGGGAAAGAGGGTGCGTGGGGAAACAAAGTGGTCAAACCCTCAGCACAGAATCACACAAGCTGAGAAATTTCTGGAGAAGAACAGGGGCTTTACTAACAGATAGCCAAAAAAAGCCACTTGAGAAATAATTATAATGTGACAATAATTTACTGACTGGGCTGAGGTTTGGTTATACCAGGCACTCTCCATCTGGTGCAATGGCAAATCTGACTAGAAAACTGCTCCTCCCCAATAATCCCATACAAGTACATGCAGCTTCTTTATCATGTTTTAGATACTCTGCAGGATACTTGAGAGAAATTGCAGTTTTTGAACAGCTCTTAGAGTGGAACTGAGACACAAGCAGTGACCTTTTGACCATGTTTGGTGGTTTTTAACATTGTGCTGGAATGTACACTGAACAAAGAGAGCAGTTTCTATGAAAACAGGTGCATTTGAACTGGTCAACCAAATGGTGCTGAACAAAATGGAAATGCTACTGAGATTCCTGCCAGACCCCCTGGGTTGGAGCTTTCAGTTAAGACCAGAGGAAGCTATCTCTTGCATAAGATACAGTTAATTCCTGTGGCACCCTATAGCTGAATGACCTGCCATCAAAAGCTGCCCTTCTCCTCTGGCATGCAGGAAAATTGTCCCTTCCCATTCATATGTACACTAAGGGCTCATGGAGCTTGCAGGAACTTGCTCTGAAGTTTGTTGTAATTTTTTTTTTTAACTCTCAGACAATATCCAAATTACATTCCAGAGTTGAAACAAACACAGCAGTGCAACTCTCAAAACTATTCAGCAGTTTCCCTTACTGAGTTACGAAAGTGCACCTCTTACTAAAGGAAAAAGAATGCCTATTACCTTTATTCAGCTTACCCAGTGGAGTATCCTGCTGGTAAAATCCCTGTCTTCAGGCCCATAAGCTTTTCCCCTTTAAACTTCTTTTCTTCAAAGTTTGCTTTTCTGTTTTTACTGTAAATTGTCACAGGGCTTCAAAACCTGAGTACGTGTGCATGTCTGATACTAAATGTCTTACACATTTAGTTTCAGAAAATGGAATGAGGTGCAGTACTTTGTGCTTAGAGTCCCCTTTTCCCATGGATATTTGTGATAGGAAATCTGAGTTCATTACATGAAACTGTGTGTTTGGGTAAATCTACAGTGGTTTGATGGGAATTCAGACCACTGCAAACTGTATGAAAACAGGTCAGATATATGAAGGAATTAGAATAGCCATAGCTGTGGGGAGGTCCTTGTGAAACACGCACATTTTGTGATGATAGAGGATATATAGGACTAGTAGGCATCCAGGCTACCAAAGACATACTCTCTGTTTCCACTGAACACTTTTATATAAGTCCAGAATGGAGCTTTGATCATGCCTTAGATTTTGGACAATGACAAACACAGAGAAATTTTTTTTTAATTTTTTTTTTTTAATTTCCTTTACCCAGAATTGAAGAATGTTTGGCCATTTAACTGTCATTCAGAGTGAAAGTCTGTTTTACCTTTTGTTTTTTTCCCATGGAAAGAATGTAAGTTTTCATTCCTTTGCTTTTGGAACAGCGTAAAGTCATATGAAAAAGTATCCATTTTAAAAATCAGCTGAGCTTTTCAAAGCCTGTGAAAACCAATTATGTGCAAATTCCCTTTGATTTGATTTAAGTGACTACATAAGGTGCACAGGAATGGTAATCTGGCCTATTTGATTCTTAAACAGATTATTGAGCAGAACAGTAACTGAAGGCCCGAAGAGAGAGGGACACAGCACTATGTGCTAAAGTCTAAAAGAGTAGATGCTGTGACTTTCTAAATATTATTAGGTAATACTGAGTTTTTGTTCAACTCTGGAGTAAAAAATAATTCATCACCTCTGCAGAAGTAGAAAAGAAAAGCATGGATCCAAGGGATTTTTAATATAACAATTTTTGATTGGTAGATTCCTGTTTAATTTCTTTACTCTTAGATTAGTCTAGGATTTGGACACAATTTACAACGTTACAACTCTATGCTGTGTACGTGCTATGGCTTGCTCTTACTTGTATCATCTGTACATTTATGTGTTGTGCCTACCGTGAAACGACCAGCATTGCCAGTACTCTCTAAAATAGCTCCTTTATAAAAACCCCAAAACATATTAATCCTCTTCCATTTCTTTTAACAATTCCTTAGATAGCTCAGTGACAGGCATATACAGCCAAAAGCAGCTATCCACACCCTCAGAAACCACATGTGTCTAGTCTGATGTTACTGATTCAAAAGCAAGGTATTGCTGAACTGAGTAATTTTGGCTTCTTACAGTCAGTCCTTCCCGAAAACGATACAGCCCACCTATCTGTGAGACCTTGTTTGGAATGAGGTAATTTCCTTGCTGGTGTTTGTGCTACTCACTCTCTGCTGGCAATACAAGGTGACTAAGAGACTGGTTTAGCCCAGATTCCTAAATTTTAGATGCCTTAAGACAGACGTAACAAATTCCTTCCTAAATCCACTGATATTTGCCTTTAAGGCATTGGAAGAGACTTTTCCCCCTAGCTTGCTGGGAAAGTTTTAAAACTGCTTTGTGATCTAAGCATTGCTCTCCCCTAAAAACGGAAATACTTTATGGGATACAGAATAAAAGTTCATAGACTAAGGCTCAAAAGGATTATAGAAGGATTTAGTCTGACCTCCTGCACATTACAAGCCACAGACTACAGATGAGACAATAGAGAAAAATATTTCTTTTTTCAGAATGACAACATGGCAAGTGTTACTTTTTAGAGAAAAAAAAGGTCCTTTAATGAAATAATGGAATAATTTCCATTGAAGGCAAATTCCTGGCAACATACAACTTCACTTTATAATCTTCTTCCTAATGTTTAGCTGGAAGAAGCAGCATATTCTTCTAGAGATTTGGTTTAATCTATCTTGAATTCACAAATGCTTACTGAAATGCTAGAGGTGAGTTTGAAAAATAGAAATAATTTTGGCTCTGAGCCTCTTTAAAAATCAAGTTTGTTTCAGGAAAGACTTAATTATCTATTTGCTTCTTTAAACATAGTTTTATAACTTCTCAGATGAATATTCAAAGAAAACCGCAATGATTATCCAGAGCTTTTTATTAAAGGAAGACAAGTAAATCATAGATAGGAGACATTTTATCTCAAAGACAGACCTTTAGCTTTACAGGAACAAGATGCTTTTCCTACAGGCATGTGAATAAGTGAGAGCAATTAAATCTGACGTGGCATTGTGCAGATACTCAGGCCAAACATACAATGACTTTATTATATATTACAATAGACACTTTATTTGTTATATTCCTGCTGTGGATTTCTCTTAGCAATACATGTCTAGTGAAGACAGTAATTATCCTAACTGCTTCCTTAACAGTCTTGTATAAGTCTGTATACATATAGTATACACAGTAAACACTTATACATATATATATAATATACTCTTTATAGTCTGCATACAGACTTGGTCTTCTTATACTTGAAAAGCTGATGTGATCTAAATCCATTAGGAAATATAAACAATGGCCCTTTATTGCAAGCCACATTATCACATTGAATTTTATTTTAAAAGGTGATTTTATTCAGGGCAATTTGGGCTCAAATTGGTCTTGGAATATGCAAAAAATAGTGCTCTTCATCAGAGAATCAGGCATTGTCAACTTCAATGAGTTTAGAGAGAGGCATCTCAGGAAGCAAAGTCTGCTGTCATAAAGGAAACTGCAGGTCATGTCTTTTCTTCTCAGCACATGTTGGGACAGAGACAGCAAAAGGTGTGGAGCCTGGCTTCCACAGATTATGCTCTTACCTCAGCAGGCTGGGGTGGCCATCTCAGAAAAGTCAGGGAAAGCACCGTGTAAGGGGGAAAGTGGGAGAAATTAGCTCTGTAATTATAGTATGTAATCATAGATAATGGTATAGAGAACAGTTTGTATAAAACAGACGTATTTTGTTTCTATTCATTCTCATGGCTGCCTGTGGAGCTTTCAGCTCACACCAACAACAGTGAGCTCGATCTTCCTTCAAAAAGGTGTCAAGGAGCTGAACTGATGTGGTGAGTGAGGACACTGAGGGGTGGTGTGTTGAGTGGGGTCACTCTCCCCTGCATAACATGGACATGGTCCCAACCTGCAACCCAAGATGCATGGTGGCTGCTTTGCACGAAATATGTAGTTGCACTTCAAAAAAGGACAGTGGAGGTTCTGGTTGTTGCCTTTTTGGTTTTAATTTCTAGCCTGAGCTGCATTCTTCTCTGCAGTAGCTTCCCTTGACATCTAGGGCAGTTAACATCTGGTGTGCCCAAATTACCTATTCCAGAGTCATCCATACGAATAAACATGAGCCATGAGAGTATTTTTCTGAAGGCTGGTTGTGGTGAGATGGCCAAACATTCTTTTTTAAAAGTTCTCTGCATGCTCTGAGGCTAATTTTTATAACTTGATGATTCTTCTAGAAAAAAAAAAAAAGGAAAGGAATTCCTCTGGAGGAAGGTTCTTGGCTGCAGGCACAGGACACAGCAGCCAGGGAAGTGACAGAGGTTGGGCGGAGGGGATGGGGTGCAGGAGAAGTCTGGAGGGAAGGTGACCCCCAAGCAGTTGACGCCCAGGCTGGGCTTGGGAGGGTGCCTTTGGCCACAGATGATGCAAATGCATTTGGGGTACTTGGCTCCTAACCCTGATGAGTTTCTGTTACCTAATGTGGAAGGCTGCTCTGATTATATACCAACCACAGTGCTAGAAAATTATTAACCCTCTTATAATAACAGAGCTTCAGTGTCCCTTTTTATCACTCTGCCTGCCTGTCTTGCAGCCTGTGTCAGTCCTCTGTACTTACTTAACACCATCTGTGGAGAGCTTTTCCCCTTTATTTGTATTAACATATTATTAGACTGTGAAATTCTTTTCCTCTCATCTCAGCTCTCCTGGAATTCTTCCTATTTTTGGTTTTATAGATTCATTCTGAAGTCCTCTGCATCTTGGGCACCTAGGAGACAACATGTGGGCTTTCAGGTTTTTTTGATTTGTGAGCTCCTAAAAATTTGAAATGAAAGTTCATACTGTGGTAGAGTGTAGTTAAGCCTGCTGGCATTAGGCTTGCTGTTTATAGTTACCTTTCTCTGACCTCCTAGATGCAGTCTATGCACTATAAATACTGGTTATAAAGCTGTGGTTGTAGGCATAGCAGTATTGTATCAATGTCAGTGCCCCAGTGACAACAAAGGAGACCCAAGATGAAACATAATCAAAATCATAGAATCTAAATGTAGCGTGAAGAACTAGAGAAGCCATTACACAATCATATTAATTTTATTAGAGGTAATTTGTACATGTGCAACATAAGCCCACTTTTTTTGATAGCAGGAGTAAAAGGGTAAAAGGGTAAGAAATTTCTAATAGATAGCTATGAGTATATTTCTGATGATTCAGAGTTCAGGTATAAATCAGGTAAGGACACAGGAGGCTTTCCTGAACATCTTGATTTAACAACAACAACAACAACAACAACAACAACAACAACAAATCACCAAATTATTTTCAAGAAATTTAGCCACTCCAAAGTCATATTTATTAGAACCATCCCCAAATTCATTTGCTTCAACAGATGTGATGAAAACAAAATAGGGAAATGTTCACAGTACTAATTTTAATCAGCAACATCTCATTCTCACTACCTTTCCAGTTCTGAGACCTCATTGTTTTGGAATATAAAGTCAGAGTTAGTGACAAGATGAAGTAGTCCAAAACCCTTTCTGCTTTGATTCCAATGCAGAATTCCAATTCCATTATGTCTGGGGACATAATCACATTCACCCATCCACAGAACTTCCTCTCCCTAAATATCCATATATACATCTAATGCTAAGAAGGTGTATGGCAAATTTCCATTCCAAGCAGTAATGTCAAAAACCTTAGTCCTTATGAAGCATAGAGAGTTCTATGCCAAGGTGAAATTCTCAGCAGTCAGAGGCCACAGTGTAGCTGATAAGCACCCTGTTCTTTCCCCAGTGCCACAGTGGAATAGAAATATTGGCAAGACAAGAGATACCGATTCGGTTATGCACTGAAGGATGGTGAGCCACACAGTGAGCACACTCAGTACAGAATCAGGAAAATATCCTTGCCTTGGGGAATAATTTATCTTCACGTAGCCCTTTGCCATAACTTGCATCTGAGATAAAGCATTTGTCTAACTTCAATGATCTAAGCATAGGAAAACTTGGGTATGCCCTAGCCATTAACTTCTTCCACTTTCTTGCCATTGGATAGGTTAAAAAGTGTTTTTCTGCACTGCATTTTTAAGATACATCCAATTTTCATCCTGACCACATTTGTTTTTGGACTTGCCCTTTTGTATGTTAAGTCAGATGACCCTCCTAATACAGAGCATGAAAATGAACTTCTGTTTTCCTTCTTTTCATTGTATTCTTCAGGGAAGGTTAAGTAGAAAACAGAGAAAAATGGAAAAAAAGCCATACTATTGGCATTTTATGCAAAATTCTGTATACTCAGACAGTGGTTAAGCTCTTTTCATAATTGAACTTCTTGGCTTTCATGAATGAATGAGCTAATAATCTTAAAAGATGTAAGATTTTATTTGTGTTTCAGCATTGCAGTGGTCCAGACAAAGTCTTGGTTTTATATGTTAAATAGCAAAGATCTTGTTGATGTTACAACTTGTCTTTTGGGATGCAAGTTTCATTTCTGGATTCCTACTGAAGCATACTTGTTGTCTAGAATGTCAGTGTCCATATCATTCCATCTTGTAAATTGTAAAAGAGTTTGGTAGAGTCTTAACCATAATGATGTATTGCATGAGTCAGAACCTTTAGCTTTTTTAAAGTCACTTTTGAGATGCTAGGAAAGGAGAGAAGATATTACATGTAAATGTAGGACTGAAGGTTTGAATCAATGCATATTTCTCAGAGCTACTTGCTACACTGACATCTCAATCCTGTGCTGAAGACTAGGCATACAGAGTGATTTGAAAGAGCTTTTGAGCACATCCAGTTGTTCAAGTCTGCTGAAACTTAGATTCTTCATTTGGGGCTTGAAAGTCTACAGTTTGGATTCAGCATTTCCTGATCAATGCTGCCTGATCAATGTGATCCATGGCCTTTCTCCTCTTGATTTGCAGCTTTACAGAATCAGCAGACTGCTGATACTCTTTCAGTTTGTGTTTTGAAAACCAGAATAAACATGAAATGCCATCACTGTACAAAGCCCTAACCATCTCCCCTGATCCATCACTAACAAAGAGCTGACACGGCAGCAGCATTTTCCCTGGCCAAACTAGTCATAAACACAGCTATTTCCACAGCCTGCAGCCCAATCAAGATGAAAGCAAGGTCTGAAATCCTTCTACTTTTCCAACTGTCATGCCAATCAACCCACTTGCTGACATCTTGAGAACAGCATGAGGGGGCATAAATGTGGGGTAGCTCCAGTGACATACCAGGAATTGTGTCATGGGTAAATTTGATGCCCTCCATTCCTAGTTACAAATGCTGAGACAGGAAAAGAAAGGAAAAACACTGGAATGCTTGAAAAAAAAAAAAAAAATCAGTATTAGCTAACAATAGTCTCCAGGCTTCATTACAGTGATTACAATGATAACACATGGAATTAGTAGAATTGATGGGGGCTGGACTTCTGCTCTTTCCAGCTGTTATTCTGCTAATGTTCTACATTGCAGATTAACTAGGCATACTATGATGGCTTCAAACCTGAAAAGTATAAACACCAAAAAACTGATCTTAGTTGAGCATTTTCCTGTTGGTCATTCTTCATCTGTAGCTGAAGTATTGCAATAGCTGTCCATGCAGAGTAGCAGCTAGTGTTGGAATTACGTTTCCTTAAAATGCATTTAAGATATGGGAAACTGTTTAGATGCTGTATTGGTGTAATGTATATTTGTATTCCTCAAAGGCAAGTTTCAGACGTAGGACTCCTTTTATTCCAGATTAACATATGCTCTTCCCTTCACATGGACACTCCAGCTGCTTGTCTCAGGGCAGCTTACTGAAGTGGATGTTCAGTGAGGAGGACTGAGTTCATGATTAAGGAGCCTTTCTTTTGACCAATGCCCTGCTAGAGCAGAAGTCACTCCAAACAAAGGTCTGGTCTGAAGGATGGTGCCTCCAACAAAACATCAGTTCTCTGACTCTATCCTGTGGTTTGGGTAATGGATGTGGCCTTGAAAATTTAAGATTGTGTCATGGCCAAGAAGGCTAGCAATTATCCAGTTCCAAAATTGTTTGAGCAATAAAAGGATTAATGAAGTTTTTAAAATCATAATTATGATCTATTCTGCAAATTGCTCTTAAAGCTTCCTTAATTCCCTTTCTGTTCTCTCTTTTTAACTTTCTTTTCTTTCCTTTGTGGTTTAGGAGCAATTTGCTCCTACACTGAAGTGTAAATGTCTGCCTATGACAGAGGGAAACTGCTGATCTGGCACACAGATTTCAGCAGTAGATGATTTTGATTCACTAGAGCTTGGAGCAATGATGACAGATGTTAGCTACTGCAACACAGAGAGACACTGCATAAAGCTGCTCTGAAGCGGCCATACACTTGCTAATCAAGTCACAGCGAAAGTGCTAAACTTCTCGCTTCAGAAGTGTATCAGGTTTGGTGCTAGACTTCTAACTGAATCACCAACTGACATTTTTTGCATTCTCTTGGGCCTTTAAGATACTTCGAGGTAAAAAGATTTTGTGGATTCCTACTGGAAGGGAAAACAGACGGTGAATATTTCTATTTTGTATGGCCATGATCACGAGTAAGGCTAGGCAACCCTTATTTTCAGGATAAGGCTTCATATGAAGCTGAAAGATGTTTTCATGATGTTTAGTACATACACATGAAAGAACAGTGGAGCAGAGTATTTACTGACATTTTTTGATTTTAAGTATGTTTCAGATATATTAGCTTAGGCGGTAGGTATTCTGGGGTGCTGTCAGCTCAATCTCTAATGGACAGATGCATCACACTTGTACCCAGTGGTTATCAAAATTCTAAGTGTACTTGCCAACAAAATGTACTACAGTGTACTGAACTATTATCATACTTTTGGTTCTAGGATATCAGGACTATCAGCCACCCAAGTCTCCTGCCCTGCTTTGCATTGTTCTACTTTTTCCCTCCAGAGCTCTGGTCCCAGTGTAGTTTCTGCTCCAGCAGAGGAAAGCAGTGTTTCCAAAGTGCAGTGCTAGGGAGAAGGTCCAATGCCCCAGAGTACAGAGGGGTAACACTACCAGTTCTGCCCTTGCCAAAACGTCACAAGCCAGTAGCATCACTGCACATGGTAATGCCTCAGCACCTAAGAGCAGGTTCTCTGCATTGCTGGGGTTCTCCAGCACCACAGGTTTCCCCTGGATCAAGTGTAGGCACATAAACATGTTTCTGTCAAATTAGCCAAGGCACAGGATGACATTTGTGTCAGATTTATGCTTTTATGTTGGCTTTATGCTGGCACTGGGAGGAGAGACAGTATCTGACCTGGCAGAAAGTGTGAGTTGTAGAAGCACTGATACCTCATCTGGCATAAAACCTGTCAGTACAAAATGAAGTCATCATTCTTCTTTATTTGAATTGGCAGTGTGAGTTCATTCTGGATCAGCATTTTCATCATGTGTCTGGCAACATTTCTGACAGAGTATTAAGAACCCTAAAGAGGGATTTACTGAGTTGTGGGACGACAAACTTATTGTTTGAGCTTACTCTGATAAAAAGGCAGGGAGCTACTGGGTGGCAGTTTTTACCAGGTTTCAGAACGCTCCTACCCAGAGCAGTTTTCTACTTAGGAACAATTTCCTCCTTCATGAAAAGAACACCCTCAAAATTCCTATGTAACTAATAAACTCCACCCCAACACAGAAAAATCCATGGATTAAAGGATCATATGTAACTTTTGACACACTGCTCCAAATGAAACCTTTTGTGTTAATGGAAAAAAGAATCCTTTTGTGGTGTAAAAAGTCAACAAAGCATAAATCATTATTTTGTTTGTTCTGTTGCTAGACATGCTGAACAAGAAACCACCGCCAGACCTGCGAAATTCTTCCATTAATCCTACTGGGGTGATTATGTCCAATACTCTTGGAACCATGAAAAAATGTTTAAACATATTTCTCTGACTAAAATGTAATATTTTCCTAGTTACAGTAAGCA
>JAWWLV010000121.1:40228736-40245305 GCA_035041135.1 Platyrinchus mystaceus
TACTCTTGGAACCATGAAAAAATGTTTAAACATATTTCTCTGACTAAAATGTAATATTTTCCTAGTTACAGTAAGCATTAGCTAGAATACTTGACTGAAATCACTTTACATAACTTTTACTGTTCTTATTTTCCAAAAATTATTGAAAATGGAGTAGTTTAAAAACATAACATAGCTTTCAAAGAATAGAAAACATTGGGGAAAAGTTTAGTCTTTCAATACTTCTATTTGCTAATGAATCCTTGGAGTAAACAAGCACTCTTTTACCCAGCACTTGCCTTTTGTTTCAGACCCAATACAGGCAGCTGAATGAGGTAATGCTTGTATCTCCTAGGCCAGGAATGTATTCAAATTGGGCACTGAAATAGGATAGAAAGATAATACCTGCTATTTTGTAAATGCAGGGTGAACTTCAGCTCAGCTTCCAGATTGCTGTGCTCAGAGGAAAGAACTAGACTGCTTATCTGAACACAAAAAATTGACTTCTTAAATATTGACACAAAACTTCACATTGGTGCCCTCAAATGCATTCAAAACACATTATGTATATATAATGTTTTAAATTAAGAGTGTCTTGTGACAAAATTGCATCAATTTAAGTGAGTCACTTAAACACCACCCTGTCTTCAATAAAAATGCTGCTTTCAAATTCTCTCATTTAGAAGCAGGTGTTTTAACCTCAGGTTTCCTGAGGTAGAGCATGAATAGACCCTGGTTCTGACTGAGCTACAGAGATCCTCTGTAAATATAAATGAATGCCTCTGCACAGTGATCATAAAAACACAGATCTGTTTCACCAAAAAAAGCTCTTCTGCATTCCTGACACAACTAATTAGAGATCAGAATAATCTCCTTTAGACATCAAAGTCAGACAAGCACAACTTTCAGAAGTACATTAAATAGTATTTATTGAGTTTGCAATTTCAGAGGAAAAGCTATAATTTCAGTCTCAGCTATTCATATATTGTGACATGGAGCCCTCATGTTCTTTCATCCATTCAACAAATGAACAATAACATGGAACATAAAGAGGGGGTTGAAAAAAACAACCCTCTACTCTCAGTTTTGAATAAAGGAAACAAACTGAAGTCCTGTTCTCATTCACAGATACCCTTGTCTTCTTGATTAAACATACTATGTTTTTATGGAAGAACAGACTCATTCTCCTCATGTTTGGGAGAAGGTATGAGATGGTTGATGTGAAAGAAAGCAGAACTGTATCGAACACAGAGCTTTTCCATATGACCACAATGACATCTAGATGGTTAATGCAAACTTCAGACTGCAAAGAATTCCTCAGAAGAGGTAAGTACACTTTCCTCTTAGGAAGCCTTTGTGTCTGGGACTGATTCAGTGGGTGCATATGGTTAACAAATCACCAAGGTTTACCTGTAAAATCTTACGGCAGAGGATGTTCTTATTTTCACCATGGTGATCCTTCTGGATAGTAAAAAAAGGTATCACATAATATACACAGAGATTCATATTTACAGAATAAATGGCAAAAGAGGGAACTGGATACAGTGACAATAATGTCCAGGCATTAACGAAATCCCTTGTGTAGATTCAGGGATTGTTCACAGTTCCTTTAAACAAGTCCTTTTCTCTGCACATGGGTTCTCTTGTTTTGCAAATGAGACCCAGCAGGATATCTCACTATAAGAAACAGATGCTTGGTCTGCCTTAAACCATGGTCATGACTTTCAAAGAGGCAGGTTGGAATCTCCTTATCTTCTTCTTTAGTGCCTTTGAAGCTTTGATGCGACAGATTTTGGGCACAGGGGGAAGAGGCTTGGAAGAGGCCTGGACAGTCCCTGCTTGTCTGACTGAACCTTCAGGCCAAATCAGTTCACTTTCATCCCCCTCATCGTAGTCAAGGGCAAGACTGCTACTGTTACTGCTGCCATCCAAATCGCTTTCACTGGACTCACTGTCCCCAAAACGGTTAGTCGTGAAATCGCTGACCTCCCCTTCGCTGGTCTCTGCGATTGTGGAGTGAAAGAGGGAAGCACAGTCTGCAGAGTACTCAGAGTGGTCTGACTCGCTTTTGGCATAATCTCCGTGGTGCTGATTCTTGGAGCGAGACCTCATACTGACAGTGCGCAGGACACCAGCTCTTCCTGCTGGCTGCCCTGGCGCTCCCAGGCCAAAGCTATGAGACAGGTTGGCCTTGGCAGAGATCTCCACTGTGGACTGCCACTTGCGCTGCTTCTTCTTGTTGGCTGTGTCTACACAAGCCGCATCGAGGGAATGCAGTGCATTGGCAGAGACTCCGTAGAGCTCTGGCCTGGATGACACAGTGGGGAGCCTGATTTGCACAGGGAACAGACTAGATTCCGAGCACGACCTGCCAGTCACATCACCAGAATATGAAGGTCTCCGCACAGGATTCTTCACTCCTTGTGACCTTTGAGGCTGATTCCACTCAGCAGGCAGCCTGGTGGCTCCATGGGACCCTCTTACCTTCTCTGTGCAGAAGGCTTGCTTCCCAGGCCGTAGTACCTTTTCACTGTTCCTCCTCTTTATCTTCACTGCCTTTGTTTTGGAGCTGGCAAACTTTACTCGGACTTGGTGGGATTCTGCAGGGACGAATTGAGCATGAACAAACTCAGTTCCTGCCACTCGCTCATGACCCCCAGTGCTAGTCGATTTGGCATTGCCACACCTTTTGAGGGGCAACTTTCTGGGTGGGACAGCTTTAGCATTCCAGGTGTCTGGGCTGGAGTCCTCCTGGCACAGCTGTGAGTAGGATGAACTGTGCTCTATGCTGCTATCCATTGCTTCTGCCAGAGGAGAACCTCTTGCTGCTGATTTGGCAGGATAACAACTATTCACAGCTGATGGCTCTGTGTCAGGCCAAGTGGATGGCTGTTCTTCATTCACACAGTGCATGGTCTCCTGCTGCTTGGCACATTCCCCCTCTGACACCTCTCTTGACAGCTTCCCTTCAGCTTTGTTACTTTCCAGAGAACTCGCCTGTTTTTCCAGCTGGCTACTGCTGCTGTTAATTTTCACTCCACCGGCGCTGGGGGTTATAATGAGTCTCTGGTGCACTGCGGCTGGCTGGCTCTTTGTTGGAACCCACTCACTGGCATCAGCCCGACTGTTCCCTTTGCATCTCGTCAGCTGCAATAATTTATTGATGTAACCCCCTGGCTTGGCCTCAGTGGTTGGCCTAGTCCTAATCAAGCTGGGACCTGTCACACTAGGCAGAGGTTTGCTGGGAGGAGCCTGGATGTCCGATTCAGGGGATGTGCCCACCAGGGAGAAAAGGGGACTTTGTAAAGCCACCGCATGAAGGGGGCTTGGGTAAGGATACACATCAATGCCATTCTTGGAGACCAAGTCATTCTGGAATTTGGGGTCCATGCTGAGCAAGTGCATGTCTCCGTTATGGCACAGAGGCAGCACGGATTTGGGATCCATCTCTTTCTGAAATCTAGCGTCTGCTGGAGTGAGTCTTTCCAAGTCACCTACACAGTGGATGAAAATAAACAATCTAATTAAATCACAGACAATTACATTCAAACTGGCTCATGCTAAAAGTGCTATCTCAGAGGGATGTGATGGCTTTTATTAAAATCAGTAAAATGAATTAAGAAAGTAATTTCAGTCTTCCAAGATCACTGAATTACTTTAAAGCTTTTATTCGCCTAAGCATAACAGAGATTAGAATGCCTTTTAATGCCAATAATAAAATTCTCACCTTTCCAAGAAATTTAAACTGTGTTACTTGGATGAAAATAAATCTGTGCATATATAAAAATGTTTTAAAATGCCACACACTAATGAGAACCCAACTAAACAAAAATAAGGTATTACATTTATTTCTTAGCAGAGAAGCCATAGAAGAATGAACTAAAGAAACTTTACTTTGACAGAGGAAAAAAAAATCTAAGGGTAACTACTCAGGCAGGTGGAAAGAGCAGTCACTGAAAATGACATTTATGGCCACCAATTCAGATCTCTTCAATTTTGGAGTACTGTCAAGGTTGCTGTAAGTTACTCTTGACTGCTGCACCTTTTTCTCAGAAGCATCCCCTGTGCACAGAGAGGAAAGGCTGTGTTCTTGTGTGAAGAAAGGTTATTCCATCCAGATACATCATCCAATAGAGCATTATGATGCTGCGTTACCTCTGGCACTAAAGATACTGGAATCAGTTAGCTTGGATTTTTCTGTCAATGCAGACTTCAGTGCCAACAAATCCTCACCTAACCACTTTTCTGGCTGCTTCATGCTAACACAAAACCCAACCATCAAACTCAACAACATAATTCCCAAACAGTGGCTATTTATGTCCTGTGACAGGAAGCTTCTGAAAGACTCCAAAATTTGGGGATGTCTGCAGTGTCCTACCTAAGGCACTCACAGGCCTGCTACAGCAAAGATTAGGAAGATGGTTTCTCAAACAACTGAATTTCATAATGAAAATTCTTTAGGAAATTGTTGGCAGCATATAATGATGCTCTCTCATGCAAACAAACCAGGAAGCTGTCAAAAGAAAGCTGTGCTTGCGGTGTCTCAGCAAGCCTTCGGCTTGCCATTGAAAGAAACGGCAGTTGGTTTGTACCTGCAGTTACCTGTGGGTACAAGCTAAGGAGTAGAAAAGAGAAATTTCTTCCCCTCTCCAAATGATGATTTACTGAAGTAAATAATTTCTGCTTCATTTCTTGCAATGTGGTCAACTCTGTAAGAATTGTTTCTTCAAGACTACACCCACTACTACCCGACTACTTATGTCTCTCATACAGAAGGAAGAGGTTGTAGCCAGGAAGAAGGGAGATGCTGTCGTAAAAAGAAAGGAGGTCTGAAGGAGGTCTGTAGCCTCTCTCCTACAGCCCTCAATATCAGCTATTCCTTTTTTTGCTGGTCTGTCTCTAGATTCAAAAAACCATAAAGCCTCTGGGGTCTGAGTAAAATGTTGCAAGGCAGGAAAGTTTGTGATTGGTCAAAAGATCTGTAATCTGAACATGGAAGTCATGCATCATTAAGCTCAGCTTCATCCCCAGCCTTTGACAAGCCTTGAAAAGACTCTGCTTTTATGCTGTAATTTACCGCCATCTCTTCAGGTGTGTCTGCACACACAGGTATAGAACAGGTCTTTATTTCTGTTCCAAGCAAGCTAGAGGTGAGTTAGCTCACGTGAAACAGTTGTGGGAATGATTCCAGAGTGACATGGTACTTGGAATGATGTTCCCTATTGCTTCTCTGTTTCTATAATGGAACTGTCACACATCTCACTGGATCACTATAGGAACTGTACTAACAAAAGATTGCTTTGAGGCCATGGAAGAATCCATAATAAGAAGTGATATGATGTCACTTCACAGATGATAAACAAGAGATTTGGAATGTTAATGGACTTGTACATTTTGTTTAAAGGTATGATGCAAACTCATGATTGATCCACTATTAGGCTCAAGACTGCTTTTGGCCTCTGTTGTCCCTAACTGTACATAATAAATTATGAGAAAGAGTTATTGTTTGAGTCCACATTAATTTGAATAAATAGGGAATTCTGAGTTCACTTTACATCTTTCATACATTCCTCCACCTTCACACAAGATATTTCAAATATTGAAAATTTTCTGATTTCACATGTAGCTCAATTAAAAAAAGTATCTCAACATTCATTACAATTTTATCTCATACACTAAAGTATTTTTCCATTTCTAAATGCAGAGATCTCACATTTGTTACTGTTTCATCCTTGTATTTGATATTGTTTAAAAATATCTGAGCATGGAGACAAGTGAAAGTTGGACAGTAAACATTTTGGCTCTGTGGTTTTGATCAATTCTCTCTTTGTGTATTGAAAAGGAGAGCTATATATTGATTAAAATCTGGTATACAAGGTCCTAAAAGTAATAACCAGGAATCTGCTCTTCTCTTGAATGAAATATCCAGTTCTGCCATCAATTACCTGTGGAAACTGGCCTTGGTCTGGACCTGGCAAGAGCTGCAGAAACATCTCTGCTAGCTGTAATCCGACATCCATCGCTGACATAGGTTCCCTGCTGTTGGAAGCTGGTGGTATGCACAGTGGTTTCATCTGCAGACTTGGGTCGGTAATCAAACACACTGAGCCTTGCTTTAGGGTGTTGAGAGCTGGGCAAGAGACTGGTGTGGGAGGAGGAGATGGATTCACTGTACACAGAGGTACAAGAATTGGATAGTGAGCAAGAACCACCGTCGCTCAGGTCATAGAATCCTGCAGAGTTAAAATAAATAGGATATTTCATACTTACAGCAACTAAACATACTCTGTAGAAGAAAAATGCAGAGAATACAATAAATCTTCATTTGCTATGTGCCACAAGCCTAAATTTATGATCATTTATTTAGGTAACATTAGCAGAGGTATACTCTAATTCAACCAAACTTTATTGGGCTTCTGCATATTTACTTAGGCCCTGAGCCAGCCTGGCACGCACATGCCTGCTTAGTTCTGAGGGTGGGATGGGGTGAAGTGTAGCACCATCACGCCCAGTTCTTCACTGGAGAATGTCTTTGGGGACTATTATGCAACGGGTGTAAAATAGGGCCTTCTTACACTGTTGTAACTTGTGTTGGGTGAATAGAAACACAAACTGGATGGGAGAGTAAAACTAGCCTATGACCAGAGCTGCCAAGCCTATGATAGCTGGAATGTCTAAGAGCAGAGAATAGAGGCTATCTTCCCTCTCCAGATCTTGAGATCATTGCCAAGTAATTATGGAAGTATTAGAAAAGGCTCTGTATCAATTCAAGACAGGAATTTTTATTATTCTTCTCTATAACAGAAAAGAAGCTGTTTCTTTTTGAACTATGTCCATGTGCCTAAGTGCACAACTCCTGAACTTAAATTCTCAATAGAAACTTGCACTTTTTATGCCCTAAGTACTAGGCTGCAAATGTGTATGCTGTATAAAAAGAAATCTTTCCTTGTCTCACTGAAGACTTGAGGCTTTGCAAAATCCTGTTTATAAAGAACTACTTTCATTGTCTCAGACTAGATAACAGAAACCTGTTTTAACAGACACCCTAGCTATAAAAGTCTGCAGTACAACTCTCTCTGTGAAGCACACCAGTAACCTGATACCCAGTATTTTTCCGTCCACGAGATCTTCACTCAGCAAACTTTTGGGGTGGTTTTTCTCTGTGTTTTTTAATAGAACGGTTTTGTTTCTACAGAAATGATCAAACATTCATTTGGCTGGAGCACTCTAGTACTAATGATCTTCAAAGCCTTAGTGAGGCTCAGAATTTTCCTGGATTCAAGCAGAGCATTGATATGGATGTTGGTCTCCTTCACTTCTTTTAAGTACTCTAGACACTTTGCCAATGGTTATTCTACACTGGATAGTTAATTTAGGTAATTAATAACTAAAGTATATAATAATATAAGGTAATAAATAATTAAGGTAATTTATAAGTACATGTCTCCTCCTTCCATGTGTGGCTACAAGGCTCATTTTAAAATAAAAATAAAAACATCCAGAAAAAATACTGTTTGAGTGAATGAAATTAAACTGAGTGAATTCCAACTAAATCAGCTTCTCAGCAGAATTTCTATCAGCTCTGTGAGTCCACTCTATGACAGATGACTACTGTCCACCTCAGCCATGGGGCACTGTTTCTGACCAAACAATACAGGGAGTTTTGCTTAGCAGTTGACACTCTTCAGTTCTCCCAGCACCACACCCGTGAAATAAATAGCCAAGTGCACATTACCTGAGCTGGGCCGGCTGTCGCTATCCAAGTATTCACTGGAGGTCTTACTGACATCCAATTTCAGCTCACTTATTCGCTGGTCTAGCTGATCAAGGTGGCTTTTCAAGCCGACATCCTGTCTCCTCAAACGAGACTAAATCACAAGTTGAGGGAAGAAGGAGGAAATGAAGAATAATCACAGTTAGAATCTCAGCAACAATGCATGAATTCAGGCCACCTATGCCAGCCAGATTCTGCTCTCATGAAGTGTTTTTCTTAGTTAGGGACTGTTGCAATTGGCTCTCTGTAATGACACTGACATAGGACAAGGACAAAACATTTCGTTTCTCAGCATATATTGTCTTCTGTGCAGCTGAACATGTTCTCAAATTTTAACCTTTGGGTTTATTGTTACACCGGTGGCAGGAACTGTATCTCTAAAGAGAACAGCAATCTTTTAACTAATTAACATTTTCTTATATGTACTGCACTCTGCCTCTGACCAGAGGAGGAGATAAACGTTATGGATTGTCTGCCTAATGAAAGGAAACTGCTTTATATACAAGTACCTTATTGCCACACAAAGTTAAGGCAGCATACTCAGTGAAATAAAACCGTTGGCTTTGATGACGTGTTTATAGTTGAAAGGATACGCTGCAAGAAGTGTGACATCTATTTTGCTGCAAGTTTTCCTTGCATGTCTTGTGGCTAGGTATGTCCACCCATTTTATGCAAGAAGCATTTGAATACTGATGGGAAAATTACTGTATATAAAATAAAAGGTGTCTCAAGTTTGTCAGTAATCTTTCAGAAGCCAGCAACAATGTCTGTTGGCTACCGCGAGCACTGACCAGGCTGATCTGAGGTAACAGCTCTCGCAGTTGCTCCCCCGGTATTTATGCTGTCAGCTTGGAAAGGCAGATGGCCAGGCGTTAGGTACCAGCCAAAGAACCACAGTTGGTTTCTGTGATAAACTTCTCACATAGCATTTAGAAAATTATCTAAAGCCCAGTCACTATTTAGGCAGCTTCTAATTATATCTCACCTCACCATGCATCCTACAATACTTTACAAAAAAGTGGTCTCTTGAAGCAAGTTGAAAAGTTGTGCTTAAAGCCCTTGAGGGTATGGGTTTCCACTCAGTAATTTTAAGAAAAACATGATTAAGCTTCTTCTTTATGTGTACAGTTCACACTTAAAAATAAAAGTGGCAGTTCTAGCAGCATTTCCAACCTCAAATATGAAAACCAAAAAACTAAATCTCTTGAACCAATTAAAGTACCTGCAAAATTAAATCATGTGCAGAAAATCAAAATCAGTATGTACACATTTTCTACTTCACTTTCCTTTTGTACAGATTATTCAGCTTCTAATATTTGCATTTTTAGGTTTCTCCATAGTTATAAGTACTAAAAGAAAAGAAAGCTCCTAAGATCCTAAAGTAATCAGTAAATGATTAGAAACTTTGATGGAAGGAAAATAGAAAAAACAGATAGAAGACAGATGTCCCAAGTTTCATAAAACAACTGTCAGGGCTGGTGATGCTGCTGAGAAGAAAAAAAAAAAAAAAGTATTCTAGCATGCTTTTACAGAGAACTGGAGGAACATGTAAGACATAAGAAATAAAGCCCCTTTTTGTTAGCATCACACTCTCAGAAAGGCTTAAGCTAAAGTGGCTCATCACTGCTTCCTAGGAAAAGCCATGGTGATTTTCCCTTTTCCTGTTTCATATAACCAAAAAGGAAGAGAAGAACTGGACAATAAAGGAGATTTTCTATCCCATCTGGATGATAAATGTATGACCTTGTCAGTACTTCTTTATTTCCTGGCAAAAAAAAGCAAAACCATGCCATGCCTTCTTCAATCCCACCTACTCAGGAAATCACAAAGTTTTGTTTTCATGGCTGGAATTAACTGCTTAATGATTAATGTTTTGCCAGCCAATCCCTCAGCCTGTGGTTTCTGATTAATGACAGAGAGGCCACAAGGCTCTCAGGTATTCAAACATTATTTATTATACCTCCAGGTTCTGTCTGCGCTTTCACAGCATTTTAACCAACACACATGATTTACATCATCGTTTTTAACCCTTTTATGGTGTCTCACACCATTGGGTTTTCAGCAGACTCCATAGCTTTGATCTTTCAGTTAACTACTTCTGCACTCAGGGAGGAGAAGCATTCCTCTAACCATTTGGATAAGAATGACTTTTCCGGTGTGTTTGAGACTGTTATTGCTCCAATACCCACGCTAAGCAGCACTCAAAAACACACTCTTTCTCAACTCACAACATGAATTTTACAAGCAACAAAACCTTGCAGGTAAAACCATCTGTTTGCTTAGGGCAGTGCAGCTGTGAAGACTTTTGTGCACTACACAGCATGGGACAAAACTTTCCAAATCAACTTGTACTATGAATGGACTACAGTTTTGGGGAGCCAAATCTGGCATATCACCCATACCACTCATTTTTCAGAAGAAAGAACACTTTCTGAAAAGCAGGTTCCTTTACAGCAACACAAGCTGACACCCCAAATTTAGGCACCAAAACCCACTGGTCATACTTGACTATTCTCAACTATTAATTTGTTCACTTAAAGGGGGGGAGGTTGACATTTATGGGTTGTAGATTAGCACCTGATAATTGTATTAATCTGACTGTATTTTGGAATGCAAAAAAGATAGCATTCTTACCTAGTTTAGCCCATCTAGAAGACTTTTATGTAACTGGGTCTTTTTGTAACTGATGGTGCAAAACAGCCAGTTTCAGAGGAAAATTAATATCACCTATCCTAGACTCTTATTCTAGAGTGAGATGAATTCTTTCTGGAAGCACTTCTTTCTTTCCAGTTGACAAAACTTGAAGTTAGTTTATTAAAAAAAGATTAAATCTCTGGTTTAAAAGATGTCTTCTCTACTTAAAATTATCTAAAGGGGAAAAAAATTCTGTGTAAAATGCAGAGTACCAAGTGTTTGGTTTTTTCTCTTCAGTATAATGTGTCCCTTCTCACATTTTTATAACACTATAAATCATCTGAAAGCTTGCAAAAACAAAATCATCAGATTCAAATCAAATAATAAAAGGTTTATAAACATGTCCTCTGAGGAAAGAGCTGAGTGTTGTAGCCTTTGATATCCACCTACTTGGACATTGAAAATAGATTTATTTCTTCGCATTAGCCTGAATTTGCATCTCTTCTTCTTCCTCTATATCACCATGATACTGTATGGCTAAGAGAAGTTTAGTAGCTTTGGGATCTCTGACAGTGGACAGCATCACTTAACTCTGCTCCTCTTCTACTAGACAGTTGACCCTGCTGGCACTGTAGTAATTTGTAGCTGCCAGAAGAGACCCTGGCCACCAAAAAGAGCCACTTGCTGGGGCAACAAAGGATGAGACTGTTAGGGGCAGCAGAGTGCCTACATCAGAGTGTAGGCTGTTAGAATATAGGTCAGCTGCTGTCTGTCTCTGGTAAATGCTGTTGAGGAAAAGATTGGGATTCTGGAATGGCATCTACACCTGGTCCCCATGGCACTTGATGGCTTTGTTCCACTCATTCCCACTACTGGGACTTGAGTCCTTGAGGGTACTGACTCTGCTCTTCTGTTTCTTACCCTACCATTACAGGAGAAGCTTGGCTTGACTTTTTATCTGCCTTCTTTCCATCACTGAGATGCACTGAGCCAGCTCCAGCTGACACAGCTTCCCCATTTTATGTTGCAAGGACCAAGCTTTTTACGAATTAAACCACGACCATGCTAAAGCCCAGAGGTACAGCCCTCCTTGAAATTTGGATCAAGATACACTGAAAACCAAAGCTACAATTACATTGTTAATGAGTTTCTCAGTCTGAAAGCTTACAGAGCAGCAATCACATACTATCATCCATGGGCCAACAACAACAATGAAGACATACCACTTCTTGAGCAATGCTGTGCTTTGCATTTTCTGTCAATCAGAAGAGCTTTGTATCACTACTTTAAGCATTCACAAAACGGCATTTTTGCTGAAGAACCTATCTCCGAATTTATGTAGTCATCCCTCTCAAGCTTTATGAACACTTCCCTTCCAGGCACCTCAAGAGACACGTTTCCCATAATTGCACTGGCACCTACTGGTGAAATCCATCCCTCTCCGGAGGTGTACAGAGTAACTCTTGTCCACCTGACTCCCGCATTTCTAAGGGAAGCAATTAAAGGCTGTTTTTTCCTTCTATTTTAAGGCTAGTTTCTCCCACATGCTTGGAAAGCCTTGTGAGCTGGCGGTAAGGTCTTGAAAAGCCAACCTTCTACTATTTTATTTGAAAATATATAAACTAATAAGTAATTAAATTAAATGAAAAAATAAAGTCACTATGGTCAGAGGTCATTGGGTGATTCTGTTACCCTAGTAGCCCCAGACAGGCATTAATGCCTTCAATTCTTTTGTTTAGTAAAAAAAAAAAAAAAGTAGAGCCATTACTTAAAATTATCAATGACAGGTAATCAAGTGGCTGACCGTCCACTTGTCCTGTGTCTTCTTAATCAAGATATGCCTGCTGCTGTGTTTTCACAGAGTGGTGGAGAGGGTTCCCTGAAGGTTAAAGGCAGTTTTATTCTGAGATCTGCCTGATGAAGCCACCTATGGGGAGCAAATAACCATGCTGTTTTCACACCTGATTGATAACTGATGGCCGAGTCTTGCACTAGTACAGGGAAGGAAAAAATTTTGAATTAAGTCTGAGTTTACTGAAGTGTGTAATTGCCCACACTAGAGATTAACGTCCTTTACCCTTTGATTGTTGGCTCACCTATGAAACTCGTTTCAGCTTCAATTGAGGTTTTTTTCAGTTTCACAAAAAAAGCTGTGCAAGCTGCCAGTGTAACACTTTAAACACAAGGCCTGGCATTCAGTTATTCTTCCCGTTTGATCACGCAATCCGTGGAAAGAACAAAGTGCTCCTGGCCCATGAAACCTTTCCTGGCGGATCGACTCCCACGGGCGCACACCCGAGCGGGCACACATAGGTGTGCGCGCACACACCCACCCGAACCCCTGGGCGCTTAGTCTGTGCGTATCTCCCTCCGTGTGCCTTTTGATCTCCTACGCAAACGGCCCCTGCCACTGAGAGCCGAGCGCTGTACTGCTGAAGTTAATCATCGCCTACTCCTCGGTAGGCGCCGGTGCCGGGTTAACAACTTCTTCCCAGCGCTCCTCCAGGCACGGAGCCCGCTACCAGTGCTGCCTGTTTCGGGCCGCCCAGGTGAGCCCCGCCCGAGGGAAGGAAGCGCCCGCCTGCTATATCGGGGCTGTAGCCGCGACTCGCACCTGCCCGCAGGGGGAGCCGCGGCCGGCGGGGGCAGCGCAGGGTCCGCGGCTGCAGCGCCTGCTTGGTCCCGGTCCCGTCACGGCGCCGGCGGCTCCCGAGGCGGGGCCGGGCGTCCGGCAGCGCTCCCCGCCGCTCGCCCTCAGCACCGCGGCTGCACTCACGGAGCCGCGTAACGGGGCAGCGGGGCGTCCCGTGCCGTGCCGTCCCGTCCCTTACCAGCTGCTCCTTCAGGGCGGAGAGGGTGGCCTCCAGACGGTGCTCCTTGCTGTGGGCGGAGAGGGGCTGCTCTCCTCCGCCCGCCGCCGGCCGCTGCGGCATGGCCAGGGCGGCCCGCACCAGCTCCCGCTGCTTCTCCCGCAGCACCTGGAGCTCCTGGAGGCCGGCCAGGGCCGCCTGCAGCCTCTCGCCCACCCGGCCGCGATCCCAGCCGCCCGGCCGCGGGGCGCCCAGCAGCATCGTCAGCGCTGGGCCGCGGCTCCGGCCATGGCAGTGGGGCGGCGGGGAGGCGGCGGGGTTGCTCCCGCCCCGGGCCGTGCCTGCGGCGGGGTCTGACCGCCCCGCTCCGCCGGTGGCACCCGAGCGAGTGAACCGGAGCTGCAGCGGCTCCTGCGGTTTTGGAGAAGAGGTGGGGACAGGGGAGGGAGAGAGGGAGGGCGGGAGCGAAGGGAAGAGGCTGCGGCTCCAGGCAGCGCCGGGGCCACCTTCGGGTGGATGTGCGGGGAGAGGAGCCAGTGCTCAGCGCTCCCCCCGCCCCGCGCAGGAGGCGGCTCCCGCCTGCCCCGTGCCTGCCCCTAGCCGGGGGACTGCTCTCGCCTCTTCCCCCTCCCCGGGGGCGAAGGGGGATGGAGTGCCCGCCTTCTCCGGCAGAGACAGGTTCTGGGGGGCCAGCACGCAGTGCTGGGGCGAGAGCGCCGGTCGCGGCCGGCAGCGAGCGGGGATGCTGCGGAGATCGGAGCTGAGCCCAGAGTCGTGCTGCAGTCGCGTGCAAATGGAAGCGATGCGAGCGTATGGTGCTGTGAGCTCTCAGGTGTAACAACGCTTCCCTCCCAAAAACGTGGCGTTTGTAACTCCAACGCTTCCCCTCCTGGCTGGTGGTGCTCCCGGCTAGGCGCAGGCACAGCACTGGCACTCCTTATCTTGCTCTCCAGGAACCGACCCAACTGGAATCTCACAGCACAAGTTCGCTGTCATGTACTGAATTGTTGATTTCCACTTTGGAAGCAAGGCAGAGTCCTGTCTTGAGGTCAAGGTATGGCTCAGCCCCCTCTCCCACCCCAAGGTAATATGAAGGGCTTAGGATTTGTTTTAAACGGAACGTGAAAACACAGCCATGGAAATTCAAGGACATGGTGCTGTTGCTACCAAGAAATGTCAGCATTTAAAGCTCCCAAGACAGGCAGCTGCAGCTTCTTCAGAGGTAGTTGGTTAGCAGGCCACAAAATCAGAATGTGTAGTCTGTAGTGATGCAGTGGGGGAGAGGAAGCCCTGATACCAAGAGCCTAATGAACATAGGGGAGATCATGCTACAGGAGACTTAATTTTTCTGCTGCCTGCACTGAAATAGAAAGCATTTGGATCCTACAGATCCCAGGATAACTGTGTGCCACACTCGTGATTTACATTATTTCAGGAAAGGTGTATGATTCTCCATGAGGCAGTAAGCACATGCACAGCCTATCTGTCTGTGCTTATGTTCTGTTCACCCTGTGCCATATCATTAAAAGCTATAATACTTTATATTGAATGTTACTTGTCTTTATGCTGGGATACATGAGTTGAGTGAGTGGGAACCAGTTGCTCTGTCATCTGTTCTTCAAGGATTCTCTTCCCAACACCATGTGTGGGTGGCTGTGGCCACCAATGAGCACTGCAGCCAGGCTAACATTCCCTATAGTAGTCCCTAGCTTTAGGAATGTTAAAAGCACTATAGTCATGTCAAATCCAGCTCTTGCTGGGGGACAGAGAGGCAAATTATTCCCATGTTTGTTCACCAGGTCCTATGCAACACATTATTTGTTAATCTCAGTAGGACCCAAGCCTTGCTTTCATAATGTCACTTTCAACAATTTTCATGTAGCTTGAAGATTTGAGAATGTTTACCTTGCAAAGTTGAACTATGTCAGAAGGGGTCCAGAGAGGCCCTGTTCTGACATGTTGTGCACAACTATTCATGGATGTCTCCATCTGCAGATGGACCAGGAATGACTGATGGTCATACAGTGCTTAGTTAAAGTGTGTGAGGTATGATCTGTATGACATCACCTAAGACATGCTTTTTTTTTTTTGCTTTTTTTTTCTTTAATGAATATACCTCTACTTTTCTTCCTTCCCCATTCATCTCGTGGAACTTCCCTGTGCAGAGCAATGCCTCAGTGCCAGGATGACTGAACTATTCATTTACAAGGTGGAAAGAAAAACTGAGTTCAACACCAAGATGCTCTTGAAGGTGCTGACAAAAGACAGCATGAAATTCTACCACCTCTCAGATGGAGGGTGATGAAGAACCAAACAACCATAACTGTATGGCACGTGGTAAGAATCTTGCAAAATGCCATTGCGGGTATGAGGAGTGAAGTGTTTTTGTAACTCGCTTGGCACTTGTTAAAACAGGCATACAGCTCAGTTCCTTATGTTATTCAAACCACGTTCTAACACGAGTCACTGACACAACTACCATTTTGTATATACTTGGTAGGAGAATTAGATATTATAAGGTCATATATTTTTCTTTTTTCCCTCTCTTTCCCTTGCAGGGAACTGTTATTCCTTGGTCTTTGTTCTTCCTTTTCTTTCATCGTTTTATCTTTTCATACATGAAATCCCAAATGGGCTATATCACAGCAGTATCATTATTCTAATCAGGTTCCTTATTATCCCCTCTGTTGTACTGATTACTTTCCTCCCCAGAACCTTACGATGTCACTTAATCTTTTCAGATAACTCAACAAATATCTTGTGTTATCTGATTTCTGGGGGAAGGAATAAAAGGTGTGAATCGCCCCCGGATTTAAAACCATGAGATTATGTGGGGGAAGGGTAGCAGTAAAAGTGAAAGTTGCATGGTAGGGATTTAGAAAACTGCTATTCTTAATGACTTACAGATAAGAATGTTCAATATTGATACTCTGTAAAGTTTCACTAGACTTTAAGAATTACTTAAAAAAAAGTGAGCAGTCTATAGGTAACACCTTATTTTGCTGCCTAGCTTTAGCACACTGCATCCAAATGCTTAAACATTGCTTGCACTTTTCAGGAGCCAAAAGGTTTGACTTTTCATTTACATTACCTTTTTTCCATTAATTTCTAAAACATTGCTCTGGATTTATGCAAGAGTTGGAATAAGATTTCTGTTTCCCTCCTGCAGATCCCGAGGTAAATGAAATTTACAAAAAAGTTGTAGTGAAGAAACAATATGGTTACAAAATCAGACAACAAAACAGTAGGAAATAAACTTTCAATACAGGAACAGTGTAGCCAGCAGGACCAGGGAAGTGATTCTTCCCCTGTACTCAGCACTGGTGAGGCCACACCTGGAGTGCTGTGTCCAGTTCTGGGCCCCTCAGTTCA
>JAWWLV010000121.1:40245497-40284001 GCA_035041135.1 Platyrinchus mystaceus
CCTGAGGCACTGAATTTCCTTTCAGAAGTGCTTGTTCATTTTGGGTGCCCACTGGAGATGCCTTTGGCCTGATTTTTATACAGTTAATATATATCCATTTTATTGTTCTAAACAGAGTTCTCTTTAACTTTAGTTGTAGTTCTGAGCACTCTGGTAAATTGAATACTGGGTGTTCTAATTTGAATCTCTAGAAAAATGAGGAACACAATTAGTCCTCCTCATATGGAGCCAGCTTGGGTGTGCCTGCACCTGTGGTAGAGACATGCCCTCAGAGCCTCATAAACTAGCAGAAAGGAGGCAGGTGTTATTTACCCTCTTTGGTAGATGGAGATGTATAAAGAAGTTAACTCTTTTGCACAGAATCAAAGAGGAAATCTGTGGTAGGACTTGAAAGTGGAGCCAGATAATTCATGTGACCACAGAAATTACTTTACTCCCTATTTTTTGGATGCATTTTTAGCCAGTTTGTGTGAGACTACTGTTAGGGGAAGGACAATATTTATTGACCTTCAGATATGTTAAAAGAAAAGTAGTTGAATGTTTGCTTTGGATGAAGTCCAGAGTACACAAAATTCTTTGGTATACCAGACAACCTCAAGAGCTAAATTGCAGTTTGCTTCCCACATTTGCTTATGTTTTGTTGTGAAAAATAATTCACAGGGTGTTTTTGGTAACATTAACTTGTATAGGGATATAAGGTTTCCCTGCATAGGCTTCAGCCTGTATTTTAGTTGTGTCTTTAGACTGTATTGACATCGGCACGTGTGGCAATAGGTGAGAAAGGATCTCTTGACATGACAGAAACGCAGTGCAAGCACCAGCATCCTTACTTTGCCAACCAGCCTCTCTGTCCTCTTGCATTGACCAGTTCTACTCTACAAGCCTATTGCCATTGATCCTGCTGAGGGTCTAGTGTGGAGACACTGCCTAAGGGGGCCTTCTGAGCTCAGAAGATTAGTTGGAGGATGCAGAACATGTGGATGCAGTCACATGTGGATTGAATCAAGTCTAACACAAGCCTGGCAGTTTTTGGAAATGTTAAGTTCAACCATTAGGAATATACTGAAAATGTACTAAACCCTTATATTGCCTGCACAGAATAGTGTTGGTTCTGTGCTAGCACTGCTTGCCAGAGAATGCATAGTAGTGTGTGTGTCCCTCTGTGAGGTGACTCTAAGTAAATTGCCATCATCCAGGCATTTTGTCTAATTAGCAGAACAGCTGCCTTTGAAAACATTCTTCTTAAGATCTGATGTCTTGAGGATTATTTAATTAGAAAGAAGCAAATCACTGGTGGGAATGGGTCTTTGTAGAGTTCAGAGAATTCGTTTTGAATTAAAAAAATGACATTTTGAACTGTAGCATACATGGTAATGGATAGGGAAAAGGAGGAGAGAGCACAGCTCTCACAAATACAGCTTCTTCTACAAACCCAGATTTGAGGTGATGGAAGTCTTTTAGAAGGAGAAATCTTCTAAAAACACGAGTAAAATCCTGTCTTCAGCTACCAGGGATTAAGAGATGTCCATCTGTTTTTGTGCTTATTTCTGTTTATTTTTCACAGGGTTGCAGACTGTGCTGGGAATGTCACAGGAGAATCAATGGTGGGGGTTGCAGGGGAGGGAGGGGGGTTTGCTGAGAACTGTCACAAGCCTAGTATGAAAGTGCTTATTCTTGTCTCTCTCCAGTTTATGCCCTCCAACTGAAATCTTTGTAATTAAAAGGCTGTATTTTGAATCATGTAAAAATATGTGCCTATCTATAAATCTGTGCATAGACAGGCAAACTGGGTAGTCACATGAACAAGTGTTGCACAGATGGGGACCTCAAGAAGCACAGAATAGGCAGGAATGGAGGGGGCCAGAAATCCAGGTAGGCAGAAAGGGTGGCACACAGTAGCCAGGATGAGTCTGGGGACCCAGACTTAAGCCAGAAAACAGTCAAGGGTATCAGTATTCAGAAAAAAAGGCAGATGTGGGAGCCTAATAGAAAATGGAAAAAAAAGTTATACAGTTTGGTATGGCTATAAAAGCTTGCCTCCTAATTAGCAGGGAAGAAGTCGAAGCACAAGGAAACCATTTGAACTGCAAGAGGTTTGAGTTTACAACAGATTGTGACTAAAAGTGTCCAGGGAGCACACCGACTGTGTATGGTTGGCCTGGGGCCAGCACTTAGAGTCTTGCTGCACGTGTTCAGGGACACAGAGTTAGTGTAAGACTCTTTGGAAATAAAGGTAACATTCAATTTTGGCGTCCCTAAGAATGAGATGCCAAATGTTGATGCTATGTGCTTCTGCCATGTGATGCAAGAGTTCTAAAGGAAAGGGAGGGGCTGGACCAGAAGGCTGTCCCACAATGATAGAAGTAAGGCAGTTTTTGAAGAGGAGCTATTACTAACTTGCTGCCAGGAGGGGCAACAGTCCTATCCCATCACTTCAAAACCTCTTCTCTGTTCTGATGGAAGGAACTAGGCTGGCTGCTTGGACCGGGACACAGGCAAAGAGGAAATGGAGGCATGGTCATTCTGCTGCCCCTGCAGACTTGGTTTACTTTGTCCAGTCCTCCTCTAATGTGGCTTGTAGCCTTGCACTGGATTGTCCTCATTTGGTGCTGATTGCCCTTTTCTGCCTCAGCTCCTGCTAAGAACAGTTTGCAGGTGAATGCCTGCTGAAATCAGGCACACAAACCCAGGATGCAGACTGCCTTGTGCTGCTACATCAGAAGCCAAGAAGAATAGTGGTTATTTCTCCACATCAGGAGATACTGTCTTTTACACCTATTGGTCACACTCATTGTCTTCCTTATGAAAATTCATGTTTCCTCCCACCAGTTGTAGCTTGTATTTTTTTCCCAGAAAACTTCACTTTGTTCCAGTCCTCCTGATTTCTGTTGGCTCTGCAGCAATATTTTTCTGCCCTCATTATAATTCATAATGTTTGGCAAGTTCACATCACATGGAGATTTCATTATAATCTTGTTTAAAATTTTCTTCTTGATCATTAATATTAAATGTGAATTCCATCAACATTACAGTACAGTTGCAGACACTCCTCCCAGTTTGGTTCTTGGTCTTCATTATTGCTTTCCTTTTACTTCGGTCCCTTCAACAGCTTTTCAATATAGGTGATCATTTTTGCATATCCAAGCAGCCATCTTTTTCTGTTTGTGTGCCAGATTATACCGGGTGACTTGTAATCCCTCATTCCAGGGTCTGCTCTCATTCTTACATAGGCAGTTGTTTTTACTTGTGTACTTTTCTGCTAATATTGGAAATATTTTTGGATTTCACAGCTATCCTCTAAAAATATTTCGAATGACAGTCTCTGTTGTTTGGTTGATTTAACCATATATCATTTTTATTTTCCTTGTAATACAAGAGATCATAATTTTCTTCTTTCACTTGTCCAGCATTAATAAGGAATTAATCCAAAAGCCTAAGTTACACCAGTTGAAGAATTTTTGCTCCATTGCTTTGTTTCACATTGTACATTTCACATCAGATTCTTACCCAGCATTTACATGTGGATTTGTCTTTTCACCATCCTCTGTGTGTGTGTGTAACACTTTATGATATTTCTGTTTTCGAAGTTCTACACTTCTCTGAAAAACAAAGCAAATCCTTGTATGTGTGAGGTCTGAGCCTACTTCCTCAAAAAAGGAATGTGTTTTCAACAGAAACAGCTACATGCCAGTGTGCAGTTCCAGAGTATAAAGTATTCCTCCTGCCCTAATGCAGGATTCCACTGATTAACTCTGAGGCCTTATAAAGGAAGGGCACTATCTTTTTTTCTGGACAGATGTGACCTAGAGTTTAGTTAGTGAAAAAAACCCAACCCTCAAATAGTTTTTTCCAACGAGAACAAAACACAATGACAGAAAAAAGAGGGAGAAAAAAGGTCCTTTCATAGCACTGTATCAACTAGCTTAGTTAAGGATGGCAAAAGTTTTCAGAACATAAGGTTAGAAAGCCCCAGGGCACCTATTCAGTAAGATGTGTAAACACTCACCTAACTCTAAATAGGTGAGTGGTCCCACTGAAGTCAAAAACACTACTTCTATTCTGAAAGTTCTACTTAGGCTTTAATACCTTGCTAAAGTGAAGCCTAAAGACCCATTACTTTTAATCTTGCAAATACATCTGCAAATTCTGGGTCTGCGGAGCATTCAGAACTAAACATCTTTTGTTAAAAGTAGTTAGCTAAGGAAGGAAAGAGGAATTCCTCTTACAATTTCACAGCATGCTGATTTAGCTGGTGTTCGTATTTATTTGCATTGGAGATCTGTGCAGGTAGTGGGGGTTAGACTGCAATGCAGAGGATGGCATGGTAATGTACTTCTATTGACTAACAGGCATTGAATGCATTCAGATAACGCACCCTTAACTTTCTGGATCCTCATAAGCCTGCTCCTTTTGGATTCTTTCACTCAAAAGGAGAAGAAAATCAAGTCAAAAACCTGCTGGCGTGTGAGGACTGTGATTTTATTTGGCATGCTTTAAAATGCATTTTCTTTTCTAGAAAGGATACAGTGGGACTGATCCAGTTTTGACCACTGACCTGAATGGTTAGTGAGAATATTTTTGTGAGTTTTGTGAGCTAAGAAGGTTTATGTGATGGTGTATAAGAATCACACAGCACTGTGGTGACTGGGAAATGTTTTCACTTAAATGACCTGTTATAGAAAGTTCTGATGTGTTTAGAGATGCACATCAATGTCAGCAACATCTGAGGTGGCAGAAGAAGCCTTATCAAATTATTTTTTCTGATAATGTTCGATCCTTTTTCATTTACTACAACGGATGTGTATGAAAACCCATACACTGTATCCTATATCCTGTGTTTCAGCCATTGCTTTGCTTCTGTGCATAAGAAGGAGCAGATACACGCAAAACAGGCCTGGGGGAGTGTGCTTTCTTGCTGAGTCTACCCTGAAAGAATTAATCACAGAGCTTCAATTGTGTCTCTGTTTCCTAAAACTGGGGCCTGTCTGGGCCCCATAGCTAGGTCAGTGAGAAAACCATAGTAGAGATTGCTTTAGTATTATAAATTGACAAAATTTACTGTTGTATATCACACCACTGCAGTATTGCTAAATGCGTCTGTGGAACAATATGATAGCAAAGTTTTCTCGTCAGTAAAGCCCTTGCTCCATATTATCACATCTAAAAAGAGCAGTGGCAAACTAAAATTTGTTTCTTATTTCTTTCCTATAAAGGTTAATTACACTAGCTACTGAATAAAATTGAGTTACTTTACAGACAATGATTCTTTGCTCTTAGGCATATTGCAGAAGAGCTGTGCTGGCAGGAAGATGGTGCTTATTTTCTGACACTGTATTTTCAGCATGTTATGCAACACCAGCAGGTTTGCAAAACTCCAGTTACACGTTGGTACCAACAGTTAGTGTTTTGTATGCTTTTTCATTTGCATGTTGGGTCTGCTGAATTCATCATCATCTTTGCAGCAGGGTGATGATCAGGCTGTTATAAGTCATTAGTGAGCTATGGAAAAACAAATGGAAAACTTAGAAGCACGCTGAGACACTGACTGTGTGCTCAGCAATGGGATGGGCTAAAGCACATATTGCGCATTCCAGGATGGGGAAGATGAGTGGGAGGTGCATATCTGATCTCTCATTCCTCTGACACTGGGGCTGGAGAGTTTGTGCTTTAATGTTTCTGTTCACAATTTTTTTGTGTGAATAGGCTGTGGACAAACACATGCAAACACGCATTATATATGGCCTGACTTTGCCATGTCACCTTCTCTAAAACTTATTCGTCTTCAGCAAATTTGTAGGTGCCTGTGAAGATTCCTTGGTTGCATTCTTAATTGTAGTTTTTATTAGACTAGTCTGATTGCAAAATACGTTGCTATGTGAATACCTGGGAAACATAGGGAACAGGAAATTGTAACTAGAATTTTTTATAAAATAGTGGGTTCTTAAAATCACTTAAAGTTTTATAAGTTTATATATGCAACCCATGTCCAAGTAACCCTTAATCATAATTTAATTGCAAGAAAACCACACAGTTAATTGGACATGAGATCTTTTGGTATTGTTGAAATACATACTATTTTCTGTACAATATACCATATGTAATATCTCATCCCTTACCACAGGAAGCTCATGTGGCCTCATTCTCTTTCCACATGTCTTTCTGATGCAAGAATGTGAGCACTCAAGGCCTTTCTTATTTGTAGTACTATTCTTTTGGCTACAGTGATACAAGGTACTCTTCCTATAATATAAGGACCTTGAGTCTCACTTCTTGCTGAATGTTCTTGTACTCAACCTTAGATGGGGCAAGTTTGCTTGATAGACAGGAGTAGAGGAGCTTATGGAATTGACAGAGGCCTATGTAAAGAGTGTGCTGGGTTAAATTGGCATCAAGATTAAGACAGTAGAGAAATTGTCTAATTCCTGGAGAAGCACAAGTTATACTGTAGTGTATTTCAGTTATGGCACTGCTAGAAAATTTCATGTGGTAATGCCTCTTTACTCCCTACATATAAATTATCTGTCTACTAAAGTTTTTGAGACAGGTCTCACTTTGGGCATACCAAAATCCAGCTTGAAAAATTAAGTTTGGCCTGAGCTTGACCTACGGGATGTAGAACAGCCTCCTGATGTGCTGGTTTGACCCTGTCTGGGTGCCAGTGCCCACCAAAGCCTCTATATCACTCCCATCCTCAGCTGGACAGGGGAGAAAAAAATATAATGAAAGGCTCATGAGTTGAGATAAGGACAGGGAGAGATCACTCACTACTTATGGTTGAAACAGACTCAAATTGAGGAAATTAATTTATTACCAGTCAAAATAATATTAGGATAATAAGAAGTAAAATAAATCTTAAAAAATACCTTTCCCCCACCCCTCACTCCGTCCCAGGCTTAACTTTGTTCCCAATTTTCCTGCTCTCCCCCCAGCAGCTCAGGGAGATGGGGAATGGGGGTTAATGGTCAGTTCATGAGATGTTTCTGCCACTGCTTCCTCCTCAGGAAGAGGAGTCTTTCCCCTGCTCCAGCATGGGGTCTCTCCCACAGGAGACAGTTCTGTGAACTTCTCCAAAGTATGTCCTTCCCATGTGCTGCAGTTCTTTATTAACTGCTCCAGCATCGGTCCCTTTCTATGGGGTGTGGTCCTTCAGGGACAGGCTGTTACACTGTGGGTGCCCCATGATGTCACAGCTCCTACCAGGAACCTGCATCAGCATGGGCTTCTGATAGGGTCACAGCCTTCTTTTGGGCTCCTTCGCTAGTTGTGCGTGGGTCTGTGCTCCACCACGGACCTCCATGGGCTTCAGGGGAACAGCCTGCTTCATCATGGTCTGGACCATGGGCTGCATGAAAATCTCTGCTCTAGTGCCTGGAGCACCTCCTCTCCCTCCTTCTGCACTGACCTTGGTGTCTGCACAGTTGTTTGCGTCGCATATTTTCATTCCTCTCTTCTCTGTCTGCAATTACCCGTGCACAGTGCTTTTTTCCCTTCTTAAATATATTATTACAGAGGTGTTAACTACAATCTCTGATTTACTCAGACTTCAGCAGCAGTATGTCTGTCTTGGAGGTTGGCATTGGCTGTGTCAGATATAGGGGAATCTTAGAATCATCTTGTTTGGAAAAGACCTCCGAGATCATCAAGTGCAACCCTTGATCCAACACAAGTGCCACATCCAGTCTCAGCTAAAAACCTCCAGGGACGGTGAATCCACCACCTCCCTGGGCAGCCCATTCCAATGTCTGTTTACTCTCTCTGTAAAAAATTTCTTCCTAATATCCAACCTAAACCTCTCCCGGCAGAGTTTAAGACTGTGCCCTCTTGTTCTACTGCTGGTTGCCTGGGAGCTTCAAGCTTCTCAGAAAAGCCACCCCTATAGCCCTCCCAGCCTCCAAAAGCTTGGCACATAAACCCAACACACCTGATAGTAGGTTTTCTGAATAACAAATATGCTGCTGTTGGGAATGGGTGCAGTACAACTGTGGGAATTGCTGCTGCTGGCAATTGTGCTTTGGTGTTGTGGGCATGTGCTCTCTCAAATACCAGTGCCAAAGAGTTGGCAAATGAATTTCAAGGAGCATTTACTCCTCGCATGGGGGCTTTTGTAATTGTTACATTTGTAAAACTCTGTAGACCATGATGTACTGGTACACAGTTACTACCAAATGTATTGGTGTGAGAAGCAGAAAAATATAGCACTGCCACTACCACAATCATGACTTTTAGGTCAGCGAAGGGCAGGCATTTCTAGATCGCAGTCAAAGCTTTGCCTGACTACCTGCCCCTCTATATTAATTTAACCTGGAGCTGGGAGGAGGAGTATAAAGTTGCAGTGTCTCTTTGAAAGTGTTTCCACGGCTAGATGTTTAAGAACACTTATAGGAAAAAAAAAATAAATCAGTAACACTATCAGGAATCCAGAATGACATGGAGAGAAACAGAGGAAATCTGAAGTCACTTAAGAGATTAAGTGAATCTCCAAAAATTATTCAGCTCAGGTTTGTATTTGGTGACTTGTCCTTCTTCTATCTGCACATTTCTTCTTCACCTCTCAGATCTGAGATTCTTCACTCTCAGGAACGACTGCTGTATTACTGTTCTTACTAACCATGGGAGCACTGCTGTTTTGGAGATCTGGAGCCAGCTTCTACATTAGTGCAGTATGTGCCCACAGATACTTTTTCAGGTCCTCGCAGGACTCTGTGAGGTTTCTTTGTGTTGGAGTCCCTGAGCTCCTTTGTACCCTACCACTGCTCTGGCACAGTCAGTTTGTAATTGCAGTGCTAGCTCATGGCCCCATGCCATGGCTTGAGCGTCCTCTGAAAGCATTGTGCAACTCTGCCTGAGAGACACCGTAGCTCTCTCACATCCATGCCTTCTGCAGCAGCTTGAGTAAAGCAGAATCAGGTAGCACGGACTCTTTTCTTCCCTTTTACTGAGTTGAAATTATCCATGAGATTGTTTCAATTCCTGCTTCCCAGATTCCTCTTTCCTTCTGTATACAGTTTTTCATTAGCTGTTTCTCAACAGAGTAGATACATGGCATAAATCCTTACCCAGAATTTGCTTTGAAAAGGTGGAGAAGTTAGTGCCCAGACCCACATTAGCAGCAAGGTAGATACTGTTTTCCCCATCATCTTCTGACCTTAAGTGAGATATTAGTGTTTTCTTTAAAACTTGCTAGGTATGCCAGAAGCCTTAAGATCAGCTCTCTCAAAACATTAGTGTGGATCAAGATCTTCATTCTCTCTTCCAAAACAGAGGCAGCTGCTATCCTCATTGCTACCATGAAGAACATCTGCTATCTGTTATCAAGAGTGTGAAACCTTAGCTAACAGCTACCCTGCTGAATGTTTTTAATACCTGTAAAATAACACTGATGCACCAGCTGGAGTACAATTTAAGAGCAGACACAGAAGCACTTGCGACAAACCAAAGCATCTCCACATATGTGGACACCCAAAGAAATATTTCATCTTCATGGCACAAGATGTTTTAAATTAGATGCTCAAATCCCCTTTTCTGCAAGCAAATTCTTGTGAAAATACTGTAAAGCTCTTCCTACAGAAAATTCAGAAAGCAAGATTTGCTTTTTCTATTTGCTAATTGGAATATTCTTTTGCAGATCTATCCTGGCTAGAAGACCGTAATCCAACACTCTCAGGACATCAAATTAGGGTAGCAAAAGGAAGTCTTTGTCTTTTTAGTCTTCTGGAGGCAATGTTGAAATGAATGGCATTGTCTCTTCTCTCCACTACATAAAGTGAAATGTGGAGGAGATGGCAGGCTTTACTATCTACTGCTTTACTATCCTATGACGGAGATTCAGAATATGTTTCTGTTTGTCCCTTGATGAATGTGGGAAAATGAGAAAAGAAATTAAGACTCAGAAGGTTGTAATGAGGGAGAAAATGCTTACTTTCTCACAATGCTGAAGAAAATGAAGGTGGGACAAAAAGACGTGCTTTGCTGTCTTGCAGGCTGAGAAGCACCCATCTCAGACAAACTGTCAGGGCCTTCAAGAACACTATGTGAATCCTAGAAGAGGTTTCCAGGAGAACAACTGTGTTGCAAAATCAGCAGTGCCTTTTTCCAGCATTCAGAGCAGCAGCTTGCCCCTGGTAATGGTGAAGGTGACAGTCAAAAGTTGAAAGGTATTGATTTCTTGCCACCTCAGTTTGAAATGCTTTACTCCTACCCAAAGAACACTCCTCACCTGATGCTGATATCAGGTCAATATTTACGCACCAGGCTGGACTTGGAACACTTTGGTAATTTTTGCAGCACTCCTGCATCCTTGGTGTTTGTGATCAGGCTTGTCACTTTATCTGTCTTACTCATACTGGGAGCCCCCTAAAACAGCACAGCCATGTGATATGACCCCAGAAGCTCTGGATCCTCATCTCTGGAGGAGGAATAAGAGTTGCTTCTCTGTGTAACTGGTTTCTGGGCTAAGTTCTCCAATGAAGGTGGTAATTTCTGGTATGTGAGCTCTCAGTCTGACAGTGCTGTGCTTCTCACTCAATTCAAAGTGAATTTTGCATACATGGCTATCAGAGCTTATATCCTCAACCCCTGTTCTTTTGGCTTTCCACTGGTGTGTGCGTATGCAGCATGGTTTCTGGGACAGTATAATGCCTCTGCCATTGGAAAGCAGAACCTTTAATAGAACCTTTAATAACCTGTGGAGTTTTATAATCCTTTCTTTAATTTCCTTTTAAATTAATCCAGCCCTGTCTTGCTGCGACATATGAGGTACTCTGCCTAAAATGACATAAATGTGATTAGATTACAAGGTACTTCAAAGACGCCCCACCTTTGACTGTTTATGAGCTGCTTAGAATTAGTGGAATGATGTGGCAATGGGCAAAAGTCTTATCCCAAGCAGTACTTTTCCCTTTGGCTGAAATTCCGGGATGCACCCAAAATTCCACAGCTGTTGTGTGCAATACAGTCATGTCAACAGGACTTTTAAAATTTGTCCTGTTTTGACATGGCAGCTCTGCTTCTTGCAGTTTATGTATAAAATGCCATGATGCCCTAGCCTGAGAGGTTGGGAATGTAACAAACACCATAAGTGCAGTTAGACTGTGATCCTGCTGCCACAAGATGTCAATATGTAGGGGGTTTTTCCCCTCAGGAGTTCAGCATCAGCAGAATCCACCTGACAAATGTAGGAGTGCCTCACCTTGCCACTGCTGTTGCTTCCCCAGAGATCAAAGTTACCATCAGTCACCCCTGAGGGAGCTGCAACAAACTGATGAAATGCTTCACTGAGAACAATTCAGTCAGGAGAAAACTGCAAACTAACCAACCAAGCAATCGAGCAACCAAAAAGATGAAGTAGAGCCCATAAGAAACAGTGCAGCAATAGAGTGGTCAGTCAGTTGACTTCAGATCCAACTCACCAGATGTCTCATTTGCTGCCTTATTTGCACTAAGCTCAGACACCATACTCATCATTGCCCTTTGGCCCTCCCAGAGGCACCCCACAGCTGTGTTTCTTCATGATGCTGCAGACCTTGGAAATTGTTCCTTCCTGAAATGAGATGAGGACAGGACTGAGTTTTTGCTGTATGGTGCCTGACCTGCTTTCCAGTGTGTGCTGTTGTGTCAGCACAGCCAGCAGCCACAGAGGAATGTAGTGGTGGAGGCCAGGGTGTACAGACTGGAGAGAGTGGATGGGTAAGATGCAGTCTTGGAAGAGGTATCTCCTTGTTTTGAAACTGGGGTTATTGTTTGCAGATGGGAAGATCCTAGTTCATGCTTTGATCTTCTTTTGTATGGTCCAGAGTGACATCTAATGGCACAGCACCAGACTGCACCACGTCTGGGGAGTGCTAAGTGGACAAAAACCTGGAGTTGCCAACCATTTATCAAGTGACAGGGCAAAGTAAATTCTGTCAGGAGTGAAAAACCAAATAGACTGTTAAACTACACTAAAATACCATTTGTAGCCATAATTTGATATATATTACCTGAATAAAGCTGGAAAATTAAAAAGTCTAAAGGTAGGAAGTGGTAGAGTTAAGCTTCTTCTTAAAATGTAAAATATTTCATGATATGTTAGGTTATGTTAGGTTAATCAGTAAGTTTAAACGGTATTAAAGGAGGAAGTCAGAGCAATGTTCCAAAAAGGATTCAATCCCAAATATTCTATTTTGAATTTGATGTGATGTGCATCTTTCATATATAACTACTCTTATTAAAAAAATTACAAAATCCTGGAAGATTGTTTTGCCAGAAACAGCATATTCTAATAAAATATGTTCCATCAAATATTTTCACCACTAGTGTGTTGGGACATCATTTTTTTTTAACTGTGCAAATTGTAGATCAGAAATCTGTCCAGTCCCTTTTAGGCACCAGTAAGGCAATTTTGTACCATTAATTAATGTTGCTAAAAAATACTTCCTGTGATGTGTTCAAGTGTAAGAGACCAGCATTTAAAATATGTAACCCCAAATAATGGATAACAATAGCAAGAAAAACTTTGGAAATATTCAAGATAACTTTTTAGGAAAATAGCATTTTCACTCTTTACCTTACATTGATCAACTTTCATTTGTAGTAATGGACATTGAATGTTCTTCCATTTAAATTAGTTTCAGAATTTCCAAATTAAAAAATCTAACTGTATTAGATTTGTATACATATATGTGTGTATGTTGGTGATAAAATGCAGTTAGTAGGTTGTGCATAGTACGCTTAAAGAGTGCCAATGTCTAAAAAGCATTAGAGCACGCACAATTTTAAGGTAAGGTTTTTATCTCTGCTATGAATTCATAAAGTGAACCCACACCTACTTGCACTTAAGACATGCAGATTGGTTCTCACCTTGAGGCTGAGAAGCATATGGTGAACCCAGGGAGAAAGGGGCTTTGGTGTGTTTTATGTCTCTTTAGTCATGACCTTCTGATAGCATGTTCCTCCTGTGATCCTTCAGACTTGCAAATTCATGATAAATATAATTTATCAGGGAAAATTGAATTAGTTTTTCCCTGATAAAAAAGAGGTTTCTAAAAGGCATATGTACTATTTTCAAAGGATTCTTTGCTTTATGGTTTTACAATAAGAAATTGAATTTCTAGTTACCTTTTTGCCTAGAAGTCTTTATAGGGCGATAACGTTATGATTATAGGGGGAAATATCGTGCTTGTGATAGGGCAGAAGCAGTACAAGAAAAATCCTTTTTGCACCACACTAAGTTCAGTTGAGGAAGTTATTGCTACAGGATGCTGTGGAGACTAAAGTTCACATAGCTAGACAAAAGAAGATTAGGAAAAATCATGAAGTATTGGTCCACTGGTGGCTGTTAAATGTATTTGGAGTACATCCATCAGCTCAGGAACTCACAGCTGCTGATTGTTGAAGAATGGGTGTATAAACAGGGGAAATGAATTCTCTCTGACTCTGCCCCATTATATATATTATTTCCCTTAGCATCCAGTATTAGTTACTGTCAGAAATGTATTTCAGCTAGCTGCACTTTTGCTCTCTCCCCTATGGCTGTAGTAATGTCTGATTTTTGTTACATGAAACTTCAGTAGCAGCTTTCCCTTTTTTTTTTTTACTCTTCCATCAGAAGCAACAAGCTGAACATAAGCTAATTTTTTTTGTAGTATCAAATATATGAATTCAGACTGGAAAAGCATTTGCTTATCTTAATAAGTGGGCTGTAGTTTTAAAGGTAAATTTGTTGCTGTTGTGGCCATGTCATCTTAACCTAATATCCAATATCTTAAATAATTATTAAGCTGGCATATCTGGAAAAGTAATGGTTTTGATAGACTCAAGCTTCCTTTTGCTGGTTATTGATTGTGCTCAGAAGAAGCTTTCAGCTGAACATCTCCAGCCTTCAGGCAAGGAGCTTTTCTCTTACAAAGCATTTGGTATCCAGCAGCTGGAGGTGACATTTTTAGACACTGGTCCTTTCTTTAGCTCTGAGGAAGATGCTTAATTATATATCGTTTCACATCCAGGAAGTATCCTGGGAATGCACAAACTACTCTGTAGGCTCTCTTTGTGTAAAAACAATGTTATCTTTTCATTGTGCTGGCTTTTTAAAAGACCCCTTTCCATCTCAGAAGAAAAACGTACATTGTTTGGGGATAAAAGTTATTAGAAAGAGAGTATCTTTCTTAAAGCTGAGGTAATTAAGTATTGGAACATTTTAAAACTAAAAGGAGATGACTTAGTACAGGATTGGAAATAATTTGGAGAAATCCTGAATATGCTGTGTCCTGTTGGAAGTCAGTCTGACTGGGATAATAGTAGGGAGAAAAAAAGGAAAAAAGTGAATTGGGATTCTGAGCAATTATTATCTCCAAGGAATAAGACAATAAAATGATAATCAGTGTTTCTATAAAAACACCTAATCAGTGCTCTGTGCGATAAAAAAAAAGATAAAATAAAAAAGATTTGACTACTAAGGTCTGTGGAAGACAGTAGATGGCGCAAAGATGTCAGGCAACCTCCTGGCTTTTCAGGTTCGGGGTAGGGATCAGATTCCAGAGGGTTTTAGGGTGAGCGTGCCAAGAGGAATAGAATCTGAATGTGTGGAAGGAAATTAAAGAATGCAGTCTATATAGGTGCCACATATAGCAGCTTTAAAGTGAATTGTCTGCAAATGCTACTGCTAAAATATTTTGATTACAATGTTTTACAAACATTATCCCCCCACGTTTGTAGCTTTTCCCAGTGTGTTTATTTTTAGTTGTTGTGTCCTTCAAATTTGAACCTTTCCACTCCGGCTTGAGAGAAAACAAAGCCCTCAGAACTTTCCAAAATAATTAATACATTGCCATGCAGTGCTCCTCCCCCCACCTAGATTAGAGGAGAGGCATGTTAAACTCCTTCCTTTCTGATCTCCCCTATATCCTTATTCCAGGCTCTGTACCTTGGATAGTTATATTCTTTTTGGGGTGGGATAGTCTCTTTCTTCCCATTAAAAGTTTCATTCTGAAGCTGGAAAACTTTACCCAACAAAAATTACGTGTGTCTATTTTTGTGGAGGAAGTGATTTCTCATGAAAAGTGATGATGACCCAGCATTTCCTGACAAAACCTCCCCTACAGCTTTCAGAGCACTGTGATATTCCCCTGCTTTTGTGGGACACAAGAGTCAGCACTCCAGCCCTGCTCCTGCTATGATCATGGAATTGAGAGTAAGCAGAAGTCACACAGGGTCTACTCATGTGTCAAGTACATGGAGCTGGTGAGTTTGTCAGCTATTATTGGCATCTCTATAGCTCTGCACACAGCTGCTGCCATCTCACAGCCTTACACATATGTCAGTCTGAAGGACTCATCAGATTCCCCAAATGATCTCTCACCACTGTGTGCCTGGGAGAGGGAAACAGCTCAGATGAAGAGAATTACAAATTTTCTGCTCTAGGTCAAAACACACTCCCCAAAGTTATCCTGGCCCTTCTTCATTCTCTGAAATCACTTAGCATCCTCTACTGTGTTTGAGGGGTTGGCAACAGCTCTGAGGTAGGAGACTTCCAGTGAAGTGCAGGAGAGTAGCAGCTGTACTATGTAAAGGGCTTTTCTGGGGCACCGGAAGGAAGGTAGGAATGGGCAGATATGGTGATAATGACTGGTGGAAATCAGGAACAAAGCCATATCTATATATAAGGCTAGCTTGGTGGGACAAGGAGGACAGGAAAACTTTGGTAAATTTCTTTAAGGTGGTGGCACCTTAAAAGGAGAGAACCAAGGAGCGGCCAGGCATTACAAAGACACTGTGCATCAGAAACTAGCTGGGAGTGAGAAAACGAGCTTCAAGGATATTGAATACCCTGGGCTGCAGACAGGCAGGGTATTCAGGAGAGGGGCTTGAAGAAGCAGATGTCTGGGCAGTACATTGACAGGAGCCGGTAACTATCAGAAGCAGTCATAAAATGTTTGTTGAAACAAATTTTACTTAAAAATCGACAGCTTTTCCAATTTTCTATTTTCTAGTAATGTGTTGGTTTCAACAAGCTTTTGATAAAATGCAGGTAGTTTCTTTCTAGCCCACCTGGAGGAAAACTTATGGCTGTTGGACAGCTCTGCTATCCAGATGTTTCCAGAGTTTTTAGGCTTCTTCTTATCATATTCATAATATGCCATAGATTGATTCCAGCCTCATTTACATGGAGCAAAGGTGATCCGTGGAAAGAAACTGCAAATAGTTCTAACCCAAGCTAGGGCATCCATCTGATAGCGTGGTGTTGTGCAGAGACTACAGACTGTGGCCAAAGTCATTAGTACAGGATCATATCTGAGGTGATAAATTCACCGTTTGGTTCTCCTGATTGCACAACTGGTCGGGGAGTCACTGCACTCTGCTCCATTAAGTGAGGTGGATGTATTCCTCAGCATTGGCTGACACCTGCTTGCATGACCACATGCAAACAGTGCAAGGGTAGGAGTTGTGCCATTGCCAGCACTCCTGATACAGAGGTCAAAATCACATTAATTTGTTACAAGTCATCAAAACTATTCACAGTTTATTAGTTTATAAGCATAGAATACAAGTTTTCTATGTAATTGCTGAGAAACAAATAACCTAACTGCCTCTTTATATCTCTGCTTGCACAGATTTACATAGCTATAGGAAAAAAAAAAGGCCAACAAGAAGTTCATTGACATGTGGTTAAGGTTATAACTTCCCCTGCTAATCTGTCCCCAGAGAAGCTGATGTTCTCCTTCCAGAGAGTTTTGTACCCTGCTGTGATAAGCAGCCAGAAATTTTTAAAGCTCTTAAATCCTTTGAAGTCAGGAATGATGATGTGTTATTAGCAGAATATCCTAAATCTGGTGAATAATTTTTCTCAGCTTCAAGAGAAAGTATTATAAGATGAACGGGAAGTATTTTAAATGAAATTAAGTGAAATTTAAAATCTTAATCTACTGCTAAGTGAATGCTAATAAGAAGTGCATTGAACTTGTGTATGTGTGTTTGGATAATATATTTTAATTCATTAATTAAGACATTGGAAATTAAAAAATAAGTAATAAAAAGTTAATGTGCCCAAAGCAGTCTTAGACTGGCCTCCATACCATCATAGTATGGGTGGTACTCAGTAACTTTTTCTTCTTTCAAGTTAGTATGGCCCAAATCCACCTCCAGTGAAGGGGAAGAGCTTTGGGGTTGGAATGGGTATGAGAAGTATGACCATCGAAGAGTTCAAGTCTTCTTTTCCACTACACCCATCACGTGCCAGGGCTATGTCAGGAAGAGCTTTCACTGACTGCTGAACCTGTTCATCTTTCCATCGTGTCAGATTCCTGGGCAGGGAGAGCTGGAACAGTGATGGACTGGGTCAAGTAAGGTTGCTGTGGGCTGTGAATGGAAGACACTGAGATGTCATCACTATGCTTGAGACAGTTATTTCCCCATGGTTTGTGTGAGAGATCCTTACTGAGATTTTATTATTAATTAGTGGTTGGGATGAATAAGTTTATCTGCCAAATGTAGATCCAAATGAGAAATATGGAAGCCTCTTCAGCACATTTCTTTCAATAAAGGATTTTACTTTCAGTTGTAATTTTTTTCATTGGTATTGCATGGTTTTGTTTTAAATAGAGCTTGCACTTAGTTTTTTTCTGAAACAATTAGAATGAAATGTGAATAATTTAGCTGTTTGCAACCAATAGTTTTCTGGCTCAGTTCAGCGCAGGCTGTGTCTCACCTAAAAAAAATCCATTGCGCAGGCTTGAAAGGTAAAAACACCTTTCCCAGATCTTCATTCGCGAAGACTGGCCACTTACTTTACTTAAAAACTGAGAAGCAGACAGAATTACATGCACTTTAATTACAAGTACATCCATGCTCAGGTACTCTGTTAGTGCTGCCTCTCAAGCACTTCTACAGGACTGCCAAATAAAGGAGGAGAGTAACTAAAGTCCAGTAGAGTGAAGTCCAGAAATAGGTCTTGAAAACTGCACTTTGGTGAAATGAAGTTAAAAGCAGGCGACCACTGCTGGAGGTTCAGTTCAAAGTGAGTTGTCTTAACACAAGAAACTGGGTAAAATGTCACATTCTCCACATGTGGTCAAATCAGATAATTAATTGTTCCTTTTGAACTTGAAATCTGTATTTTGGGTATGATGGAACTAGATTAATTGGGGAAATGCTTTCTGCAGAAGATGGGTAGGTAACAGGGAGTCTTCATACAAATAAATAGACTTGCTAGGAACAAGGGACGATAAAGCATACCCAAAGCAGTGGAAAGTTTGAGATGAAACTGAGGGCAAGGCAATGCTAAATGCAGTCACAGAGATGATTTTCATTGCATGGCAGAGTTATCCTGCCTATGTACTCTTGCTTGTGGACCCACACACCACTGAATTTAGTATTGTGGACTTAAAACCTTCATCTCCATGGGTGTGGGATTGTCTGCCCTGAGCTTCATTGCACCCCTTGATCTACTCCAGATACATGCTTGAAGAATTTCCTAGCATTTCTCTCCTCAGTGATTGCTGCTGGTTGAAAAAAGGTGTTGATTAAGAACTGTTATTGCTCATTTGTTGAATACAAGTCAGTAGTAACTATGAATGAGAGGCCAGAATTCTCCCCCTTAAAAGCAGTTGTTAGGACAAGTGCACACAAGTGTAGAAGACAGAAATTTGGTTTCAAAATAATTGTGTGACTGAAGACCATTTTTCACACCTTGAAATACTTGTAGAAATGGAGTCTTGAGATTTCATGAAACAAAGGAAAGTTTTCAAATATTACTGTTTGCTTAATGCAAATTTAGAATCAATATTAAACATTGACTTACACAGATTTTTAAGTAACAGCACAAACATTAATGATACCCTTTCTCCTTAAGAAAACAAAATCAAGATGCCAGGTGTTAACAATTGTCAAAATATGGATTATCCAGTGTGACATAAAACTGGAAGAAAAATGAGTTATAAAACAAAACACAGAGAAAGGTAGTATAATGCTGTGATTAAGAACCTGTACACCTAAGGGGTTTAAGAAAGGAACAGGTGAATCCAATACTAAAAATAATATAAAGTAACTCTCATTATACAACATTTGCACAAGTGGGGAAATGATATTGTCTGTAGAATGGGAGATACACATTCCTTGGATTTTTTACAGGAGTTTTTCACTGTCTTTCTTTGGGCTTTTCAAAAATCTTTCTTTTGGGGTTTGACATCTAAAAACTTAAGTTGTCAGCAAGAGAAGGGCTGTTCTTTGGGTCTCATGCAATACTTCTTGGCATGATAGCTGAGTGTCTTTCAAAATGAGCGATAAATGAGGTAACTAATAACAGTTGGTTTAGGGTTTTTTGCATTACCATATGGAGAGGAAATGTTTGGGTGTGTGCTGATTATAAAGAAAATCCGTCTGCTAAACAGCACAATGCACATCTGAACATCAAAATAACAGCCCCCAGATATTTGGCTGGTGTCCATATGTGAAATTAAAAAAAGAAAAACAAAACAAAACCTAGCTTTGTATTCCAAGTTTAAATAAAATGAAAGCTCCAAAATGTAAAGGATGGGAGTGGGGGATTGATGCAATTGTAATAATCAGCCTTAAGAGCTCTTAAAAGACATTTTCTGTTTGACAGCTTGTACCATAATTTCCTTGGAGACCATGGGGAATGTGAACATGTCACTGTGTTCATTTTTGCTTTGATTGTTTTTGAAAATAATTCTTCTTGCATTTGAAGGTCCTGCTCATCAGGAGTTTCAAAATATTGCATCTGAACCTGCTTCAAGGTTAAGCAAGTCTTGTCCTGAGGGGGTAAAACCAGAAACAGTTCTTTACTGGAGGCAGCAGCAGCCGATACAGAAATGTAATATTAGCCAGAGCACTGTGTCATAGTGGTGCAAGAAATTCAGAAAAATGGAGGATGTTAAATAGAAATAATAATGCAAAAATTGGTAACTTTATTGGATGACATTGTCCTTGAAGGCATTCTACATTTGACAAAACAGCCAGCTTATATTTGAAAATGTCTGCAGAGTCATGTCCTCCTTTATTAAACAGAGCCATCACTGTCAATAATGCAAAATTCAGCCTCCCTGTGTGCTTAGTACAGTGTGAAAAGTTCACTCATAGGAAGTTCATTAATTCCAAAGAAGGGCAAGTGCTCTCATGAGCTTACTTACTTACAGTTCTGCACAGCAGGAAGAAACTTCTTCTCAGCAGATGAAAGCGTTATTGCAAAGACTCAAAATCTGTTCCAGTGTTGTCCCCATTTGTTTTTCCTTCTTTTATTGTTTTCTCCTAATTCATCAGTCTTTCAAACTTTGCAGCTACTTTTGAGACAGATGGGATTGTACTCTCCAAGTAGCAACAGCCAAGATGATTCTTCTTTCCACCATTTTTATGCTTCTTTCATAGTTTCTATTTTCTCCATTTTTAATAATGCATTTATATAGAAAATTGACAGATATTTTTCTTTTCCCTGTGGAGACCCTTTAAAAAGTTTACACAAGGTGGTGCAGTTGCTCAATGTTGTATTTCTAAAGCCATTTCTTACCTGTTTTATTGCACTTTCCAAATATTGTGGGACATATTTGCAACAGATGCAAAGAAAAACAAAGAGGTGGTGGGTGAAAATGACATATAATGAAGAAAAAATGGATTATTCATATCTTGAACTGGGAAATTCAGGAAAGTCCCACATTATTACAAGCATTCTGCCTTTCTCTGAACCTCCCCATCTGCTACACCACCAAGAGCAAGAGCTACTGCTGCACTCCTTGAACACAAATGAAAGCAACTGTGACCCTTTGCCAGCCCTGAGACAGGCTGGTAGTGGTGGCTGAAAGCTCTTCAGCTGGAGAGATGCTTTTGAGTGGGTAATGGCTATTCTGTTCCATAAGTGTGCCGAGAGACATTGGTACTTCAGGGAGGCACTTCATGACTCATTTTAGTTATCTCTTTAGGATGAGAAGAATGATGCCCTGACAGTGATTACATCTCTTCACAGACTGTAATGGAGTCCTTGGGGAACTAATGCACACACAGAACTGTGGCTGCACTGTCGTAAGGACATCAGCTGAAATGAATCCCAGTGCCTTGCTTTTTAAAGCCGAAATAAATAGCAACTTATACCGTACAGAGAAAGCCTCAAGTTTAATGAGTCCAACTCAGTAGGGAGGGAAAACTTGCACTTTTTTGGCAGCTCTGGCCATTTATTCATAGACTGCCAGATACAAGTGTTAACGAATTGATAATTCCCACAGATCAACATAGCCATTTTTGCTGATAGCAAAATCTGTATTATGAAGTTGTTTCACTGCTCCTGTTCCATTTCTTCCTTCCTGCAGTCACCAGTCTAGGTGTTTGTTCTGTAGTATCTTTGTTTTCCCAGACTAATCTTGAAAACTCATCTCTCTCCCCATTGGTACTCTCAGCTATTCTCTTCCTTACCTCAGTTCTTGAGTTCAGTTTAGTAGATGCACTTATTCTCTGCACCCTCTTAACTCTCAGACGAATCCAGGCTGCTACAGAGGGATTACCTTTTTCCACTTCCAACTTAGATGACATCAGAAAATTAGAAAAAAGCAAGGCAGACTGAAGTTTCCCTCGATGTCCAAAACCCTTGTTTTTTTTTCCTGAAGAAGTTGGGTTAAAATGGGATAAGTTTGAAAGTTCCTGAAAGACACATGAGAAATTTCATGAGAACTGTGCATGAGAACTCTGTGATTTCCAGTGGAGCAAACAAACACTCTGAGAGCTCCACACTTCTGAGCTGCAGTCTGGTTAGTGTCTTGGAGCTTCTGTTTGCACAGTTATGAAAGCAGGGAATAAAATAAGAACATTCAAACTACTGCAAAATGTTTTGGGAAGTCTAACTGAATTTCCCATAACTCTGTTAAACTTATTTCCATCATCAAGCTTGTCCAAAGACCAAGAAAAAATAACATTATTTTTCAGAACCAGATCCTGGGCATTAAAAAACATTTTTTTTCCTTTTTTTTTTTTCTTTTCTTTCAGATCGTAGTAACAGGGAATGGTGTTCGAATAATTGTTGAAAATAGTAAATTCTGATCTTGGGAAAAAATGCCAAGAAAAGCCATGGAGAATGAGAATGTTCTCTCTTCTGCAAAGACAAATTACCAAAGATACAACTGTCCATGCATACCAGTAAACCATCCTCCTGATCCTGTGAGGTAAATTGTGAAGATGTAATTGAAATTAAAGTTTTTGGGATTATACATATTCAATAGATGCAGAATTTTGAGCAAACTACTAGTAGTTTTGTTATTATGGCCTTCTTCATATATAGATGAAGAATATTTTTTAGGAAAAGGTCTTTTATTGGACTAGCATATAAAGTAGGATAAAATTTTGGCCTCGGCAAAAATGATAAAAAGTAAGAAAGCAAAGAAGCTAAAATCTTTTATTTAATTAATGCTGAAACAGTTGTATTTTTCCTAAATATTTTGTCCTTGTTTTTTCTAAATAGAAGCTTCAGAGCAATAATGGGCTCAAACAAAACACTCAACTGATTTGCTTTCCAGAATAAATGCAGTTAGTAAAAGGAATCTAAGCTTAATTATATCAGCAGGGTCTAATAAAATTATTCCCATAAAAATACGTTCATTAGAATTTTATCTTTGGGACCAGGAAGTATTCTCAGTCCTATTCCATTTCACTTCTTTTTAAAATCAAAGGGCCTGAAGGTTTCTCCAACCTCATAGTATTCAGTATGGAGGACAGCAGGTAGATCTGCCTCTCAGAATACAAGATTCATGTAAAGTGTCATCCATAATATGCTTTTTCCTTTTAGGTGTCAGCAGTACATCTGATGAGAACTTTTCTGATGAAACAAAGTTTGATTAGAAAATATTCTGAAAAGCTCTGGGGCAGTTTTATAAGAATGCTATTTCCTGTGTATCTTTACATACAAATTCACCAATACCATGTCACTAGTTTTATTCCAAATTCTTTCTGTATTCCAAACTGGGTTCTCAGAAATTACATGTATATACATTTAGTGGTTCACATTCTATATTGTCTATAAACATCGAGTAATTCTGCAGTGGCCCATGCCAGTAAGACTACATAAGCATTAAGTTAGTGTTCATTCAAGTGTGCTTTATATGTACCAAACAGTGAAGATCTGATCTGGGAAATCTCTGTCCTTGGCGATATTTGAAAACCATTTGGGCACAATCCAGCTCAATCTGGTGCCAAAGTCACAAAAGGTAAAGGCTTTGGCAGTGGAACTGGACTAAATAATCTCCATGGGCCTTCTCCAACCTGTGTTTCCGTGATGCAATGTGGGCAAAGCTGGCTAAACAAAATCTTCTCTATTGCATGGGCTCAAATATCTGTCATAAAAAAAAAAAGGATGGGTCACTGCTTCCAAATTGCTGCTACTTGGCTATTTCAGCAGCTGTACTGTTGAAAGAAGATTTCCATTTTGATGCCAAGAACCAAGTATGTGACAGGAGGTTTTATTTCTGATTGGATTACAACTCTACCCAACATTATCAGGACTCAGCTCTTCTGCTCCTTGCTGCTCTCATGCTCTGTAGTGATCTGGGCTTTTATGGAGGGCCCTGTGTTGAATGACAAATATCAAGGTCAAACTTCTGCTCCTTACCCCAATGATGAACTTCAGCTCAGCTACCTATGCAAGTAAGACAACAGTGGGCTGGTGCTAGCTGTAGTTTCCATTCTGCTAAATTTGTGTCATTTATATAATAAGTAATGATAACATTTCATGTAGAGAAAAAATTTTATGTTATTTTACTCTTAAGCATGGAGAAGAAAATAAAACTGGATGAAATCCACACGATTTATACTATACTTATTAAAGCTCTAACTAACTGGGGTAAGACTTGAAAATTTTTATGTTATCTTAATCTTTTGAACATGCAGAAGAAAACACAACTGGATAAAACTCATATGAATTATACCATGCCTATTAAAATTCTAACTAAGGGAAAGCTTCAGCCATGACTTCAGTAATTAAGTACTAATCATAGTAGCCATAAAAAGGAGAGAAGAAAACCATTTTTTAACGTACTTAAAAATGGCAAGATCATTTTCACTCAAATTCTCATAAAAATATAGCCCTTGGCAAAAAGTCAAGTTCTTAGTCTTAAAGGCTTTGGAATGATTGACAGAATTGACATGATCCATTCTTCATAAAATAATATGAAACAGTACTCACAGACCCTACAAGTACATCCACCTAGAGCAGGCTAAGCCCCTCTATTTTTAAGTATGATTGTCAGCTAAGCAAACAGAACAGTGAAATAAAAGCCTGAAAACTGATCCTTTCACCAGCTGTAATCTGAGAATGAGATTAATTGTCTACTTTAAACAAACATTGCATAATACAGCATATCTTGAAGCTCAAGCCATATTTTAGATCAGATATTGTATTTATGCATTACAGGATAAATACTGATTCTGGCTAGACTCCTGTGACATGACGCCAAGTTAAAATGAGTCTTTAAGGAATATGGAACCCTAATATCAATTGTAGAATGGAGTAAAGTAGCATTTAGCCATGTGTCCTGGGTACAAGTGTGGACAACAGAATATCCAGCATATAATAATAATTCCTCAAAATTGCTTCCCAGTCTCCAATGATGTGTCACCTAATGACAGCTTGAATCTTGAAGTCCTTGTATTTAACAGACCTCTGAGAATTTCTCTTCCATGAGGTTGTTGCTGCCCTTTGAAATCTTCTTAGCTTTCAGTAATACAGTGTCCTGCAGCAAGGTTTTCCTTTAACTGGTTACATACTTCTATGATGAATCAAGAGCTGTGGCTCCTCTTACTTCCAGCATGGAAGCTCTTCATTTATGTAATACTTGAAATGATAAAATTCCAGCCTAGATTGTAGCTCACCCTTTAAAAGACTTTCATAGAGACCATTGGTTACAGAACATAAACATTTTAGTTTACCTTTGAAAATAAAATTGCTGATACACTTGCCCCATCCTTTTATATCAGACCTGCTATCACCTTTCCGTTGTCTCAAATGACAATAAAATGTTGGCTAGTTCATAGGATGGTTTGGGTTAGAAGGGACCTTTAAAGATCATCTAGTCCAACTTCCATGTTCTTTGAGCTGATCATACCTTTTAGGGAAAGGCAGATGCCTGAAAAAAGCACAATGAACACTTTTTTTAGAACTTGTTGCTCTGCTGCCTTTATCACACCGAACCCATTGATCTGACCCTCAGTGACACTGCAATGAGTGTCCAGTGTGTGAGCCATCAAATGTCTTTTAAGGACACTGTCAGCATGCTGATATTCCTGCTGCCTTCCCCCTTCTTCTGGACCCTCTATACCTTGATCTACAAACCCAGGTCAACGCTCTGGTGTTGCTGAAGTAAACTGAAAATGGACCATCACAGATAGTCTTGCACTGTTTCCCAAATTTGTGTTCTAAATCTCCTCCCTCAGATTATTTGAAAAACAAACAAAACCACATTCTTCTGTGAATGTTATCGTATTCATTTATAGGCCAAGTATCAAGCCCAATTTCTCTTAATTATCTCATGTCCAATGAACATTTGCCAGAGGCCATGTTAACAATGATGAAATTGGAATAAATACCTGATGATATATGTTGCATATTAGCTGTCCTTTGAGTCATCCTTAAAAACAGATAGATTCCTTTATGTTTCCTCTGGAGTCTATGGATTTCTCAGTGAGGTCAGTGAGACAGTTTTGAGTGACCCAGCTGCAGCTCATTTAGGATCTTTTTTCTGCAAAGGGCTGTCAAGGGCTGTCCTTTACCTTACCTGGGAAGGCCCATCACAGATACAAATAATCCATAAATAAGTAACCTGTGTCTTCCTCTGCTGCCCATGATTATTACACATCAACTTGGAATTTTGGAAAGCAAAAGAGAAGAGGAAGGAATAGAAAAGTCTAAACCAGCTTTAACGAATGTGTTGGAAAAATGAGTGATTGCTGCTGACAGACTGGAACTTAAAGACCTGATCTTTACCTACAAGGAGACTGCCTATCCCAGTACTCTTTGCACTCTTGAAGTATTTAAAGCTATGAGGTCCTCTGAAGCCAGAAGAGATGATGTTATCTTTGCAAGCTTTCCTAAATCAGGTATGTTTTTCATGCTGCACAAAGGAAGTTGCCATAATAATGCTGATAATCAGAACATATACATCGATAGCAATAAGAGTAACAATAACAATAGTAATTACTACTACTAATGTAATTATGATTTGCATTTACAACTATAAAGTATTTATTTCAGGTTTTATTTGAGATGAATGAGAAAGGACAATGGCATTCTTATTTGAAAATTAAAAAAAGATCCCACCATAAATTTTGTCATAAAGCTGTCTAATTTCTTTTCATGGGTAATACTGTATGTTATAGACTTCTCCCTTCCAATAAACTATATCTTATGTAGAGGGATGTGAATAACGTTTCCTGGGAAAGTAAAAAAAAAATTCTTTGTATTAATCTTACAGGGTTCTTTTCAAGTGGTATTAGCTATTGGAGGAAGCTTTTTGAGGAAAAGCATAGTTTGGAAATGGAGAAAGTGTAAAAGGAATGCTTAATAGCAAGCACTCCACATTAAAATATAACGTGTGTTGCAAATCCTGAGAGATAAAAGAGAGCTGTAAAACCATCATTTCTTGAACTCTAATTGTGAATGCAGTTGCACGATATGCAGGACAAAAGTCGATGTTCCAGATAAGTGTTGTAATATTTGGACTATAGCTGCCTTTATGAGTCTGCAGTGTAAATCAGATGTTAATGCTAAAGGTAAGACCTTTGACATACTGAGAACTTGTTAATTTACTGAACAGTATTATAATTGATCACATACAGAGGAATCCAACTGCTCTGCTTCACACTATGCCTTCTTACTGGAATAATATATTTCACGTTTTATTATTGAATTCTTCAGTCTTTTTAGAGTAGTGAGGTGTACTTTATACCTAGAGACCTTTCTAAAGACCATAAATTCAGGTCACTTCTTGACTTCTTAGAAAAAAAAAATTCTGCCATAGTTAGGCTTTCATCCAATTATGTTTAAAATTAATAGAAATTTTTCATTGACTTAATTGAAATCTGAATTAAATCCACATTAAACACTACTAAGAAAGAAGCTCATGACACATTAGTAGCTCAATCTGTTTCAAGTATAGTTATCTTTTCAAAGGCAGAATATCAGCCTCTGTCTCCATAGCTTTGGGTAATGTTGATGCATATCTACTTGCAAAGGTTGCTTTGTAAATTCTCTACCAGGCTTTGTGCTTCTTTGCAAGTCTGCATCAACCAAAATCTGACTCATATAAACATGTATCATGGCTGCTTGAGCCTCCTGATTTATTACTTTAGCCTAATAAAAATGGTTGTCATAAGCCAGACAGATGATGTTTACATGTGTCATTCCTAGATGCTGCTTTTGTTGTTGGTTTCGTCACTATACAGTAAACAAAAGCAGTAAAGCAGTTTAGAGCTGCCTTTGCCTTTATTTCATGGATTTCTAACATGCCCCAGACTTGTCTTGCTCTGAAGTTCATTCCTGCTCACAGAAGCAGGAGGTGGACCCTTAATCATAATTTCACTGTTTGCATCACTGAGTGGTGTCATTTAGTCACCTACAGGTAACAGCTTTTTTTTTTTTTTATGTGATCATCAGTGGTAGCTCTATGCGTTAAGACACTACTGCAAGAAACAGACTGGGTACAGACATTTACCTGACTGGCATGAATGTGGAAAAGTGATGGGTAGATGTTCCTGCCCTGGACTTGAGTCTTGGCTACTTTTTCCCTCCATTCAGGTCTGCTCTGAAGTCAAAACTGAAGCACTGGTCCCAAACTTTGAGATTTTCCCCTGAGTGCTGCTGGGAGCTCAAGGCAACTCACTATGCCACGTGTGTGGCAGTTAGATATTTTCTGTAGGAGGGATATGTCTTTGCTCTGACTGTGCAAGTCTGTTGAGGTCTGCTCAGGGCGTTAGCCTCTGGGGCTTTTGTAGAAGCTCAGAAGAAACTTCCCAGCTAACCTTTAGCTACTCTTCTGCAAGCACACCCCGCCTGAGCACAAAAGGGCTTGTAACAGCTGCTTGTGCCATGAGATCAGTGTGCTGACCTAAAGGACACCTCTGTCTTCACCAGAATCAATGTGCTCTCCACCCTGGGGAGTGAAGGAGCATCTCTGCAGATTTATTCACCTGACAGAATGCAGCATGTACGATGCTCATGCAGTGGCTGAGCACCAACATTTCCCTCGAGACCAGGATTAAAAACTCTGAGACAATTTTTTTTCCCCTGCTACTGGCTCATGTAGATAAAGATAGGACACAACTCTGAGCCTGAATATAGGAACTGTCTTACCTGTGGTCCCAGGAATGCTATTGTTCTACCTGTTCCCTCCAGATTAGAAGAGAGGGCTTCCAAGAAATCTGCAAGGCATTTATGCAAATATTCTTCTTCAAAAGTTAGTTCCCCACGTAGCAGATGACAGCTTTTGCTACCTGCTCTTTGTATGTGTTGCATTAACATTTCTTTGGAGTACATATAGTTCACAATTCAATTAAATATTCAATACTCATAAAAATATGTATGCTTATTAATCTAAGAGTGTTTTAATATATAAAATTTATTGTCTCTCATGGGGGCATTTCCTCAGATCCGCTCTTTATCCCTCTCTTTGAATTTATGTTTTTCATTTCTCCTTCAACCTGCAATTCTCCAACCTGATAGTATTCAGGTTTGGGGAAGAGGATGTCTTTTTTACATTTCTACTGCTCTTCTTCCACAGCTTGCTTTTACTTGGTATGTGTTGCCTTAACTGGAGATCACTCTACTCTTATCCGAGTCTACAGCTAATAAAGGTTAGTGAGAACCCAGCTGGGAAGAAAAGTAAGTGTGGGGGTTAAGACCTAATGAGTGAAACAACAGTTTCCCATGATATGATCTGGTCTGTGTATAATAAAGCCTTCACTGAGGTGGTGTGCTATTTAACCTGGATTTCTTTATATAATTTAGTAATCATGCTTATTCTGAGTCTCTCTCAAATAAAATCCACTGATAATGGATAATAATGGATAAATAACCTTAAACTTTAAGTATCTCATCAATTCACTGAGGAATAGGGTGATGCAGCAAAGCTGGTCTTGGTGTCCTCTGGTCAGTGGCCTCACTCCTTCCTATAGGCATGAAGGATCCCACTTACTAAGCACCTCCTGCTGCTGGTCACAAGACAAAGTGTGAGAACATCACTGGAATTAATGAGGAATGAAAAATAATATACTAACTTGGCACTTTACACTAGCAGGGGCCTTTTTGTTGTCTTGCTGCACTGCCTTCTAGATCCTAGCAATTCTGGTAAGGTCAGCAGTTACAGCTGTTATAAAATTGCTATATAAAATGGGAAACACAGGTTGCAAGCCATATGGTGAGAGAGATTTGAAACTGGACTGGCCTCAGGTGTCTGTGCTGTCTTACCATCATGAAAGACTCCTCCATCACTGGCTGGAGGAGAAAGGCCTGGTGGACTCAAATTCAAAAGCAGTTCCTGAATGGTATCCCTGGTACATCAAGGAAAATTAACATCAGTTTAATAATACTTTAAAATGGAATGGTAAAAGCTAGGGGATTTAGGAGTTTTGTCATTAACTATCTGTATTTACTCTTCAAAGGCAGCAGTTGTGGAGTTACTGTGTTGCAGAACAGCCATATCTATTGGCAGAGAATTATTTAAATGAGATAAATTGCTCACCTAAAATAAAAGGAGACAGAAATTTTACCTATTCTGAATGATATGTGGAAATATATTTCATGAACAGATTAGTCAGTCTGGTGACCTGTGTTACTGCCAACTATTTTTATCTTGTTTGGGATGTAAAATCCCTTCAACCTTACACAATGAAGCCAATCTCAATACAAGGAATGGACTTGTGTAAAGAAAGATAAATGCTGAAAGATTATGTTAGGATCAAAAAGGGGAGTGGTGAAAATGAGGGAGTCTTGAGACTAAGAAAGAAGTAGGGTGAAATAGAGGAATAAATTTTCATGGGTTTGTATCTATGTTTTTCCTGACATCAGAGGATACTGGGTATCCTTTAGATTAAGTCTAAAAGTTCCTCAGATTTAAGGTTTGAAGAGACAGTTGTCCAATATCAGGTACATCAAGTAGAATATGAATTCCCCTTTCCCCTCTGGGAATGAATCTGGAGGCATTGAATGGAATCTAATTAGGGAAGATGAGAGCCATGTAGTCCTGATGGAGCTCAAAATAATTAATTTATGAAATGAATCAAACCCATTGACCATATAAAAGAGAAAATCAAGAGGGGACAAAAAAAGGTGGGCTTTTAATTAAAAAAAACCAAACCAATCTTTTGATGGACCAGGAGGGTAAGAAAATGGCAGAACATATAAAAAGGAGGATGAGGAGGAACTTTATGGTGTACACTTGACATTTGACCTATAGTGAATGCACTTGAGCAGAGTCTCTCAGTAGAAAGCAGAGCACTCATGGGAAGCAGGCCAAGAGCTGAGCAGACACACAAATATACTCACTGCCTTGGCTCTGGGGTTTACTTCTGTTTATGGCTAGTGCACATTACCTGGGCATTGCAGGGGAATTTCAGATAGTCTGACACATATATCTTTGCAGAAATAGTCTTCTGTATTCATTAGCAATGGGTTTCCTTAGGAAGAAAATGCAGTGCAGGAATTTTGTGATTTGTTTGTGATGAGATGCTGCATGAAGCAGGGGAGGACAGATGGGCAGTTATGAGATACCTGTGTTCAGACTTGGGAAGTCTGGTTATATGGGTACCAGAAGACATGCTGGGAAGCCAAATACTGATATAGTGGCTTTGTTAGCCTGTGTCTTGCATGGGTTAAATTGCCTGTTTGGCATCAGCTTTGTCCCTGTGGAACTGGTTAGGTGTCTTTGCACTGGGCTTTCCATGTGCTGCTTCTAGGAAAAATTGTTTGCTAAGGCTCAGTGCTGTGCAAACACTGGAGCAAGGTCAGATACAGAACTCACCCAGAGCACTAGGAAATGCAGTACAGACATATGGAGAAGCTTTGCATGGAACTATCTCTTGTTTCTCAGGGCTTATTAGAAGCAATTGTACCAAAAAGAGCTACGCTGCGAAGTTTACCCTGGAAGCAGCAGAAAAACACTTATCACAGAGTTCTGTTGGAACTTTTGACACTCTTGTTCCTCTACTAGCTGTCATTAATCTTCAGCCTGGCTAAACTGCCCATAGCAAGTGGTGAACTGGGTATTTCAAGGGAAGAGATGCTCAGAGTATTGTTTCCTTCTCTATTTGTTTATATAAACTCATGTTTCTATTCTCTCATCTCCATACCCTGTGAGGGTAGGAGGGAATGGATACAGAGCTCTATGTCCTTCCACGTCCCACCTTTGCTTCCATCCCTTGTCTTTCTCCACAATGCACCATGGGGAGCTCAATTAGGTCCCTTGGTCCTTCGGAGGGTAGCAGGAGCTGAAAGAGTTGCTGGGTCATGGGCCAAGATCATCAGGTGTTATTGGTGGTGCCCATCTTGGCCTAGTAGCCAGGTAGTCAGCATCTGAATTAGCCCACAGGCCATTAGCTGTCATTTCTTCTTTGAACTATCTTAAGGATTAATTTACAGTCATGGACTGGGACTCAACAAAATCCACAGAGAAACACTTTGAAATAAATTAGAGAAAAACACCCTGTAGTTCTTTTGCATGACTTTCTGCTCCTAATACCATGATATTTGAATAAAACTAAATGTCTTTGATAAATTAAATGGAAAAAACCCGATTCAAATATGGGTTTCAGAAAAGGAATTAAATTATCTTCTCTCTGTGAAAATACACAATTTTCACTTTGTGCTTAAGACCGGAGCTGCACACTTCCAGCTCCTGTACCACTATATATCCACTGATGTCTCGTATGCTCTACTGAGGCAGTCATACTGATAATACTGATTTGTGCATTCAAATTCCTATACTGAAAATTAAAATGACTTTTTTTTTCTTTTGACAGAACTAATTTTTTAATGCACCTTCCAATTTTCAAATGCCTCTTTAATCAGCTTTATTTAGCATATTTTATATTTGCATTTTATATTCAACTTCATTTGTATTGCCACATAACACTTTGCATCATGTAATAACTTCTCTCCTAAAGGCTCCAGAGCTTTGATTACTTCAGGGGCACAGACCAGGAGATTAATGACAGGTTTGGAGGAAATAGGACATTTAGTGCATTAGCAAGAATCAAAAAATCCTCCATAACATCAGTGACTGTTTTTTGACGTTCTTTGCCCCTTCCTTCCTGTTTCTTCCCCTTACTCTTTTAATGTCAAGTTGTGTAGATACACAATGAGGCAGCAGAAGACTTCTTGAGGTCACTGGCCTGGCTCCTCACGTTTATATAGTAATAAAGTTCTACTCAGAGCATTCCAAATTTTACAGTAATTTGACCATATAGTTGGGAGAGATCAGATAAAACAAACAAGGAAATAAATTTGTTTTGGTGTATCATGATTTAACCCCAGCCAGCGATTAAGTACCACACAACTACTCACTCACTTCCCCACCCTCCACTGCCCCCAGTGAGATGGGGAGGACAATCAGAAAGAGGTAAAACCTGAAGGTTGAGAAAAGAGCAGTTTAATAACAGAATTAAATGATAATATCTGGGATAGTAATAATAATTAATAATTAATAATTATTCAAAAAGGAAAAAGATAATAAAACCCAGGACCAACAAGTGATGCACGGTACAATTGCTCACCACCTGCTGAACAATGCACAGCCCATGCCTGAGCAGTGGTCGGCCCCTCTAGGCTAACTTCCCCCCATTTATATACTGAGCATGGTGTTCTGTGGTATGGAATATCCCTTTGGGCAGTTTGGATCAGCTGTCCTGGCCATGCTCTCTCCCAGCTTCTTGTGCACCTGCTGGCTGGCAGAGCATGGGAAACTGAAAAGTCCTTGACTTGGGGTAAGTACTAATAGCAACAACCAAAACATCAGTGTGTTATCAACATTATTTTCATTCTGAATCAAAAACATAGCTCTGTACCAGCTGCTGGGAAGAAAATTAACTCCATACCATCTGAAACCAGATGGTGGTTTGGGGAGTCTGTTAACATACATCTGACATCTTCAAGTTAGTGTAAGAAGATTATTTCTCCGTCATTGTGTGTCATGACATTCTCTGTATTTACTGGTTTGTTCTTTCATATTATCTAGTGGAGTATTAACATGAGGGAGAGAGGGTAGGTAACCATTGCAACTTTGGGAACTAGCCAATACAGTAATAAAGATGATGAAAGCTGTGGAAAATTGCTTATTTCCTACTTTGTTCCAGAGTGGGGATTACAAGAATGGAAACTCTCCAGAGACAGCAAAGCTGAGGCTGGCAAAAAGCCGTGAGAGGAAAGTTTAGAAGAGACGTGGGAAATTTTGGGTAGTAGAAAGACCAAGAAGGGTATACTTCTGTAGACAAGGGATAGTGGTCTAATCTGATGTTATGATGAGGTTCATCCTGGTCAGGGAAGGTGACCATCATGAAGAAGACTCTACAGTTCAAAAGAAAAAGATAAAGGAGGATCCTAGAAAATTTTATGACAGATTAGTCTTCAGCCCAAAGAGTATTTTAGGGTAGTCAAGAAAATGAACCCTCATGTACTGAGGATTAGTTATTTTTCATCTCTATTTCAGTACTTCCTATATTGTAAAGTCAATGCTAAGGGTGTCAGGCAAACTGATAAATAATTTGTTTGCTGGTAGTTGTCTCATACCTGTCATGTAATCCTTACACAGTAACTCATGTGCAACCAGGAAAGGCTCTTACCTTGCATTCTTTCATGTGCCTATGCCCTGAGACAGCAGTCTCTGCTAGTCTTCAAAATATTCTCCAGCATGGATCATTTTGATGGGTCACCTTCACACCAGTACACTGGGGCTGAAGCTCGCCTGGGACATGGAAGGGACCCAGACAGGGTATCCCTTTGTAAGAGTCCTTAACTTGGACTCCAGCCTGCCTGAGCTCCTCTGAGCTTGTGTAGACATGCCTTTGATGAGCTGATGGCATGGAAGTATGTGGTCAGGATATTATTTTGTCTCATCTTAAAACCTATTAGGTCATTTTAGAGGAGTAATTTATGGAAGACTCCTCCAGAGTTTTACTGAGCTTAATGCAGATCATAGGAATAGTTATAAAAACCCATCTCTTCTCATTTACCACCCGAAAGCACAAGTTTCTAGGCTACGCTTTTTTGTTTCATTTAACAGGGAATGGATCTGCATAAGCAGATCAGTCCACTACACAAGGACCAGATGGCAGTGTCCTGTAGCTATCACAGGAAAGTCACCATCCTCCTCCTGCAAAGCTCCACAGTCTGGAAAGACCAGGTCAGGTAAGCATGGGAAGCCAGAAACCTTTAGAGGAACTGTGGTGGCTTGAACAACAAATACCATTAATCTGGAGTTTATAAAATCCTTTAATCTGTTTTTAATCTTTGTGTTTTTAAAGCTGCTTCTTAGAAACATTAAATCAACTGATATTTTCCATCAGTCTCTTGGTTCAGTACTTGGCAGTATCAGAGGGTCTTGTGTAATGCATATGGGGTGAGCTACACTGCTCCCACCTCCCAGCTCAGCTGTCATGGCAGGTGCCTGTATCAGAGGCTCGTATTTGTAAATCTTGATGCTACTGCGCTTTTTTTGCCAAGAAATTTAACTCCCCTTAATATCCCTCCTCATAAGTTACGTCTTCTAATTGTTTTTTTTCTCTCCATTAAAGTTTCTTGGGGGTTTTTTGTGTTTATTTTTGTTGTTGTTTGTTGTTGTTGTTGTTGTTTTGGGGTTTTTTTTGGTTCCTAGGGATAAAATATGCCTCCAGGGAATAACTGGCCTGACTGCCCTCTCTTGCAAAAATACACAGGAAACCCTATGCATTTTTGCCATCAAAATTTTGTTGGATTATTCTGTGATAAGTGAAGTGTAGGAGTGAAATGAGCTATCTTTCTATTATGGAAATCCTACTCCAACACTATGCTATTGCATAAGATACATTAATAATTTACATGCCATTTTCCCTCTTTTTCCATCCTGAGGGAGGACCGTCCCAACTCATTTTGGTTTTGGTGTTTTTTTTTTGTTTTTTTTTTTTCTTTCCCCAGCAGGTAAAAATGCCAATTAAACACATTTCCTTAGCTTCAGTTCACAACAGTTTAATGCCAACAGAACGTTAGGGAAAAAAATAAGCAAGCTGTTTTTTGTTTTGCTAGGGTGACTGGTTATACCTCAAGATTCAGAAAGGTGCTATTTCACAGTTCAGCAACTTTTAGCTAACATCAGTGCAGTGATGCAGGTGGGGCCAACTGGCTGCCCTTTGGCCCAGATCTCATTCAGCAGATGGATCCAGGAAGAGCCATATGATATCCACTTGTTTCAGATGATGCCTGTGCATAGGTAGCCTTTCTATGTTGATACAGCCATACAGAGAATAGGACATGAAGGGAAAAGCAAAAACTTTTGTATGAATTGAACAAAATTGATGTAAAAATGTAGGGCTACGTCATCCCATGCCTCAGGGACCAGCTGAGAGACCCTCAGGGACCCTTAGAGAGAGCAAATGGCAAAAGTACACAGGTACATAGTTGCAGCATTCAAAAGCTGGAGATAAGAAAGCATGGTATTTAGGTGCTTGACATAAATTTTTTTGGGGAGCTATTTTCTTGTTCCTTGTGACCCATCCATCCTCTTGAAAGAGACTGGAGTATAAACCTCACAACAGTTTTTCTGCTGAGGTCAATGCACTCAGAAGCTCATCCCCTTAACTGCATTATAAATGCTAATCACTGTAGCTGAGGTTATATTATTATCAACTCAGGAATGACTGATCAGTTGTTAAACAATGATTGAGCTTATTAAGGAAATTTATAAATAAGTCATTCTCTTGTAACCACCAGAAAAACAACTCTGTACTCCAGCCTGAACAGTGGCCAAGGACTGCATGTGCCCCTGTGCCCTCCTGGGCACCAGCTGGAGGGAGCAGTCGGCCACCCTCACAGGACAGCCCACAGCTCAGTCTCTAGCACACATAACATTTCCTCTCCCAATATCAACAAGTTTGATCTAACTTTGGTGAGATAATACAAAAAAAAAGAAAATCCCAGCAGAGTGACTACTGGAAAGAGATTAATTGCCTTTAGGATTTTGACTGTGACATTTAGAGTCCAGTCTGCAATTCATGTAATTCTATTTTGTTATAATTTTTTTACAAACTCTCTGTTGTAATCATGGATTTTTGTTGGCAATGTAAGGTGATAGGTAAGGCCACACAAAAGAAGAAAAAGGTTCCTGATGGTTTCCTGGAAAAACTCATCACCGGAGGGACATTCTCAGAAACTGATAAAAGGATTAAAATGAAGAAAGGAGTGATATGGAGATAACATGGTCTTTTTTCTGCGGGAACTAGGGAAGTGGAACCTTGGGCCTATTTCATCTGTCTATCACCCCAAAAATTAGTTTATTGACTATAAGCACTCAAACTACCTAAAGGAAAAGGTACAAAAAGAGATTGGACAAAAGCAAAAATGAGGGAGGAGTTCCATCAATGCTGCGGATGTAACCGATGGGCTACCTTTCCTCCCTCTACCTTCTTGGAATGTTGTGCAGTGAATGACTGCTTTATACATTGTCTCAGTTTCGTGAGACACAAATGCTTTGCTAAGGACGAGTTATGAGGAAGACCCAAACTCCTCCCTCTAAGCAATTGTAAATCCAAAATTAAGAGGCTCCAATTGAGAAAAAATGTGGAAAAAAAGGGAAAAATAACAGCCCTTTATTAAAGGATATATGTGTGTTGGCAGAACAATGAAAGAACACATATAAAACATATAAACACATATAAAACAACCAAACAATAATTCTATACCCAAAAATAATCCCCTTCAAAACAAGCAAATAACCAAATAAGCAACAAAAGGTAAACAATTCAGTTTGCGCCCTTTGGTGCAATTCTAACCACAGTCAGCAGGAGCGCTGGTGGATCACTGGAGATGCAGAGCTTGCAATGTCCTGTGCCAATTGGCAGGGGGCGCTGTTGGGTCACTGGTGATCACCAGGTGGCAGGAATCTCCCCGGGTGTGCTGGAGAAGCTGAAAATGGAGGTCTTCCCCCCCCCCCCCCCCCCCCGCTTCCCAGCGGGAAAGGGGAGAGAGAGGAAAGAAAAAAACCAAAACAAAAAAAAGTCCTTCCCAGGGGAAAACTCACTCAGTCCTTCTGGTTGGATCATGCAGAGCAGACCCCTCCTCTCCTCTGATGTGCACAAGAACTGCTGCCAAGGAAGGAAAAAAAAGGGGAACAGAGGAGGGAAAGACAAACCTTCCGAAACAGTTCCTCTCCGCTGGCAACCAGGATGGGAACAACAAACCACACCCAAGCTACCTTGCCACCCTTCCTCGTCCCCATTCCGGCAGCTGCCCAATTGCCCCCCTGCAGCAGCCGCCAAAAACTGCTCCCCCTGTTTGCCCAGGAGATGAGAGGGGAAAAAAAAACAAACCCAAAACCCCAAACTTCTTACCCCCCAGCCCCCCAAAGACAAGGCCCTTAAAGCCATTAACGAGGAATGTGGTCTTACCGGTGAGGTCTTTTGTGTTATCTAACTGCCCAAGCCATAGTCAATATCCCTTTCACACAATGGGCAGAGGGAACTGAAAAAGTCCTGCTTATTTTTTTAAGAGCCGGCAAAACCATGACATACATATACACTAATTTTACTTTTGTTCCATAGTACTTTAAAATTTTTACTTATTACTTCATTGTAGGTTGCCTTTGCTTTAGCATGTGTGCCTATGCTTTGTATTATTATTATTACTACGTACTGTAAGTGTGCTTTTTTTGCAGTTAGACCCGATTCCAGGCACAGCAAACCCCATAAGATGTCACAAATTTGCATTAATAAATGTGTTATTTCATGAACTGTTAGAGTGAGTTCGTTTTCAGGTGCTGACAGTTTCATCGTGATGATGATGCAGCCCTTTATCCTAGAATGCAATTGCATTTGGTTGCTTATCTTGTTTATGTTCAACTTTTATTGATTTCAAAAGGTTCAAATTACTCTTTGGAGTTGCACAGTTCAACAAGAGTAGTAAATTATTGTCATAAGGTCAAAAAAACCTCCAAAAGAACAAAACTCAAACCAAACCCCAACACACCCAGCATCTATTATAAGGTAACGTGGGGTTCTTTTTCTACATAGCATTTCACACTGTGTCAGAGCCTGTGTGTGTGAGAGAGAGAAGAAGAATGGATAAGTCCAGGAAAAAATTTACTGATCTTGTAGATAAGGCAATAGCAGATGCCAGCGCATTGCGTCGTGATGAACTGATGTTTTCTTACAATGGAATTCTCTACCCTGTCACTGTTTGTAGTCCTGAAACATTCAGAGCCTTGGAGTCCTTTGAAGCCAGAAGTGATGACGTAATTTTGGCAGGATACCCTAAATCTGGTGAATATATTTTGCTTTTTTCATAAATAAGGTTATATAATGGCAAATAAGTG
>JAWWLV010000121.1:40293907-40335167 GCA_035041135.1 Platyrinchus mystaceus
TGCTTCTGCTGAGGGATGGGATATACTTCTGAAGAAGCAGGGTGGCACTTCACAGTGTCTGCTTGACAGCTCTGTCCCTGTTGGCTTTTGGCATACCCTTGTTCATTATTGCCCAGTGTCATGATTTAACCTCAGCTGGCAACCCAGCCGCACAGGGGCCACTCACTCATTAACTCCTGGCGGGATGGGGGAGAGAAACAGAATGGTAAAAGTGAGAGAAGTCATGAGTTGAAACACAGTTTAGTAGGTCGAGCAAGAGCTGTGTGTGCAAGCAAAGCAAAATAAGGAATTCTATCTTAGTGGCAGACAGATGTTCAGCCATCTCCAGGGCTCCATCGCATGTGACGGTGAGTTGGTAAGTGCCATGACTCTCAAGATTCCCCTTTGGGGAATATTCTTTGGGTCAGCTGTCCCATCTGTATCCCCTTTTAATTTCTTATGCACCTTTATCTACTCTCTGGTAGGTCAGTGTGAGAAGGCCTTGGTGCTGTGTAAGCACTGCCTGGCAATAACTAAAATGTCTCTGTTTTCAGCACAAATCCAAAACATAGCCCCATACCAGCTACTACGGGGAAAATTAATTCCATTGCAGCCAAAATCAGCACACATACTTATTGATAGGCTGAAGTACAATACAGGACAAAACTGGTTCACATGGAACCAGACTGACAATATATCCTGTCAACCAGGTTTACATGGAAAGGTGCTGTTGAATGAATGCAGTTCTGGTGACCTTATCCTTTCAGGAACCAACTGGCTTGAACAAATGGTGAAGGAGTTGGCAGATGCCAAAGATACAGAAGAGGAAAGAAAAGAGAGAATAAATGCTGAGAAGCAGCTAGAGACATTTCAGCGCCTAGAATTTGGAGATCCCGGGATATATGAGGTAAGCAGAAATATTGGTGCTGCTCTTCCTACAAGTAGTAATAGCTGAAAGACAATGGCTGATCTCTGAGGTAATGAAGAGCCTAGAGCCTTAACAACAGCTGTGTTCTGCACAAGTAGCCTGTGCTATTGCCCTTGGTGTCTCAATACAAGGGTGTTCAGAGGGCACAGAGGGCCGAGAAGCCACAGGGTGCTCCTGCCCTGGAACCAGTGGATTTGATCAGTAAGACCTTTCCTTTGGGTGTCCTGTCATCAGGCCTGTCTCATGTGAAATGGTATTTGGTGGCAGAGGCTGGCAGAAGCCTACACCACCAGCGCGTGCATCCCTGTGAGTTTTCCAAGGGATAAGATCCTTGATCTCTGGACCCACAATTTCTGAAAAGGCACATCACTGAATAAGGTACTTCTGTCTTGTCATATTTCTCCCCACTTTCTTTTAAGAGGATGAAGAAACTGCCTTCCAGAAGAATTATAGTAACCCATCTGACACCTCATTTCTTGCCTCCATCCATTTTCCAAAGCAAGGCTAAGGTAAGTCTTCTCTTTGCAGCACACTGCAAAAAGTTTTTCACCTCAGATTAACTTTCCTCTGTGTGAGATGGTTTTCTGCTTTTTCACCTGGGCTGGTCAATACAAAGGCACATTCCCAAGGTTGAAGGGAAAGCCTTGTGAGCTAAGGTTGTGAAGAAACATCCTCTCCCAGCAGCAGCTTTGCTGACTGGAGAGGTTGCTGTTGGTGGGCTTGTCTCTGGGTTCACTATCCATTCAGATCTCCTTCAGAAAGGTGTTTCCAGGTTTGTGTCAGACAACTGAGCAAGGTGAGGAGTTACTCTGTTTTAACTTGCTTCCAAGGCCAGGGAACTGGTGGAAAAGCCACCACAGGCTGGGACTAAGATGATCTTAAATGGGAGTTGTTGCAGAGTGAAGCTAGGGAACTTCTGCAGCCTACTTGTGTCTCTCATGTTCCTGAGCCCATGAGCTCATTTTTCTGGAGTGGAACTAGGTCAGAACTGTCTCAAGAGAATCACTGAAAAGCTTCTTGTTTTCAACCTGAAGCTCATATTAGTGGCAAGTAACCTGCCAAAGCTCTGATTTCTTCTCAAGAAAAGGAATTAGAGCAGCATGATATGGTCTGGTGAATTTTGGTGAGCAAGTCAATTTGCAGACAACACCAAGCTGGGTGGGAGTGTTGATTTGCTGGAGGGTAGGAAGGTTCTGTAGAGGGATTTGGACAGATAATGGACAGAAGCCAATTTTATGGGATTCAGTATGGTAAGTACTGGGTCCCACCCCAACACAACACCATGCAGCACTACAGGCTTGGGGAAGAGTGGCTGGAAAGCTGCCTGGTGGAAAAGGACCTAGGAGTGCTTGCTGACAGCCAGCTGAACATGGCCAGCAGAGTGCCCAGGTGTCAAGGAAGGCCCATGGCATCCTGGCTTTTATCAGAAATAGTGTGGCCAACAGGACAAGGGAAGTGTCCCTCTGTATTTGGCACTGGAGAGGCTGCACCTTGAATACTGTGTTCAGTTCTGGGCCTCTCACTATCCTATAAGAAGGATCTTGAGGTGCTGGAGTGTGTCCAAAGAAGACAACAGAGCTGGTTAAGGGTCTGGAGCACAAGTCTTCTGAGGAGCAGCTGGGAGCTGCATTTGTTTAGCCTGGAGAAAAGGAGGTTCAGAGGAGACCTTACGGCTCTCTACAACTGCCTGAAAGGAGGTTGCAGCCAAGTGCGGGTTGGTCTCTTCTCACAAGTAACAGGTGACAGGACAAAAGGAAGTGGCCTCAAGTTGCACCAGGGGAGATTTAGATTGGATATTAGAGAAAATTTATTCATGGAAGGTTGTTGAGCATTAGAACTGGCTGCCAGGGAAGTGGTTGAGTCACCACCCCTGGAGGTATGTAAAAGATATGTAGATGTGGTGCTTAGGGACATGGTTTAGTGGTGGACTTGGCAGTGCTTAGTTAATAGTTGGACTCAATGATCTTAGAGGTCTTTTCCAACGTAAATGATTCTGTGATACTATGTGATGTGTTTAGAATATGGTGTTTTGGTCAGCCATCAAATCATAACCACATTATGTGTTTTCTTCCTCTAGATCCTTGTGCTAGTTCGGAACCCCAAGGACACGGCAGTCTCCTATTACCACTTCTGCAACAAACTGCCAGCGCTGCCATCCTTTACCTCCTGGGATGAGTACTTTGCAGACTTCATGACTGGGAAATGTACGTTGCCCTGCATCCTCTGGCATTCCTCCTTACATGAGGGGCATATGCAGAGACCTGTGCATGGGAATCTGACTCTAACATACCTTGCCAAGGCACTTCCAGAACAGACAGACAGGCCCATGTTACAGCAGAAACAGGGAGTACCGGAGAATTAGAGTTTTGCCTTCAACTCAGAACAGAGATCATGAGAAAGTTTTAGCTTGACTTTTCCATTCCCACAGCAGAGCTTGTGGTTTGGTGCTACCAAGTGGCCATAGCTGGGTCATTCTGCACCTACCTCAGGAGAACGAACAGACATGTTGAACTGGTCACCACTTCACCATCCCAGTGCCATGCTTAGAGAGCTGTCTTCACTGACTGATTTGATTAAGGGCCTGTTTTGGGTTTTTGGGAGTACTCTACACAGCTTTACCTCTTCTTTCTCTGCAGTGGCCTGGGGATCATACTTTGACTACCTAGTGGAATGGAACAAATACATCGACAATGAGAGGATCATGACAATAAGCTATGAGGAACTCAAAGAGGTGTGACATTTCACCCAGCTCTTCCTTAATAAGAGTCCTATGCAACTCCCCTGATATATATGGGTGTGGGGAAGTAGAAACTCTTGAGTCAAGCCTGTCAAACCGTTTGGAAGGGTGTGCCTTTCTGAGCTACTTTTTTATGTTTGAGGAAAGACTATGTGAGTTAGAAGGAGGATACCCTTGTCTGTTTGTGAAAGGAGTCATATCTGCCAGAGGCACAGCTGCTTTGAGGAAAGGAGAAAAACCCTTGAAGCTGAGGGCAGTATGTGTGGGTTTCCTCTCTGTTAGAGCTCTTGGTGACATATGTGGGAGACAGCCTCCTTTGCTGCACTTCCCACTGGGTTCTGGCTCCATGCCACAGCTACACTGTCAAATCTTTTTGTTTCACCTCTGTGCTCTGTGCCTTTGGGCAGGACCCGGTACAGGGGATGAAAAAGATTTCTGCCTTCTTTGGATTCTCCCTCTGTGAGGAAGATTTTTCCATAATTGCCAAGAAGACCAGTTTCGAAGCTATGAAAGAGAAATCCAATGAATCCCACGGAAAGTTTGGGGATGTCCTCTTCAGGAAGGGTAAGTCTCTGCAAATGGTGAATCTACCTTCTGAAGTAGAATTCCAGAAGGAGTTTTGAATATGTTTCCTCACTTAGCCATGAACTCACCAGAATGTATACAAAGGACTAGTATGGGTAAGTTCTCTTCTGTGGCATCCTGTACAGGCTTCTGCCAGTGATGGGATTTGGGGGCTGTTTGTGAGAAATTTATCAGAGTGCCAGGCTTTGGGTTCTCAGTCATTGCTTCCATGTTGCTCTTTTTTTGTGTAGCAGCCCTGGTTATTTAGGCAAGTGAGGTGCGAAGGTGCGGGCCAACACTGGTGAGGTTATGCCAGGCAATCAGACTTCTCAGGGGAATAAATTGGATCCTGCCTTGTGTAGGCAATGACTCCGTCCCATTGCTGTGTAGGTATTTTCTCTCAGGAGCATCTTCCTTCAGTTTTGGGTACTTGTTTTACACAGGAGTTGTTGGGAGCTGGAAAGATCTCTTCTCTAAGGCTCAGAATGAAGAAATGTATCGGAAATTTGAAGATACCCTAGGAGGAACAAAGATGGCAGCAAAGATAAAATATGATGTGTACTGCAAGGCCTGAAAAAAAGCAGATAAGTAGCATGACAGCAAGTCATGTTCCAAAGATGTTTCTCCAGAAGTGGATAGTCCCCGTGTTTCCTTCCCATGAGAGAAGAGAAAAAGCCCTTTAAGGACTACCTGGTATCTCCAAGAATTTGGGTGGTAATTCTTAGGTGGGTCCTGGGTCTAGGGCACGTGCTTTGCTTGATGTAACCAAATAAAATGTGTGTATACCTCGAGTGAATGCCTGGTGTCATTCTAGGAGGGAAATGGGGCACAGACATCACAGCACCAGTCTAGTGGCCTCCCTGTGTCTGCTTCACGGCCTGAAATGGTGAACGAGGCCCCTGCAGTGGTCAGTGGTGAGGCAGAGAGACCAACACAGAGCCTCTTCTGGCACACAGCGGACTTTACACGGATATATGTGGATCTAAACCCACAAAGGTCTGTGTACGGGGAGAACATGATAGTCTGGGTTTAGATCTGTCATGGCTACTGTGGTGTTGACAGGTCAGAAAAGCCTTTGGCACTTTGGCAAACTCCACATGTTGGTGAAGGGTGGGACTTCTTGAGCTCTTACAGTCATGAACTCTTAAGCAATGAACAGCTATATGTTTTCTGAAGTGTTTTGCTCCCATTGGCCTCTCTGGGAAAGTAAGTGGCAAGTAGGAAGGACCATGGCATTCAAACGAGAGGATCAGGGAAAAGAAGCCCCTTGATGATCCTGTAGCTAAATTAGCGCAAAGTGGCTTTATTCAACAATAAATACATTATACTATGTAGGTATGTTTTCCACACCCTTCCTGCTCATGTCAATGTCCTTGCTCACATCTATGCAAAACTTGCTGCATAACCTCTTGTCACAACCATTTTTTTTGGAAACTAGATAAACTAAGGAAATTGTGAGGTCTTATGCAAATATCAAAAGTGTTTTAGAGATAATTTGATGTCTGAGTTGTAACACCTCAAAGTTTCAACCAATCTTAAAAAAACTGTGTTAGAAAATGTTTTATGTGACTCATTTTAAATGTAACATGGCTGATATTCAACTCAGATGATGTGATGGTGAATGATGACTAAACTTAGAAAGATGCAGTCTAACTTTTAGCTCAACAGAGGGACAGGACTTCTGGCTTCTAAAACAACATTTTTCACAGGAATTATTGCAATATGACTTGGAGAGATAAGCTCAGCCTCTCCTGATGGTTAAAAGGCTAAAACTAGTTTAGGTTATTAGGAGATAATGTTTGCACCGAAATACCTCTGAAAAGCATTAAAAGCTTTGGTTGGGACTTGAATTCTTTTAGTCCATGAAGACTGTCACTTTTAATTGATTCCTTCAATTTTTAAAAATTTTTCTTTTCAGAAATTTATAAATTTTACTTCCCTTTGACTAAGTTTTCATTCCAGGCTGCTTTGCATTTGTTTCTAGGGATATAGTAATCAGTCTTTTCTGATTTGTGATATCCTCTAGTTTCTCAGCTGATGTTACCCAATCCTTCTTAAAGAGTTTCCTTCTTCTGACCTCTCAGCCTATGTGTGCTTCTGGGTGTACATGCTGGACACCTTGATTATAATGAAAGTCCCTTCCCAAGACACACAGTTCTTAATGTTTTTCCTTGCTGGTTTTTTTAGTTTCATTTATAGTTCATGGAACTATCTGTTTCTAGTAAAATGTTATTTTGTATTTGCTTCCAATCCCATTAAAGAGAAGTAAAATATTATCTTCCAGAAGATTGATATCAACCTTATGTCCTGCCCTGTTTTTACCTTTCCAAACCAAGGCTAAGGGGAAACGTTTTTGATTTAATCTGAAACTAGTTATTTATAGCATTTTCATACAGATTAGTTTTCAATTTCCTGTGTGTTTTCTGAGATTCTATGTAGGCTTTAGAGTGGTAATTATACATTTCTGAATGTGAAGTGATAAGTGCTGTTTATAAGGACTAGGGACACACACTCTCTTTAGCTATAGCACCATAGGTTATTGTTGCCTTCACTCATCTCTGCCAAAGACAAATGTTCCCTCAAATTTCCTTGGGGAGCTGCTCCCTGGCCTTTTTCATCCCAAAAAATCCAGACTAGGATATCTTTAAACTAACTGTGAAAGGATCTTGAGTTGTCCGTAGCCTAGAGGCAAGCCTAACTAGACTTTTCTTTACAGCATACACACCATAATCACCAGGAGGGCTATTAACATCTAAAGGCTACCTTTACCTTTAGCTAAACTAGGGCGATCAATATTTAAGATACAGAAACTCAGTTTCATCTGAGTGAGAACATAATAATATAACAGACCTTTCTACTCACAGTTCTTTGTCTCAGTCCAGCAACATTTTGCAGCATTTTTGGTTGCATCAGGCCCCACACAGGCTGAATATTCCTGAGAAATTTGAGCTCATGGCTGCCCCAAAGGCTAGGCTTACTTCCCTCTTCTGACTGCAGTTGTCTGCTCTTTCTTCTGCATGAGCTCTTGTGTTTGTTTGACACACCCAGCTTTTTGAAGCAGCACAAAATACACACTTTCAGTGGCAGCAAGCTGTCAGATTGTCCCAGATGTCTTGCACAACCTCACCATTGGTGCCTCCGGCTCACTAAGAAAGAATTTTTCTGTTGCTTCAGAGACTCGGATCTGTCATTTTCTGCTTCTTTCAGGAATCTCCTAATATCTGTCCTTGCCGCAGGCTTCCTCCCCACACAAGTCATGCCCCCATGCTCCAGAAGATTCAGAAGACTTTCCCAGCTCAGGGCTCTCCTTCTCTCAGAGCAGGGCAGGCACAGTGAGGCAAACAGGCAACCCCCTGGCTGGCCGCTGAAAGGGAACAGAGTAGACACAGCACTCTGTGCATATGTCATACATACATGCATACAACATCCCTCTCCCTCATGCCTGGACAGGGGCAGCAGTGGTCATAGATATGCTGGAAGTCACAGTCTTTTAGGCTGGAAGGGAAACTGAACTTGTTTCTGTGAGAGGAACTTTGGACCTAAAATCCAGAGGTGATCATTTCATGTTTATTGCATTCCCTTTGGTTGTTTTAGCAAGAAACTCATTCAATAATTGAGAAATATAGAATTTATGTCTTTGCTGTCAAGAAACAGCTTACTAGCAAAGGTGTACGTTAATTATTTTTAAGTATTGACAATTTTAAAAATGTTAAAAAATATATTTTCTAAGCATTTAACATCTTTTTTCTAGCCACTGAGTTGCATAATTAAGTTTTTTCCACATTAGATCCAGAACATCAAAGATAAAGCCATTTTTACTTCTACTTTTACTTATGCTGCTAGGATGAGTACTTCACATCCTTTGTGAGAGGGTACTTTGTGGGAGGGGTACTTTCCATTGTCTAGAAAGATATTCTGATTATTAGTGTGTACAGGTAAAAATAGTTGTAGCTAAAGTGAGCCTAGCTTTTTGGTGATTAACAGAAAATTAGAGTTTGACATTGTGTTTGGGAGAAACTCCCTTTTTTGACATGGTGTTATTAATGTCTTTCCAACAGAAAAGTATGCAAACACTTCATGTATTATTTTTAACTGTTCCTAAGACACAGATATGATGAGGTTCTGTAGTAAACCTCTCCTAGCAAGTGACTGAGCCAGTGTTTAATGACAGGGGCTAGTTTTGTCATTTGGCTTCTTCACTCCTGTTAATGCAGTATATGTTGGCTGCTGCAGCTGGAACCTGATGAAGGGAACTGTAGGGAGGAGGCCACTGTACCCTCTTCAGTGATTCCTGTGTGCCTCACTACCTCTCTCCAACATTCTGATGGCTGATAAGAAGCAAACCTGGGCTGCCTGAGCAATATTCATTTTTCAGAGAACTGCTCTGCCTAGGATCCAAGGGAAAAGGGAAGGATGGAATGAAAGAGGTTGGATGTGGTCCTCAGCCATCTTGTTGGACAGGTGATGAATAGGACTTATTTTTTTCAGACATTTTTGAGACTTTGTTGTTACTATTTGCAAAAATTCCAAAGACAAGACATGTTGAGTACTATATCCTGCATAAAATGGAGTAGTAAAATTCCTGAGTGACAATTTTTTTGAGAGGAATAAGGTGTTATAATGAAAAAACTCTCACTACATTAAAAAATACAGAGATGAAAGGTTCTGAGAGAAAATGTTCTTAAAGACATAGATGATGTTAATTATACCACAGACATACATGCTGAAATATTTGAAGTATTCTTTTAGAAGGTTCTTCCTGAATTGAAATCTAATAAAGCATGTCCTGAGTATCCTTCTACTGGAGGAGGAGGAGGAGAAGGAGAAGGAGAGGAAGAAGGAACCTTTTCTTTATATAGAAAAGCATGCTTTCCCTGTTGCTTAATGCTTTTTTCTCTTCAACAGTGGCTTTGGATTTGATTTCGCTGTGCAATTGAGTGAAACAGGCATTTCAGTGATGAATATCTAAAGTCAAAAAGTTATGAGGAATCAAAGGTAGTGGGGCTAATTATTTGAAGTAAAACATATTTCAACTTTTAGTCAGGGTATTACTAAAATCATGTACAACAGGATCCATTAAGATCAGTACAGTGATGCTTCAAAATAGAAATAGTCAGGAAATTGCTGTTCCTGCAAATGACATTAAAAGAATGTATATTTATGCTTGTTTTTATTGAAACTTAAAATAACTTGAAATAACACATTTTTGGGAAAAAAATGGAAAACTTTGCATAAAATTTCTATTCAGTCAAAAGCCTTTTTCTTCTTGGAAAACATTTTGGCAGGAGCTCTTACCATATACATTGAAATGCATTTTGAAACACTAAAAATTAGGTTTGAATATGACATAATTCTAATGAAATCCTTTGGAAAAGAAGGAATTTTGCCAACAAAAATGTAATAAAGAATTTAGGCTTCACAAGCAAAAGAACTTTGTATTACAAGTCATATGTCCAGTGCCCTCTGTGATGATTCTTGGCACCCATAGTATGCATACCTACACATAGATGTAAATCCCCAGTCTTTTGACAGAATCAGAACAACACTTAGAAGTTCACTTTTATTCCTAAGTTGTCTGGAATATGTTAGCCATGTATGAATACAGTCAATGACCTCATTTTAAAAATTTCAGAGAATTTATTTTCCAGGGGTATCAGTAGATGGTGATAGCATGGAATAGCTCTTAAAATCAGACCAGATAACATCATCATAAAGAGACATAAAGATACTTTGGACAGAAATTTTGCCCAATATAGCATTATTTTTTTTTAAAGGTCCAATATGTTGTCATGGAATTTAAATTACAGGACTGAATTGAAGAGTTAACTATAAAATACATATCCTATAGATAGAGTTGAAAACTGCATTGCAGTAGCATGAAATATTATGCATTTGGCAAAAGTGCTTAACCACTGCTTGCATGTGTCCTCTCCTATTGGTCTTACTCCAGATGAAAAAAGTCTTCAAAGTGTCTTCTTCAAAAAGTCTGAAATAGATAGACATATAGGGGATGCTACCCTGCCATCAGAGAGCTTGCTTCCTTAGTTCAGTATCTCCCCATCCACTGGGGTCAGTTCTCTGGGAAGTGTGCTTTTGGCTCATAACCTGTATCTTCCCAGAAAACTCATTATTACAAATATGGAATCATAACCTGTGTCAATGAGTCTATCAGTTTCCTGGAAGTTAGTGGTAGTACAGTGTTTCCCACTTGCATCATTTTCTATGGACAATATAGTCTTGCATGAGGAGAAACCTCTGCCCACTGCTTCCCTCTCTATTTTGCCTCTTAGATTTCCTCAGTGGAGTTGGGACCCAAAGCCTGTTCACAGCAAGCCCACTCAGGGAAAACTGTGAAACCTACAGTAACACTGCTAAAACTCTGCCAAAGGTAGAGCTAAAATACCATTCTGTATAAATTCTGTATCAGAGTAAAATGCTGGGAATCAGAAGGGTAGCTGAATTCCCTGGGTTTCCTTGACTAGTGGAGACTGAAGCAGCTGCAAAGAAGACCAGCTTCAAAGCTATGAAAGAGAAACCCTCAGAAACCCAAAAGCATTTGGGAATTTTTTTTCAGAAAAGGTGAGCTGACAATTCTTTGTATACAGCTGTAAAAAAATCTGTTCTATTTCTTAGTACTAATATCTCTCACAATTGTGCTTATATAACCCATCTTACACAGAAAAATATGTGCATCAATTTATAAAATTATACCAAGTACCATTGAGTTTACCTAGGTTCAGCTACTTAAAAGTTAGATATTTATGCTACTTATTTATGTATCTTCATAATGGAGAGAGGGAAATGCTTGCAGCAGAAAGTTTATTACTCTATTGTTAGATGTCAGTGTTGGTGTATTACCTCACGGCAGTACCTACTCTTCCCTGAGACTGTTTTGCCCTCTGAGGAAGTCTCACCCAAAATAACAACAATTCATTTATCACTTATTTAATAGCATTCTATTGAAGGGTTATGTTATGGAAAAATTTGCCATATTTAAAAAAAACCACAAAACATGAATCATAGCTTGTCAGCTGAGAAATACAGATCAGTTCCTGCAGACTCCTAATGATATTAATTCTAGGTTTTCCTCACCAAGGCTAAGCACAAGTGACCTGCTCTATTTGACTTTGGTGGAAGGAGTTGGAGTCTTACAATTTTGTCTACTGGTATTTAGGACATGAAGTTTCTGTGAAATAAAAGAAAAATCACTTGGATTTTTATATCCTTTTGAGAAATTCTGTTTACTCCATGAATGTTATGTTTGCTTTTAGATGAAGCTCAGGCACATGGTGTGACTGTTGGGAATGGTCCTGTGCAAGGCTAAGGGCTGGACTCAATGATCCTTGTGGGTCCCTTCCAACTTGGCATATTCTGTGATTCTGTATGTGCCTTATTGGATGAGAAGAAGTATTTAATATCTTGAATGGAGTTTAAGCAAGAATTAAAGTACGCAAGTGTAATACTTTTCATCCTGTAAAGCACAGCTCAGATGCTGCCTAACCCCAGAGGAGAAACAACTCAATTTTTGTCTTAAAGGTCTCTAGACACCCAAACTCTTCTTCAAAATGTATTCAAGAACCCTTCTGTCTTAACAGGCTCTGAGCCCTGGGGCTTCTTGAAATCCTGTACAGCTCATTTGAACTTCACAGTTAGATCTCATCTTTCCCTCATACTCAGAACTTTTGAAATATGAGTGCTCTTTATGAGCATCCATCTGGACCTCTCCAGATGGAAACCACTGAAAACGCTAATAATTTTCACAAACCTTTTGCAAAGCATGGACTGTTGATTCTCCAGAGCAGCATTCAGTACAATAAAATGCTTGCTAATTCTGGTCTGCCTACACAAGCCCAGAAGAACAATCTTTATTTTGCTAAAAATGTATATTTAGCCTGTCACTTTTAAAATGCTTTCTTCACCTTGGAATTACTTGGAGGCTGAAAGTCTCACAACAGCTCTTCTAGTAATTGCAACCTGGCTCAAAGTTCTTGGCATTGGGCTGAGGAGAAAGGTGCCAACCTGGGAAGCAGGGTCTTCTGGTGGCCTGAAGGGAAACATTGGCAGGAGGCTAAGGCACTGTGGGGAAGACATTTGAAAGCTAATGGCATATGAAACAGTGCATATGTGTTGGTTAATATAACACAGCATAATTATTGGTTTTCTCTGCAAAAATATTCAAGGGGAAAAAAATAAAAATTCCCATTTTCTTCTCTGAACTTAAGTTTACAGACTTCCCACAGAAACTTAATTTAAAGGCTAGTTATGAAAGCCAGCCTATGTTTTCCACAAAACTGTGTCTGAGCACAATTTTTCAGCTGCTAGTTGTCTGGCATGCTGAGAAGGGCTGGGCAGTTCCACACAGGAGTTGCAGTTTCATCTCATTTAAAGATTGTTTGAGTAACATGCACTTGGGGCAACATCTTAAGCCCTTTCTATAGTCACTGTAAATCCCCTTGAGTAGCAAAGTGTGAGTCTGAATTTTGATGCATCAAATCAACTTCTGGTCTCCACTGGCACTACAGCAACTATGTTTCTACTTGACATCCTGCAGATGCAGAGGAAGATGGGAATGAATTGTGTTCAACTATGCCCGGTACCAGCACTGGGCTCACTGTATCATCATCCCACTAGGAATGATTGATTCTGAAGTGAGTGGCTTTAAATTACCGGGATGAAAGAGAAAGCAGTCAGGCTCCACATGTATGAGAAAGCAGATCATTAGGGATTTTGTTGTCAGGAGATCAGAAGTCCAAGGTGTATCTAGCTGTAAAGGCTACACCCCTGATACATTTCTTTTCCGTCTTCCTGTGTGCCTTTTAATGCCACTTATGTCCAAGAACACATTACTTAGAGTAAATCTTATCATTCATGTACTTATTTTCAACTCTTTGGGCATTATGGACCTTCCTCCATCAGCACAGACTCATTCTTTCACCAAGGTATTTTCATCTTACCATTAGAAATGTTCTTGCCTAGTTTTCTGTTAGTTTGGAAGGAAGAAAGGAGCAGGTGAGACATCCTTCAGGCTTCAGCAGATGGTCAACAATGGCTTTCAGCTGCATGAGCAGTCACAGTTCAGACCGTGTGATATACATATACACATATGTGGAGCAAAAAGACTGTCAGACAAGTAAACTCAGCCGAATAATCAGCTGGAACATATTACTTCAAGACCTTTTCTTTTGAAATGCACAGTTTCTGAACCACTACAAAGCCACCCCAGTAAATCATCTTTGAAAACATGTAGGGTACATCCAGATGTGTGTGTATTGTGTCGTGGGTTTGCTTTGGGCCACTTTTTCACCTCCTATACAATTGCTATAAGTTGAGAGAAGGTTTATGCAGACAAAAGAGATCAGATGTGGGGAGAATAATATTAGGATTTATTACTAGCAAGATAAAAAATTAAAGAATTATATATACAACAATTCTAACTAGGCAAAAGTACTATGTATTTACAGAAGTACCCCTCCCCTTTTTGAATCAGTTTTGGAGGAGAAGCAGTCACTTTTCCGATTCCAGAGCTACAGGTCTTCCAAACAATCCTGCAGCATTTGAAAGTTCTTCTTCTATTATTTCTAGGACGACAGCTCCGATTCATCGAAGCTAGAACTGTCTTTCTCTCTCTCTCTGCTGTGTCGACCTCAGGGCTGGGCCTACCCCCTCCTGGGCTGGGGGTTACCCAGACCCTGTGGGGTCCTCCATGGGCTGCAAAGGGACATTTGCTTTACCACGGTCTTCCCACAGTGTCACAGGGAATAATGGCTTTTGAGTCCATCCCTGTTTCCTGTTAGGTCTCAAATTTAGTTGCACCAGCATGGATCCCTCACTGGGATCACAAATCCTACCCTAGCCGACTTGCTCCAGCGTAGGTTTCTATCTCCATTAGGCCACAGGTCTCCGGCAAGACTCTGTTTCATCTTAGGCCTCCCACGAAGTCACATCTTCTTCATACACTAGTGTAGACTTCTCCATGAGCAGCAGGGGCTTTTCTCACCCAAATAATCTTCTACGAACGGCAGGGTTTTTTAGTTTTCAGTTTTTTCCCTGCTGAAGGGAGAGAGAGGAGGGGAGGAAGGAGTCATCCTCCCCCCTTCGGGCTTCTCTTCTCTCTCCGGCTGCCAGCTTTGACCTTGGAAGTGTTATCTCTCTGCCTGGAATTCCTTCTGCAGCAGTCTTGTCCAGGCAGTCTTTCTTTAAAGTTTTTTTTCTTCCCTCTGTTACATCTCTTGCCCAGGGGGGCTTCAGTGCCACACCTGCCCCTGGCCCAAGGCTGGGGGAGGAGGGAGGCCTGGCCTACCTGGGGCCTGCAGCCTTCCCCTACATGGCTCCTAATTGCTTTGCTTCGTGGCTCTTATCTCTTCTGCGTTACAACCTTCTCTTCTGTTTTCTTAAATATGTAATTGGCAGAGGCGTTACTAAAACTTTTGATTGGCTTTGCTCTGGAAATCCCCCTGCAAAAACTATTTTCAGCCCCAAGGGGGGACTGGTCGGCAAACCCATGACAATTGTCAGATTTTGTCTGTGCTTCATTCTACTTTAGGGGCATTTAATCTGTACAGTCTCTGAAAGTCTTCTTGTTGGGCATGCCCACACCTCTAGCTAACACGGGCCATGAGGACCTTAGAGGCAGTGTATTCTGAGGGGAAGGGCTTGCTCCCTGTCTTAGACACAGAAAGTATCTGCTGCTATAGCATCACCATGCCATGGGCAAGATAACTTACCCCAGGATGTAGATCTCCCTGGATATCACTGAACAATGTTTGGCAAGAGGTTGAATTGTGCTGGAGTTTATGCTGGAAGCAGTTTGGTAACTTAATTTTATGCAGCTGAAGACATCACCTGGGACTTTCAGCAGGAATCAAAAGCATGGTAAGGCTCTCCTAGCCCCACATAACTGTTTTAACCTGTTCTAGAATCCCACATATGCACTGATAGGATAATGGTACTACATAGACTCTATCCAAAAGGACTGTGATATTAACATTTGTAAACTAGTTTTAAAAATACCTTTGATATTGTATCTTTTCCATTTTTCTGTGTGGGTTTTTTTTTGTTGGTGCTATAACTAAATTTATCGGATGAGAGTTTTCATGGTATTAATAAATCCATTTATTAGCAAATATGGATAGAATATTTAGACAATGCAGCTTTCATTTTATTCCAGTTTTAACAGATGAAAGTTCTCACTGAATATAGAAAGTGTTCCTAGAATTTTATAGGGATGAAAATAAAAGGGTTCCATAAAGTAAACAGGAGAGTCATGTGAGTTATTGTAAAAACAGAGGGAAATGTATCCTCTCCAGAGTCTTTGACTGTTTTTTAAAAGGTCAGCCCTGTTGAATTCTGTAATGAGAACACATATTTCCTGTTAAATATTTGCAGAAAAAAAATATTTAGGACTTTCTTGAGTTAGACACAGAAAATCAGAAGAATTTTCAGCTGTGCTGTGAATACACAACTTCCAACAGGACTGATGGTAATGAGGGCACTAGCACACTGGGGAAACGAGCCCACTGATATAGCTATCCAAGCTTCCAGTCAGGCAATAGCGAATTTAGTGGGTAAGGCTCTTGTTCCTACTCTGTCAATAGGCAACACCCTTTTGTGTCTCAGAGATCTGCATTAGTTTCAAAAGGGAGAGGCAGAGGCCCTTAGTGTCACTTCCAGATCCTTTGATAACCTGCTGGCATTTTGATTTCAATAAAGGCTTGCCTTCTCTGTTGCTCTAGCAGTAGCAAAATAACCTGCACATTTGCCGATGCTTTAAGAGATATTCCGTGCTCCTAAACTGTTCCCTGCAATGTCTCAAAAGGGACACCAGAGGGCAGAAATGACTGACTGCTTTCCAGAGCCAGACTGGCGGGGATGCAGAGCCCAGCATGCCCCTTTGTTCAGGTGTGAGCTGATGGGGCCCATGGGGTGGCTCTGCACGGACAGACCTCTTCCAGCCTGTTATCCTGAGCTGCTTCTCTACTGTTGCACTGGAGACAGGTCCTTCCTCGCCTCCTCATGACCAAACTCAAACCAGAAGGTACCTCCCAAAGTGAACAGACACTTCTTTCTTCATTTAGTGCAAGAGTAATAGATATAAAATGTTAAAAATGCAAAAACCAAAAAGTGGCATGATAAATGTTGTTCTGTGTCAAGGAGTCACTCAAGTATGAAAAGACTTTTTAGATACATCTTGATAAACAATCAGGCAGCTTTAAATAGCCTCACAATAAAAAACAGAAATGAGTACATTTTCCCTTTGAAGTTTTGACAAGGGTAGCAATCACAGATGGTGCTATTTTTACTAACCTCACTAAGAATTTACATGCCTTTTTTTTCAAATGTTTACTTTCTTTTTTTTTTTTTTTTTCCATTATCCAAGGCAGCTATGAGCAGACATTTACTCACACTTTTGGGTACTCTGCAAAAAGAAATGTTGGAGAGCTTTTTGGATATGTTCTCGCATTGTCTTCTGCATCACAGTGCAACATGTGGGCAGGATTTGCTGTGCCAAAAGGACCAAGAAGTTTATTCTGTGCTATTATTGTCACCAAGAATAACTGATTCTGTTGGCAATGGAAAATGTAAAATTTCAGCCATGATAGGTCTGATTTTTTTAATCTCATACTTGTACATGCGTGTACAAGTATGGATGTATGGAGGGTACATGTGAGGAAAAATTGTGGCCACATCTGATTATCTTATATACTATTAGATAACAGAAAACGCAGAGCTTTATAAATCCAAAATACATAAACCAGAGTTCTTGTAGGGCAAAATGAGTTTTCTCCAAGCCAGACTTGTACCGTTGGCAGCTGGTGGATCTCACCCTGTAGATGGAGCTTGCCATTTGTACAGCCTGTTCAGCCAAGACCTGAGAAAGTACATCACGGATGTTGTTTCATCTCCAGATGTTCTGTGTGACAAGTCCTTGCCACAGCTCAACTGAAATCCTTTGAGGCCAAAGCAAGACAATCTAAAAGATTACTGCCAATTGTATGAAAAATGCTCGATCTATTGTACACAAATTTGAACATCTGTGATGCTCAAGGAAGATTGCACGAAGTTCTCTGAATCACAGAATTGTAAAATCATTTAGGCTGTAATTAGCTTTACGACATTAATGCATTTTTACCCATGGTTCATGTCTAAGGAGTTTGACACAGGGAAGATAAGCAATTAGCCCTTGGGAAACAAAAATATTTTATGCCTCAGAAGGAAGCAGAACCCAAGCAAATCAAGCAGTAAACCTGCCCATATCTTATTTTCCATAACACCATTTTGTGGAACTACTGTTTCTGATTTGAAGGAGATGGCAAACAACAGTTCAGGGTTACAGAGGTGTTGTGCTTTACAGCAATAAAATGAGAGGGGAAATGCATTTCTTCTCAGATCCAATAACACAAAGCATAATTTCATATAATTAATTTTCCAGGCTTCAAAAAGAAGGAGATTGTTTTAAAGACTCTGTTCTTCTTTTTAAAAGGGTATTTGTGTCTTTTACCTTCCAGTTTTTGATCCTGTATGATACACTTAAAATATATTTTTAGCTTTTCTCCACAACCACTGGAATTAGAAGCATCACTATAGTTGCAAAGGATAGCTGAAATCCCTTTCAGAAAGGAAGTAGGGTTTTCTGGAAAAGGCAGTTTCTGTGAGGATTGTCATAGCCAGCTGGCTCACTATCATTTTTACTTCCCTAGGTTAGTAGAATAAAGTTTTAAAATATCTCTATCTCTTCATAGGCAACATGGAAAATAAACAGGATCTTCCTGCTGCTTTCAGATCACATAGCTGTTAATGCTTCCAGCTGGGATGTTCAATGCAGGTGTCTGGGTTCTAAGTCAGCTGACTGACCAGGCTGGAGACATCTTCCAGGTATGTGGCAGTCCCTCCTGGCCCTGGCAGACACTGCTATGCTCAGGGGCAGTGGCAACTGGAAGAAAAGCTTCCCTCTGATATGGCTTGAGGATCCCATTCAGGATGTCCTAAGGTTTGCAGTACCACAATTTAGGCATTGTTTACATGACTTTGGTGAAGCAATTGGTGCTGCTCCGTATTAGAAGTTGTGTCCTATCACACCTGTGCAATCCTTGCTGTTGCCTGGAAATGCACAGAAGTAATTGGGCTCTGAGCAGTAGAGGTTAACACAAAAGCAGCAAGTACCCTGCCAAACATTAAGACAGTCGTCCCAAGCTCAGGGGAATGCAGCTTGGTTTCCAGTCCCTAGGCTGAGCTTTGAGGCTGTTAAAAAGAAACAGATTTTTTAGAAGTGTCATAATAGTAAAAAGGCTTTCAAATTTGTTTTGAAACTTTTGACACCCACCTGAAACAGCATAAACCACCTAAGAACAGATGTGTATGTCTTCTGCATTAGAAGGAGCGGTCCCAATGAGATGGTTTATCAGTTGAAGTTGAAAGATGTGGATTATCTGTCTGCTTCACACAGCTGTGCTCAATTTTACCCTTGCTGCAAGGACGAAAAGTGGTGGGGCAGAGCAGTGGGTATTTCTGTCTGAATTCAGATACATCTCCATACTTGTGTGGTGGGGGACTGGATAGTGTGGGTGAGAGGTCCTACAGACAGGACCAGGAGTATCATGAGAGTGGTGGACGGGCTACAGGGCCCTTCTGAGACTTCAGAATTGCCAGGATGGGCCAACAGCCCCTCCCCCCCCCCATGTCATTCTCAGTCTCACAAATGACAAATGGCACCAACTCAAAATAGCTGAGAGAAGAAGGTGATTACAAAGCCAGCCCAACTTTCTGGAGCCAGTGGTCAAGGAGCATGGCACAAAAGAATCCCTCTTGAAGGGCTGAGCCCCATTTTGGATGTGAGGCAGTGTATGCCCTTCTCAGACTGTTTGGGGTGTGAGCAAATGGTCTGAGGACAGGTGAGTTTTACAAAAAATGTCAGACAACAGGCAAGCATGGTTGCTTCTGTGAAGTTTGTGCAGGTAATGCAAGAGCCCATACTAGGTTCACACTCTGAAATAAAGGCACACTACCCAGTTTCAGTGTACTATGTTATCAAAAATTACTAATGAACTAACAATACTTTGGGGGAATTTTGTGGGAAGGAAGTGATTGTAATTCAAAAATCCCAAAAGAATCAGAAGAAATGGCACCTAACCATTGGAGATAACATGTTACACTGAAATTTTTTTTCTGCGGAAGAGAAAGAAGCAGAGGTTGGTGAGGTAAATGCATTCAGTCTCACCAAGAGTTCCTCTGCAGGGTGACTTTCCAATTCTGTCAGATGGAAGATGCTTTCTATGGGACATCAGTAGTTACATGATTTTTTTATACAGGATACACTTCTCTCTTTCTCATCTTTAAGGTACCAACCACCTATTAATAGCAGGAAACAAAGGTGAAAAGGTAGGGGTCCTGATTTTGTTTGTGATGTTTTTATGGAAGAAGAGTAGAAATCCTGCTGGTTTTTGCCTGCTCTGGGCAGATTCCTGGTAACTTACACAGCACTGCACGGTGGGGACAGACAGAAAGGAAATTGCAGAAATGTAATTGAAATGCAATGCTCTGGTCTGGAGAGGTGAAAACATTGGTTTTACTGCACCGAGGACAGTGGTTGCAAACATACAGGGATGCGAGGTAGAGGAGACCAGCTGGTTAGTGGTGTCCTGCTTTGTCTGAGGCACATTCTGGCTAGCCAGTGTCCAACACATACAGTAGCAACAAAGTCATGACCAAGAACATAGTGAATCTCACTGGAGCTACTACTTTATAAACTACATGATAAATTGAATTAGAGATTGTTATTAAAGATTGGATACTCCTTCAGGTGTGGCAGCCTTCGGACATTATAAACCCTGCATTCAGGGTTTAGTTCATAGCCATTTGGAAGGCCAGACATTGGCAATGCTGTTTGAAAAGCCTCCCTAAGCCAGGAACCCAAGTCTTGCTTTCATGTTCAGGTGAGATGTGGGCACACCCCAGCTGTATGACAAAGATGCTGTTGCCCCTGTCCTGCCTTTGGCCAGTACTGCCTCAACAGAGACTATCATACAAATGTGCACATTAGAGGAACTTCCCAGTCCCCCGCAGATCTAAACCTCTATAAATAAAGTGGTGTGACTGCATTAACGATCTTGACACTATTGTTTGGCAGTGTAGAATAATGAGAAAATATTCGAAACCTGACTAGCCAAAAGCACAGGATGTTCTCGCCTTAGGGGTGTGAGCACTAGGTGTCACTGCAGCCCAAGGAAAAGGCAGCATCCCAAGGGTCCCAGAAACCACTAAGGCAGAAGTAATTTTTTTTCCATTTCAGAAAAAATTGATTTTGATGATGGCAAAGAAGTAAAAGAAAAAGGAAACTACGTTATAAATACTAATTTAAGTATAAATATGCGATTTTTACATGAATAGCATCTTTTATTCAGAAGGGAAACAGATTATTTTTATAGTAAATTGCTGTCTATTCCATGATCATATTTTTTAGCATACAGTGATAGACCCCTCATCCTGTTTCAGCTGAAGACTCCCTTCTTGAAAAGGTCTGCTGTACCGAAACTGGTCAATACTATTTCCCTAATTAGCAGCAGTTTTGGATAACTGATATCGCACAACAGATACAGCTTAAGACAAGTGGGGCACAAGAAATTAAGGAACACCATTATGTAAGTACAGATCATACTAAACCATGAACAAGCCTATGGGAAAACAGCCATACGACTCCAACACCTCAAATTTTCTTGTTCACTCATCTTTCTTAAGCTTTTTAGCCTTTTCCCCCCTATTACTTTCCCTCTGAATCCTAAATATCCTTATTTCTTATACTGTTACAATCTAAATGCCTTCTGAAATAATTGCAGACACTGTGACTTCCAAAATTGAGAGTGACAAGTAAGAAATACAAATTTATACTCACAGCCAGTGAATCCTTGTATTTCTTTATGTCTGGATTTTATTCTTTGTTGATTTGTAATGTAGAAGAGCAGTGTGAATGAGAAACAAAGTTCTGGCAATGGGTTTGGGTTTTTTTCTGTCTTTTGGCAAATGTTGGCTTGTCTCAAAAGAACCTCCCATAAAACCTTACACAACTTATCTCTTTTGAGTTCTTCCTGTGCCAATTAAGTTCAAATGAAATGTAGTGGCTTTTTATTTACTTTTAAAAAAATTTATTAAATATATCCAGACTGCCTCTGGCTACCACTAGAAATTTGCAAATAAAACAGACAACTTATTGGTCTGTGTCAACTCAGCTCAGAGTCCCCTCCAGGATAAACTAGACATGTTCACTACCACGTCCTTAGGCAAGGGCCTGAGCTAACAGATGAACCATGCATCCTGCCCAAAAAATCAACAGTCTGGGATACTGGCAGAGCAGTGGAGGAAATGATATTCAGAGGTAGACAGATGTCCTACTGCTGAATAGGTAGGAGGTATTTCCATGCTCAAATACTCCTGCTAAAAATGACAGGTAAAAGACTATCCCTGCTGATCTTCTGCAAAGAAGGGGAGGTGAATTGGGAGGTATTTTGGTATCTGTCATGCTTTCTCCCAGCAGTGGGCTCAAAGCTGAAATCTACAATCACCCACTGATGAGAGTACTTTCCACTGGAATAGTGGGTAATTATGCATCCACAAAGGTTCCTTGCAGAGGTGAATCATAGGATTGGGCTGTTGATTTTGCAGTTGCAAGGAAAGGATACGGATTTGAGGTGCTGGGTGAGTTGCTCTTGACCCTGCTTTGAGTAAGGGAGCTGAACTAGAGATATCTGGAACTCCCCTTCCCATCTCAGCTATGCTGTGATCTGGAAAGTTTTTCCATTTCTAATTCCTAGGTTCATAGGTTATGTCGCAGAGAAAAGACAGAGAAGTTGGGATTCTGATTTAAATCTTTGCAGAGGAGAAAAAACAGTGAGTTCAAAGATGTAGTAGGATCAAAGCACTCTAAGAAAAGAATGTGACCTCATGTTGGCCTACCAAATTTGCTCTAGTTTAGTTTAGAAACTTTGTCTTTTTTCACCCAGTTACTTCAAGTGTAAAATTATCCTCTTAAGAATGGGTGTTAGCAGGTTGAAGAGCTGCAGACTGATAAATGCAGATGTCCTCAGTCAAGCCTGATGAGAGGCACTTACATGCCACATGGGCTGCCAACAGGACAATCTATCAACTCTGTAGGTGTCCAGACCATAAGTGAAGTAAGCTGGCAGACGACAGGAAATTTTTCATAAGCTGTGAATTACAAGATCTGTGACACACAGCTAATATCAGATAATGCATTTTCCTTATTGATGTTGTAAAAAAAAGAAATAAAAATTTAAAGGTGAATGGAGGTGAACTGGAAAGTTTTAGGTAGCTGGAACTTTTTAGGGTTTAACAACTGTGTGCATAATTACTGAGAGAGAAGTTGCTTTTCATAATAGGTTGTGGTTTTTTTATGTCAAGGCCTACAATCAGGGTCCAGTTCCCTGAGTAACATAAATGTTTCACAGACAACTTGAAACAGATTAATTCTCCTTCTGACATTCTTACTATAGAGTAGGGCATAGAGCAGTGTGTTTGGTGCCATCCTATCATTCTCCTTTCTTCTCGTTTCTGTCCTGTACGTCCTCTCAGCTTCTTTTCTTTCCTCTGGTCACGTTCATGTCTTTTCCATAAACTTCATGTTCTTTCCTCATTTTTCTTCTCTCTTTAAACATAAGCTCTCCTTCACCAGGCCCAATTCTGTAAGAGTCTGAGTCTTGCTGAATCAGTCATTAATAGCATCCGCACAGACTTCTCTTGAAAATCATTTCCAACAGCACATCAGCACATCCTGACTGCCAAAGAAGCCACTTGAATGGAAACAAAACTTTGACTTAACATGCCCAGCATGACACCAAACACATATGATGTCATTCCACAACCACAGGACTTAGTGTTATTTTGTTTTGATTTTCCCCAGCCACTGGTACTGGACTAGCAACTTCACCAAGAACAGTTATTTAATGGCAGCTGTGTCAGCCAGAGTGCCTGAACTAGTAGCTTGAGAAAGCTGTGACTTGATTTCAACCTGGCCAGCCTGAAAGCCTATGTCAAAGCATCTGACATTACACAGGCCCAGACAAACAGAAGACATAAGACAGTGATTTCATAAGAAGCACTGAACTGTTATAATAAGCTTAGGGACCAAAAGATGAACAGCAAAGGTTGAAGAGAGCATGTGGAAAGATACTGTCTACTTCTCTTCCAGGATAAAAGGGAAAATATTTGTCTTTCCTCTAGCTTGGAGCAAAACAGAGCTCTCTCCTTGTTATGTATGAGGATCATATAATGACTCAAAATATGGTGCTTGATTTTGGCTGTAAAGTAGCAATTCAGATGTATAGTCTCCTTCTAGCCCTTGGCCAGCAGTCACTTGAGCACTATCATGTACTGTGTATCATGGAGTATTTAACCTACACCTTTTCAATAACATACAGCACAACAACTGAGAAGATATAGATTAAAAATGCAGTGAACAGACATGGTTCTTTCTTCTGATGTCTGCATATCTAAAAGAAGGAATGAAGAGACCCTGCCATGCTAACTTTCCCAAGAAAAATAGACATTATCATTGAGAAAAAGTGCGTGAGCTAAGGTTAAGGAAAATAAAATTGCTATCCCAGCATATTCTTCTCTGTGAAGAAAACCCAAAAAGAACAGGCACAAGCACATACATGTTCCATCTTTCCATTGACTTCCTGTCAGGACACACCTCTTTCCATAGTCATCCCCATTTCTTTTTTGTCTATTCATCAAGTCACCTGGTGTATGTATTTGTCTTGCTTGCTTAGATCCATTTTAAATAATACATGCAAGGTTTCTTCTGAGGTTCTCAGGTCAATAAGACATTTAATGAAAATATGACAGGAAATGTTTAACTTCTCTTATTCAGCAAATCCTAGTCCTCCCTAATAAAAGTGCAGAAGCTTTATTTGTTGTACATGCTGTTCCATAAGGCTTCCTCTGCTTTTAGTCACAGAAATTCTGTCTACTACCTTGTCTTGCTGTGCCAACCCCATGCCTCTGCCATGGTCAAACATGATATTCCCAGTGTTTATGATAGATTGAAACTATAGTGACAATAAGTTCAGACATGTGCTCCAGGCATGCCTGTACAAGCATCACGGAAAGGGTTTGAGAAAAATTCCTTTTAAATGTCTCCTCTATCACTCTGCATTTTTAGACCATTGCTAACAATTCAGGATATAAAGTATTTATTGTTCTGGACATGTTCTCTGATTGTCAGGCAATCCACAGAAATGTTGAAGTTTTCACACTGATAATTCCCCCTGAATATACTTGCTTCAAAATTTGTATTCCATAAATTGCCTGTATGCAAAGTTTGAGCCTAGGTTGTGACAGTCTTCTGATATCATTGCTCTTATCTGGGTTTGATAAACAGGAAAGCATTTCCTGAAAGAACTGTTGCACAGGCAGTTTTCGGAGTAGTCTCACGGGAGAATATTCAACCAGCTTTACTAATTCCTTTTCTCTGGTATTCATGCCAGTGAAATGCAATCACTTCAATGTTTAAGAAAAGACTGAAATGTCAAAGGGAAATAGAAAATGGCATAAGCATATATATTTCATTGCAGTTATAAAAGGTTCTTGGATTATTTTTTCAGTTCTGATTTTCTGGAATTCGAAATAGATTAATGAACTGGTTCATGCCCACAAAGAAAAAAATCTCATTTTAGTTGCTCACAGGACTGTAATATACCCTCACAGATTTAATTGGAGCTTCATATTTCATCTCAGGTTATCAACACTAGAATCTGTAGGACAGAAATAGGAATGCCATGGGTTTTTTTAAAGACTGATAGATTTTCTGCTGAGTTTACTAGATGTACAAAGAAATATGCCAAAAATCTCTGTATTTCAACCACAGATTTGCATTTTATCATTACCTCATTCCAATTTGCTTGTTTCCCTTTCTTTCTAGAGGCCAAATGAAAATTTTGTCTTATAAAGAAAACATACTTCTCATCAGAACCTTTTAAAAGCCATCAAAGGAAAGCATTATAATGACAATTTAAAAATACCTGCTTTGGTTAGAGAGCGGACTATAATTGGTAAAAAAGGATATGCATTGAATTATGAACCAAAATAAATAATGAATAAAAATACATTTTAAAGGTTCATATGAATTTGACAGCAATTTTCTATCCAGGTCAATATATAAGACCCTTGCAGTGTTGCCAGTTCACATAAATTAGGCTTTAAAGTTTCAAAAGTTGGTGTTCTGTTATGAAGCTTGAAATTGGCCTAGTTGCAAGCCTTAAGTTGAAATATCACCAACATATTGAGAAGTGTCCACTGAGTGTGCAAGCACAGATTGTACAATTTCTTGAGGGACAGAAATCATGCATTTGAGAATAGAAATAGTATCAGATGACTCAGTTTCAAACCAAAGTAACCCAACAGCAAGTATTTTACAAATTCCTAAGTGGAGAATATGTAATATGTTAACATTGAAAGCAGGAGTGTTAAAATCATTGGGCACAGCACTTGCCCCAACAATATAAAAGACTGGTGTATAAAAAGAGTTAAAAAACCTCAGAAAAGTGCATGTGAACTATGTCTTTCCCTCTACAAGTCAGAGTGAAGGGAAGAGGGAAGTTAATACAGGGCTATTATTATCCTATAGTATAAAGACACTGATCTCTCTGTCCTATAGAAGGTCCATCACTAGAGCATGACAACAGCTAATGCACCTATACATTGGAAGTTGTGTTATTAATGGCCCTGCTAATAGCTGGTGACAGTAAGAGAGTGAATTTCCACAGTTCACAGCCCTTTGCAAGTCTTCTTCTGGAACATTTCTCTCCACTATCATCACCCAGACTTCCCCTCTGACCTCTTTATCAGTCAGTGAGCGGTACCAGAGGCTTTAGACACATAATCAGTGCAGTGTGCCATGTGTGCTCTGCAGAGCAGCACAACGCAGAGGGAAAAACTAGAGGAAAAAAACCCCAAAACAAAGCCCATTTCTTTTAAAAATGCAAATTCCTGTTAATATTTTATGAGGTAATGATAAAGTTTTTTAGTTTCACCTTTTGTTTTGTGCTTACTTACTTCATGGGAATTTTCATATTTCATCTTCAAGTGAATCTTCTTATTTACAGCTATGCAACCTGATCTGAAATTCACCATGAGCAGTGGAAATGCTGCCATTGACTTCAGTGAACTTTGGACCAAGTCCTTATCTACCTTAGAACTCTGTCTCCCTTGACTCCTAGCCATGAAATCAAAGTCCAAGCCTGGCTTATCTATACAGTAGGAATACGAAAGTAACATTAAAAGAAAACATTATTATTTTTACTCCCATTTTTCCTTTCCTTTCAAGGGGAAGAGTAGTTGCTCATTTCAGCCCATCTGCAATTAAAAGCAATATCACCAGCTACAGGCTACAGTTTATTTCAAGCATGTGTTGCGTTCAGCAAACCTTAGAAAACAGACTTTCTGCCTCTGCTTTTTGTTTCACAGACCAAGTGGTTGAATGAATTCCCATTGTTTGGTACAGACAATGTTACACAGATGTTGCTAAAGACAGGACTGGCTCTTGGTGTCTGCAGAAGCACCTGGAGTCTTCCAGGCCTTTGGAGCCTTGCACTTGGCCTTTCACAGAAATGTATCTAGATACAGTGATGCTGCTGGTGTCTGTAACTGGAAGGGTGGCTGTAATGCTGTAATATCCTGCTCCACGTGAGACAGCAGAGGCATCAACTCTCACTACTCCAACTCTTGAAATTGCCAAAGCTTCTTTGAGACATTTTGTTTACCATTTCCACTATTAAAAGTTTCTGTACTTCCACGGAAGCCTAAGTAGTTATGTGGTCACAAAACCATCCTGAGTATTTTCTCTTTAACAAGAAACAATAAGAGAACAACATAAGTACTTGACTATCAGTTCCTCAAGTAACATTGAGTTTGCATTTGATCTGTTCAAAGAGGTTTAAAACACTTCTCTTTTTTTCTTTTTTTTTTTTTTTCTTTTCTTCAGCATCAAGGAATTTGTGATGCATAGAAATTTCCATATTTAAAAGACCAGTGAAGCATATATTTCTGGCCATCTACTTTAATGAAATTTGGAAGATCTCATTTTTTTCAGTGATTGCTTTTACTCTATCAATTTGAGCAATGGATTCAAAGGAGATAGGGCAGGAGGAGTGGTGAGACGCAACCAGAGATATGCAGATGACGACAAATGTCTCATTTCTCTAAGATATCATATAGAAAATCATCTCTCATGTTATATTTTGAAGGACTTTGGATCTGTGCAGATTCTGCATGGGTAGCATACAGCTCCTTGGACAGGGCTGGCAGCAAGAAGCCCAAAGTAAATGATGGTTTTAAAACCCAGCTTCTCAGCAGCTTCATGGGGAGACACAGGAAGCTGCTCTGAGCCAGCCCCTCCTATGACCGGGACTAGACCTTTCCAGGTGCTGCACATGCTGGCCCCACTCCAGCAAAGCACTTAAGCACATGCTTAACTTTCAACACATCAATTACTCATGGAGAAGTCAAGCCCAGAGAAGCTGCTGCAGAGATAGTGGTGAAAAGGAAATGGGGAGGTGGTGACCTTATTGCCTCTCTTTCCCAATGGACCTGTCTGCAGGCATCATTCAGGGCCTGGGGTAAAATGATCACAGAGGCTAATAGGTCAATGACCTGCTACTCTGTCGTTAGCCTAGCCCCAACATTTACAAAAGAGAGGGGAAGGGTGAGGGCATGATCTGTACAGTTTGTCAGATGTTATCACACTTGATAAGACAAAGCTTTCCTTTCAGGAATTTTTTGTACTCTAGTTTGCTATGAAAAAAGATGGCAACCCAGAGACCTGTGGTGGCAAAGAGGAAATTCACAGTCTTTTGTTCTTTCTCTGCCACTCATATCTGTGACAGGTTTCCTTTCTCCCTTAAGCTATTCCAATTTCTGGCTCTGCATGTGTCAAAATAACTTTCCAAAACAAATCACGAATGTATGGGGTAATTAAAGCTGTCATTTTGTGTCAGGGGAAGGCACTCCCCTTCCCCAAGAAGAGTACACCTCCTTGACAACAGCATATTGTAGTGAGAATGAATAATTTCACATTTGCTTCTTTGATTAATCTTTTTTTTTCTTTTCACTTGAGGGATGGGATGAGGAAAAAGAGGAGAATTGCCTTATGCTGCTGCCGTATGAGCCCTGCTCTGCTTAAAAGACTCTTGGAAAATGCTATTGAGAAGTAGACAATTATGCATAAGCACTAAAACACAGATAAGTGACCCCAGAGTCAACTCTTCAGATATGTGGAGATCTACCTGAATTTAAAGAAAATTTTAAAAAATAAATATTCAAAAGTAACTTTCAGAAAAATTGAAATACAGAAAATCAAAAGAAAAGATTTGTTTCTTAAGATCTCCAACCACATCAAAAAGTTTTTCTAAAAGTTTGGAGCAGTATCTTCAAAAAGACACACAGGCCAGATCCTCACTCTTCCAGACTCCCTCAGGGACACATCTGAAGCTCCCTTCACAAGACCGACACAATAATGACATGCTCATCACATTCTCAGCTGCTCTCATAGATTTTTTTTTTTTTAATGTGAGCATTCTGTAATAATGGCAACATATATGGAGATAAGTATTTCAAAGACTCCTCCTTTTCATTGTGAGAGTTTAAGTGCACTCAAAAAGAAATTATTTTTTAATCAAACTGCCCATCCTTTGTTTCATACTCCTGTGCCATATATAACTCACCAATCTTTGTAAGCCAGTTTTCTCCAGGGCACCTGCAGCACTTCACTCATGGGAAATTTCAATTAAAATAGTCAAAGCTGTGTTTTAGATGGAAAAAGAGTGAAATATTTGGATAGGTATCTAAAATGTGTATTGCAGCATGGGACGAAAAATTACCTGTCTAATCAAGATGCAGGACACTTGCACTCGGATTTGCTCTTTTACTGCTGTCCAGTCCACTTTTGGTGAGTGACCTACTAGTGCCTCTAGGTTCCCAGCTTTACAGTGGGAATCACTCTGACACCTTTCTCCCATCTTTCCTGCATATTTGGCAATGTGACATTTTATTATTGTGCTGGGAGTAACTATTGTGGAGCACTGAGCATGGAGAGAGGGCCTCTCTGAGATGCAGTTCAGTGGAGGGGTTTGCTGGTGAACTCAGTTTAAAGGCTTCTGCCCATTTCACGTGCTTGTCCCTGCCTGTGTGCTGCATTTCACTGCTCTGTCAGTTGTTCCACTCTGAATTTTTCTGGAAGATGTTGAAAGCAGATCAGGAAACTTATCTAGTTAAAAATAAGTCTCTCCTCACCAACATAATTTCATTCAGATCAATATACTGATAAGGACAGTGTGGTCCCAACAACAGATCCTAGCACAAGTAAGTGGACTGTGAGATGTAGCACAGGGGTGGAAACAAAGACTTTGAGATACCTTAAATTAGTTTAGCCACCATTTCATTTCACTGAAGCCTGAGTAAAACTTTTTAGACTGGAGAAACATAAAGTGTGGTTACCTGAGTCTCTGCTGCAACTCCATTGGGAAGTTTTGCCCCTCTGCAGGATTTCAAGTACCACAGTAGCTCTTTGCAAACAGTTAGTAGTACTGTGTCCCTATAACACACCTGGCAGGCAAATACAGTATCCTCTTATCAGATGGGCAAAATGAGCTGCACAGTGATTGTGACTGGCTCAGACACGTAGCACGAGCCAACATGAGAGGCAGCAAGAAGCGGAAAGTCCTAATTGGCTGGACTGATGTTTGAACTACTAAACTTCTGCTGGAAACCGATGGCCACTCATAGTAACTGCCAATACAAAGAAGCTTCAAGCAGCAATAGGAATGGGGTGAGGAGTAACAATGATAAAACTTGCAGATGGCTTTCATTAAATGGGTTTTTATTGGATTAAAGACACAATTTAGAGTCTACAGTAAAACTGCTTGAAATAGTTTAATCTAATCTTGAAGAGGCTTTTTGACCAAATCAAACATTTTGCTGTGAATTTTTCGACTCCACTGATATTTCCTGGGGGATTCTGGGTTTGAGACAAATAATAAAAAATATAATTTCAAAACAATAATGTTTCTTAGTTTTATCACTGAAAATGAGATATATTTTATAGAAAATGTATGTTTATACTTCTAAGAATAACTGTTATTTTTGCTAGTTATCAGCAGAAGTTATGTCATTGATTATCATGAGTGACTGACAGAACTACGAATACTGTAAGAAGCAAAACAGTTTTCTATGTTACAGTAGTAACATGAAAATACTTATTCCAGTGATGAAACTAGTGGTGATCAACTTTTCCTGAAAGAAAGCTTTTTTCATGCTATATTTGTTCTCTCTCTTCAACCTTTAAAAATATTTCTGTTTTCATAGTAAAAAATTATTATGCACAATCCAAATAAAGTAATATACAAGATTACAGCTCTATTTTCTGCTATATTTTTAGATGTTCACATAAGTTTTCTGAAGCTTTTCTCTTTGGGAATAAATGCACATAGGTAATCTCATGGATAGACACTGAAGCTGTGAGTGAACAAGGTAATTAAAAGTTTGCCTTCTTCGAATAGTCAAAAGAAGGAATTGCCTTACTAGGTTTTTGAGCTTGTTTGTGATTGCTTCAAAACCCAAACTAACTGAAACTTACAAACAACTTCAGTTGCATTTTCCGTCTAAGTTTAAACTGTTCAAAATTAGCTGGGTGCCTCAGGTTCCAAAATCCACCTAGGCTGACTCCCCAAAGGTCAGAGAAATACTTTCTGATTACAGTTCATAAAAAAAAAATGTTTATAAGCATGGAAAATAATATTCATATTTTCAGAAATGACAGAACAAGTGGTGAGGAAGGTTAATGGAAGGAATGGAGCTTGCAATTCTAAAGCAAAGAACAAAAAGCAAACCAACAACCCTACAAAAGATTCAGAAGTCCCATAAGACCAAAACCAAATGTTTTCAAAATCTGCAAAAACCTTCTGGTGTAAAATAATTTCAAGTTTCAATGACAGTGTGGTTGGCAATAAACTGTAAATCATTGCACACAGAGGTTTCTAACTGGCAAGTGGCAAACACATGAAGGCTGTTTTTGTATGCTTTTGGTTTATTTGAATACAATTTTTGAAGTTACTTATAAGAAAATAAGATTTATATAATATTACTGTATTTCTCAGCCCTTTCAATCTCTCTGTTTTCCACTGGATAACTCCAATCCAAGTTAACAGAGTGCTAGAGGCTTGGAGTGATTGTGGTCCTAAATGGCCTGTGAATGTCACTACCCAGGTCCTGGAGAGAGGCTCAAACAGAGGCACAGAAGAGCTGTGGTGGGAGATGTCATGTCTCCTTTTACTTTGTTGGTTTATTTTTTCACTTTTTTCACCTTTAGCTTCATCTTGGAAAAAGTTAAAGAAAAGGAGCTAAGCAAATGTACTTATGGGCACAAGAATGTCGACAGTCAGATGGTTTTGTAACAGCTGCTGCATTGCTTTCTCCTTCATCTTCCAGGAATTCTTTATTCCACCGTATTTCTACCAACAAAGTTAAAAATTAAAGCATATTCCCCTTGTCTGCAGCAGTCACTTCTCCAATGTAAGCCCCTAATGGGGCAGAACCCTCCCAGAGATTCCTCCTGGAGACAAAAAGATGCTTGACAAAATGTTCATTCATAATCTTCCTCTCTCTTAATCTCCTGTGATAACATTTCGGTCACAGGCAGGAAAAGACTTGTCTTCCAGCAGCAGATCCATACCTGATAGGGACAGGAATGGAGAAAGGCCTATGAAGGGCAGTAATTACCTGCATTACACAAGCCTCTGAGGACTCTTCCATGAGGGCCCATGAAAGTCAGAGTTCCCCATCATACCTGGTGAATCAATTTTCAGACACAACCTGAACAACTATGTCAATATAAATCTGTTTTAGTTGCTACCTGCTGTATGGTGCAGAACCAGGTGCAGAGAGGACAACATTCAGCAGTGGCAAGTCATGTGAGTGTTTAACAGCTTCTCAGCAGATTTTGAAAAAAATCTGATTCAGGTTCAGCCTGCAGCCAGTAATATTTCTCCCAGCTCCTGACTCCAGCTGGTCAGCAGTCAGGAGCTTCCTGCAATCTCACTGCCACATTCAATGCGTGTGACTGTATGGTCAGGCGTGACTTTGAGGTACTGGTAGTCATAGGCAGGCATGGCATATACCAGGAGCCTGAACCTTGCCTCAACCTATAGTGACCCTAACAGTCTGTTCAGAAAGTGTATTTATTGTTTTGGAGTGGGAATAATTATCACAGAGAAAAAAAAAGATGACTGTGTATGCTGATGCAGAATTAAAGCAGGCAAAGAGACAAGCAAGAGAGAAGGGATACTCCCCAGGAGCATTTGACTGAAGCTCTACATTAGGGGACAAAAAGAAAGTAGCCAGCTGAGATTGATGTTGGAGAACGAATGTGGTTCGTATTTTATTAATAAAAGAGGTCTCCCCACAAAGGAAATTCCCCACTTGGCCTGGTGATGTAGCACTAAGTGGTAATTGATACATGAAATGACAAAACCCATAGAGCTCTAGTTACACCAGAGTAGACACTCTTTGGGGCTTGTAATTACAGGAAGCTGGCAGACATTCAGATTTCATCTTTGAGAGAGAAAAGCACTTTCTGCTCTCCTGCCAACTGGGTTGACTAAGCTCAGTGCCAAGCTGGACATACCTTCCAGAGTATTTGAAATGTGGTTTTCAGCCTTACCTCAGATTCTTTCACTCTCCAGTTTTCTGGAAATGAACAAATAAAATATTTGTAATGGCACCTGCAGCAGTGAAGTGTCTTGGAGAGAAAAGCCAAGTCTTGCCTTCCAACCAGATGAAGGCACAGCTGAGAAAAAGCAATACCTCAGAGCTGTGTAGGAGGGACACACAAAAAGTTTCATGATGACTGGGGAACAAATGATGTCTCAAGGACAGGATATATTTTTCTGGACACAAGTTCGCTCTCTGGACCCATCCTAATGGTGTGGATTAGGCACTGATGTACCAAACCATGGGGCAAACTTAGTTTCTCAGACTGAAGGCAAATTGACCATGCTGTCAGGGGACATCTATATAGTCAAGATCTGTCATTGCAAGACCTGGAAAACCAGATCTGTCCCCTGTTGCTCTCTTCAGATTATCTCTGTACATTTTCCCTCTGATTTGTTGTATCAGCAATACTAGGTCTGGCCTTGGAGATCTGTGCTGACTGCCAAGGCAGCAGATGATGAGCTATCTGATATTAAGTTAGACCTCTCCACATGAAATATGTAAAACTTGTGGGCAAAAGAGCAGTACCAATACTTCTTGGCCAAATTCTGCTCTCAGTTACACCAAAGGAATGTAAATCATGTCAATATGATTTACAGGAATTAAGGACAGTACATGGCTTGGTTTGGTTTTTTTTTGAGATGATACTTGGATTTTAGTTGTATCTAAAAGGACTGGCCATAGGCAAATCTCAAAGAAAAGTAACACTGTTGTTTGTTTTTCTTTCCTAACTTCAATGTCAGCCCCAGTCTAACAAAGCACCCTATAATATTTGCTTAGGCACTGAATTTGTTAAACTAACTTATTTTTACTGTTTATCCCACATTTCTGTAAAAATGTGCTAAAAAAAAATAATCTGTTAATGCCAAAAGTTCTCAAATACTCTTTTTCACATGCAGAGTGTACACTAGAAGGAGCTTGCAAGTATAACTGTGCTGGAATTTTTATATCAATAAACCCTGGAGGGGTGGTGCAACTCCTGACAGTGCACTGGTTCCAAGGATGAAATAACACATCCTGGCAACTTGAGTGGTTTTCGCCAGTAGAGCTGCAAGGCTTTTTTTTTTTTTTTTTCCTGAGACAGAATACCAGAAAAACTTCTCCTGAGAAACCAAGCAGGGACTCTACATGAGCCAGCTTCTTGGGATGCTCCCCTGGCACACAGGAGACAAAGGTGTGCATCCCTGCTCTGCTCAAATCAGCTACATCAAATCTTAATCCCTCTCCTAGTGAAACATCTCCCCAGCCCTGGTCCTTCTGACTGCCAAAAGATCCTACTATCTCTCGGTGCTCGTCTGTCAGAGCTGCTCCAGAATAGTTTGATCAGCTTGTGGTGAGGATGGGAGGTGGGAGACATGGGTGTCATTCAGGCAACACAGCTCGAAGACGGGTGTCCTGTATCTCTGGACATTTCAAGCAGCAGTGTTTTGGCTGGCTTTAGGGGTAGAGTTCTCTGGTTTTCAGCTGAAGTGCTTGCTGGGGGCCCAAGGAATCGTTCCTGACAAGGATATTGTTGTGACTGATGTGCCCTTTTTAAAAGTACAGCTTTGTAAAAGTTCATGTGTACTGACACAAGCACATTCACATTGTGCTTCACTGAAGAACTTCTGATCGACTCTTGTTGTGAGCTCAGGACAGGCCATATGACCTAAGGGTTATAAGGTGCCAGTTACAGATAATATTTCACATTCTTTCTTAGAAAAATAGTTATGAAACTACTGGATTTTCTTTCCCTACTTTTTTTTCTGTATCTTTTCCAATGCAAAATACTTTGCTCTTCCAGTGGAAACCAATCATTTACTAAATATTTAGTGTAATTCCTATCTCTGTCTCTCATATAGGCCAGTGTTTACACTTCAAAAGCAAGAATTTTTTTTCTCATGCCATAGTCACTCCATAGAAATAAATATAAGCCACAGAACCTGCACAAATCTTTGCTGAGAGACAAAAGTTTAAACACCTTATGGATTAATGTTTATGGAGCCTGTCAGAGATTTAAAACCACGGAGAGAAAGAAAGGTTTTCTTCAGCTCTAAGAAATGAACTTTTTTTCTAATGTCAGCCCTACACTGAAAAAGCCTTGGTAGGTTGTTTGTCTAAGCAGACAGGTCCTTATTTAATTGTTCATGATGTCTTTCCACTTAATTCTTGCTATAAATTTGCCTCTTTGCCACACTCTTTACACTTTAGCTCGGTGTGCCCCAGAGACTTGCAGAGCCAGCAGCTTACCACTAACTCAGCCTAAGGGGAAATGCTAGCAACAAAGACCAGCCTGCCAAAACCCATAAAACTTGCTGCTTTTTGCCTCACTTTAAAACAAAAAAATAATATTGTCTTTTCTCTAAAGTGGTAAAGCAACACATGCCCAAATGAGTTCTTGACATTACCCTACAGGATTTTTTAAGGGTTTTGAAGAAACCTTGGCACTTACCAACACGTTCTCCAAAATGTATGGTTGTTAATTAGTTGAGTAGTCAGCATAAGGAAAAACAAACAAACTGATGGCAGGAGGTGCAAGGAGTGGCTTTTGGTAAGGCAATGGGAAATCTGTGAAAATCACATCTTCTGAGATACTGAATAAAGCCTGAAGGAAAGAATTGATTAAAAGTTCAGAGGTAGTCATGTCTGTTGCCATGTTAACCTACTGTTTTGCTGCTGTCACCATGATTATGAGAATGTACCTGTACTTACCAGCTGGGCAAAAACAGTTAATGAAAATCAAAAACATTAAGAGAAATGGGCATTTTCCCAAAATGCGGTGGGTTTTTTTTCTTTCTTTAAGGTTTAACTGAGCTTCTTGCATTATTTATCAATTTTTTACTCTTTCTGAAGGGAGCTTGGTAAGAAAAGGTGACTATCAATAGACTAAAGGCCATTTCTACCCATCACAAAGCAGAATTTGGCTAGGTCAAGCATAGTAATTTTTGCACAGCTTGCTGATAATACCACTTTCCCACCAGAAATGCCTGCTCCTCTGCATACCCTCAGGAACACTCAAAAACTGACTGTGGGAATCTGCTGTGGACTTGCACCCTCCCTAAGGCCTGTTGGGTAGCTGTTCCTGCTTTCTGCCAATTGTGAGGTCCTTCCCACCCTCCTGCTTATATTTCCAGTATTTCACCTCTGCAGATGGGACTTTTATTTGCCATCATGAGTTATGTTTTCCCACCTAGAAGAGAAGATTTGTTCTGGTTTTCCTTGCACAATCATTGAGGGCAGAAAGGAGAAAATGCGCTTTTCTTCCCTGTGTACCCATTATAAGGAGGGGGTAGGAGGGAAGGGAAAGGGTAAGGAACAACTAGGCTATGCCTGTTTGCCTTCTACTTCCTCATTTCTTAGAAGACATTAATGTCATTGCAAGGTGCCACAGTAACAGCCCCAGAGATGGAAGCACTCTGTTTATGTAGGAGGCAGAAATGGTGTGGGAAAGGACAAGGATGGCTGCCCTGCATGCTCAGGCAGCTTTGCCTCCATCCTGACCTGGGTCGATCTCCGCCAGCGGTGATGGTGATGGTGATGGTGTGCCTCTGGCCCATTTGGGCCTTTGCATCTGGGCTGAGATTTCTCGGTGTGGTGAAGGCTACGCAAACACCTCGTGCCCTCAGATGGCCGGCTTGGGATCAGAGAGCTCTCCTTACATAGGTCTGAGGAAGAGGAATGAGAGGGTTTTGGCTTACAACAGACTTACAAATCTGAAATAGCAAGCTAGTACATAATACAAATATCAATGCTGGGGACTTGAAATAAAAAATATTCATTAACTTTTTACCTAGCTTTTTATTCCACATTTAGGGCTGCATGAAATTTCCACTGGCAAAATACCACTTTTCCTGTGAAAACATTTCCATTTAACCTTTTAGGATTAGGAGAATAGGACCTCTCCCTATTCTTCTGAGAAGCAGTGCATATGGGATGCTGAAGTAGCACATCTTTGAGAGTTGCTTAGGATCTTCCCAGTAGGAAGACGTCCTACATTTTCACATTAAAACTGCTTGCTCCTTCTTTTATTTGTATATATAAAAAAATGCCTCCAAAAGATGATAAGCCATATATCAAACAGGTAGTGATATATGAGATAAACACATGCTACTTCTGTACCAAATGATTTAGAAGCTATTTTATGACTTAGACTTTCTGGTATTATTTTGTGTTCTTGTTTTCTACAGCATCCTATGTCACCTATGTCAGCTAATCCCCTGGCTCTCCGAAAAGCATTTTACAGCCAGTATTTCGCTTCATGTAGTAGCTCTTCTCCTATATGATTTTCATGGTTGGTGCAAATGTACATGCAAGCATAGCGGATGAATTTACCCCTCCACAGACACAGCTCCTCCAGCTGACATTCTCTACACTATGGTTTGTTTCCAAGAATTCTGCTCCAAGAGTCATGCAGCATCCCATGGCTGTTTCCAGACAATCAAGTAGCAGACTAGGTTTGTCAGCAATATTTCCAAAAGGCTATTTTTTTCTCTTTTTCCTTCTTGCCTCTGTTGGTGTTCACATCCTTCTTGCCAACCCAGGTGCTCCTTTAACTCAGCAGCCAGATGGTTTTTCAGGGTTTGGTCCTGATCCCAACCACACCATCCCAGATTCTACATTGAATGAAAGGAAAGCACCTCTGACCACAGAGTTGTGATGATCCAGGAGTGCGATTTAGTACAAGATGAGTGAGGCAACAGCAACGCCTCTCTCTACATTGTAACAAGCAAACTTCTGAGAAGTCTAAAAGAGTGTGCTGGCACTGAGTGGTGGGGAGAGCATAGCAGAACTCTTGTCTCTGGCAGGTGGGAAAGGTACTAGCACTGTTCTCATCCCACAAGATGAAGACAGGGCTTTTTTCTGTGGTTGTTGTGACCCTTAAGAGGTTTAAGGCCTCTTCCTCATACTGACTGCTCACTAAGGTGTGATAAAACTCCAAAAAGTAAGCTCTAATAATGAAAAATGCAACACGCTGAAACTAGAAAGTCTAACTGAAGGATGACACTTTTCAATGCTGTCCGGTTTCCCAAGGACAGAGACACACACGTCTGTTCTTCTGCAGTTTTGACTCCTACAGTCTGTTCCCTCTCTAAAAGGTTGATTTGATGACTTTATTTTAAATGATCAAATTATCTGTGGGCCTGGGTGTTTTGAGATGAGGGTTTGGCTCACCTGTGTAGCTCTCAAAAAACCCCAGATTTCAGCCCCTTGTTCCAAACATTTAAAAATTTCACTCCAAGTTCCATATGGCACAGAACGCAGCTCAGTCATCAGCTGTTTGCTCATAGCTCTGTTAAAACTTAAAGAGGTTTGCAAAGACCATTTTCTACTTAAAAAATTAAGTTTTTGAGCAATTTCTGACTTTTTTAAGAAGTCCCACAAACTCCTACTTATCTCTTGGAGTGCATCTTCTCTACTCCTCACAACAAACACAAAGTGTAACAGCAGAGAATTTTATTGTTCCTTTAAACTAAACATATGGTATATGTGGAATATCACCCATGTCAAGTATGAAAACCCATGAATACAGCTCAATGATACCAAAAGTACAGCAGGGCTGGAGTTTCTCCAGTTTCTATTTGTGAGCTTTTAATTCATGTTCATTTTAAAGACATGGGAGACTTGCTGTTGATGTCAGGGTTTGTTTCAGTATCTTTGTTTAAAAGAAGCTAAGTAATAATGCTTTTCAAGTAAAAAAACCCTAATTACTACTATTTTGTTATTATTTACTACAGATGTAGTCTCTGTCACTGACTGGGATTTAATGATGCTCAATAATGTAGAAAGCTAGAAGAGAAAGGTAGGTCCTAGACATACAACATAGAAATAACTGTTCTGTACTTGTTTGCCTGTCTGTAAGTGCCTTGTATTCTCTAAGTATTACAACTGCTTGCTTGAGTTTTAATATTATTTCCCATTATTTTTCCAAACTTTAAAAATTCATCAAGTGTTTGGTACACCTCAAGTGAAGCTGCAGAATGCATTTGCTTATTGAGAAGTAGCAAACTTGAAAAGCAGGTAAGAACAGAGAATCTGCTTGGTAATTCTTTGAAGGAGGGTACCAGAAATTCATAGGGGAAAAAGAATTGCATTATCCTCTACCAAACAACGCCTGATCCTGCTATGAGAAGCAGACTCCTGAATGCTTACATACCCCCACCAAGTAACTCGGCTTGGATCTAGCAATCCATCCCTGTTGTTAAAGTGATATATTGAAACATAAAAGGATATCCTTTCTATAGCCTTAACAGTCAAAAGACAGATAAGTCTTCCTTTCTCACAGTTAGAATTTCCAAGATCCTTAATGAAACAATCCTGTTGAATTTAATGTAGGATGGTCAACCATCCATAGGATTCTAAAGCAGCCTGCAAAATTCTATAGCTGAGAGATGATTTTTGCTTTTTCTGACACAATTAAAAACATGAAAAGAAAGCATTCATACTCTAGTAAATTCTGCTGAGTATTTCCTGTGTGTTTAGATCCACTGCTGTTAAATTATATAGGATTGCTTCATAAGACTCCCTCATCTAAGGTACGAGTTGTTTTCCTCAACAACTCTAGAAAGACTCATGTGAAGAGGCGAATATATAGACCTCATTACAAGAGTAGAAGTGTAGAACCTCAGGGAACTTGTGTACAAGGCAAAATGTAGCACAGATCAAGTCTGGACATGGTCCTGGTGTGAGGTGGTAGGTAGGTCATAACTGACTCCGGTGCATGACTCAGAAAGTGTCTCCCATTTTCCTCTAAAAATACCTACTTTAGGCTGAATTATTTTCTGGGATGGGGGGCAAAGAAAGGAAAGAACAATTTTTAAGTGCCATTTTTGAATTTCTTTTGAGAAAAAAAAAGTCAGGAAAATTAAAGTAGAGAAAATAATAGTTATTTTAAAACCATAATGTCAGCTGTTTCTGGACTCTAGACTTACCTTTTTGCAGAATTTTGCCCTTTTGGCTATTGCTCTGTGGAAATCCACCCAAATTCAAGTAAGTTATAAACCCTCAAAAACCTGCAGCTTGTTTTTATTAGATATATTTCTTATCAATTCTGAGCATGGATTTTTTCCAACAATGTCAAATCCAAACTGCTGTGTCATTAAGAAGGTCCTGACAGATAAACCAAGTGCAAAGGGACTGCTGCTGATGAATTGCATTTGCCCAGCTGCATTCCAGCAGTGCACAGGAGGACACTGAGCTAAAGGCTCAGCAAGAGAGAGGTCAGCAAGCTACTAAGACCATGGCAGAAGGGAGAGGGGGCATGGGCTTTTAATGAAGGGGACCAGACCTGAACTGGGTAACAAACTGGGATGGATAGGAGGAGATAGACAAGGACTGGAAAGATGACTCTAGGGAGCTGAGACTGACTGCATTGACAAGGCAATGGTAATGAGAGACTTGATGGGGGAAACAGCACTCTCTACGTATGGTATATAATTTTGAGGTAGGAAAGAGGCTTGAGTCATGGTCACAAGAAAAATAGTTCCTTCTGCCTTTGACAAAGGTTGTCAAAGTTTGACAAGTATGTCAAATATTGACAAGTTTCACCCAGCTGAGAGGAAAGGGCTGTGAAGAACCAGGCTGGCAAAATGTACTTCACTGCCTACTACAGCAACTGGAAATCTGCTATCTCTGTGTGAGATGCTGCTAGTTTGAGACTAATAGAGGTCTGGTGCACTTGAAGGGCCTCAAATATGCTCTGACTTGGGAGGTGCCATATGATAGCTTTATTTTCTTTTTCCCATTTAAAAAGCCTTGAAGATATTACAGGCCACGCACACACAGATGTGTGTGAATACTTCTTTGATAATTGCATAATATAGAACAAAACCTTTTGAAAAGGGGTTTTTTCAAATTCTTGTGAGTGTGGGCACTCACTGAGATGTGGAGGTGCTGCAACTAGTTTGTTGGCTGCACGCATTGAACATTGTAGAACCTGGAAAAGTCAGCAGTAGGTGTCTCAAGTAGGGCACTCAACTTTGACTGTAGTCAATACTTCTCTTCACCTTGGTTCACAATGCACGCAGCTAGTTCTCCAGAGAGCATGCTCTATCCTGAGTCCTGGCTGAGCCACGTGTGACCATCAGAATCACAGAATCACAGAATATGCTGAGTTGGAAGGGACCCACAAGGATCATCAAGGATGTCAGATCTGAATGCTTGAGGAAATTGCCACTTGTGTGCTGGGAGCATGACACTTTACAGCCTCCCTAAAGCCCTTTCGTGCCAGGGTCCTCTCACACAACGATGCGTACACGGAGAATAAAGCAAGCCCTGATAGCTTCAGAGTCTCTGATAGTACCACT
>JAWWLV010000121.1:40337942-40375148 GCA_035041135.1 Platyrinchus mystaceus
CTTTTTTTTTTTTTTTTTTTTTTTTTTTTTTTTTTTTTTTAAGACCCTAATTTGAAGCACCTTGAGACTGTCAGATAATATATACTATTCTAGTTAACAGATAAACATTGCAATTTATTTTCAAGTTTGCTTTCACAAATGTATAAACAGAATTTACATGACAGTACATTTTATGTTCTTTTTCTGTACATAAAAAGCGTTCTAAATATTAGCATGGAAGTAAACTGAAAATGGTACCAAAACTTAGTTTGTCCAAATGTAAAATAAGAATGATTGGCATTGTTATATTATCTTTAGATGATATAAACCCCAAATGTTGTCAAAGCCTTTTAACATATGTATATAAATCAATGCTGAATTAACCATCATTCAGTGAGGGGTTGCCTGCCTTACAAAAGGGAAGAAAAATCTGGCCAAGGTCACTTCGGCAAACTCTTTTCAAAATTAAATGTCATAGATTCATGTGGATGTATTTGACTTCACCGTTATCTGAGTGATATCTGAAGTCCCTCTCTTCCTTCTTTCACCCATCCAGAGTGTACATTATTCTTTTCTGTACCTTATGGTAATGTACTTTATTAACTATGACCAGAAAAGTCAATCCTGTTGGAATTACCCACTCTCTGCTACCAAAAAGGTAATGATTTTGAAGACTTTAAACTTTCAGACTGAATTAAACTTGAACATTTCAATAAGCATAGCTAGCCTTGTCAGTAGGGTGGGAGCCCACACTAAATTTTCAGCTGCCTGTGCTCTTACAGAAATGGCTAATCCATACCAATACTAGACTACATTAGAAATCCTTCTATAAAACAAGTAATGAACAGGCAGACACCCACAGGAAGAAAACAACACACACACACACACTGATGCACACATATGTTCTACATCTTCCCACAAGACTACACTTTGAATGAGGCAGGTTTATTTCTACTATTTCTGTCCTTACCTATTTAAACAACAACAAAAAGCAGTGGTATTACAGCCACAAATACCACTAATCATTCTTTACTCCTGTAGTCATTTTGCTTATAGCTCACAGACTGTATAACCCCTGTCCACATGTTCCTTTCTCAAATATTCATGTATAGGTGCTGTATAATTATAAGGAACAACAAACCCAGGCTGTGTTGAAAGACCAAGAAAATATATGTCTTTTTTTCACCTGCTGTGCTTGTGTGTGATGACTGAGAATGGCCATTATTTTCTACACATCAAATGAAGATTTTATTTTTATTTGTGGTGTGAAGAATAATAAATAAAGGCTGATATTTTCATAAATAACCAGAGGCCGTGGGAACAGATCATGCTTCACTGTGGACCTGAGTTTCATAAAATCTACAAGATGATTACAGAGAGGGAGGTCACATCCCTGATGTCAGCACACTGTCACGGGTATACTCATCTTTCCTGGTGGTGGCAATATCAAGGGCACAGTCTCCTTTACTGCAGTGGTAAATCTGACATTAGATGAATCTTAGCAATGACATGGTAATAAAATTAAACTTCCCTCTAGCAAAAGTAACTTTAAAGCGAACGTCACTTACCAAAAGGTAACTATATGGATCAGAGGTTTTTTTCCCTGCCTGGGTGCTGAACAGCTCTGGGCTCTAAGCTACAAACTGCATTTTGGTTTGGTAGGGAGGGAGGTATCAATCTTCATGTTTTTATGTTTTTCATCTGTCTAAACAGATCTCTGGGCTGTTTTAACTTTATGTCCTTGCTAGCTCCAAAAGCAGATCAAGTATTACTATCAGAGAAGACTTTCAGTAGTTCAAACAGCTGTACCTCCATTTAATTAGGAATAATATATTTGCATTTTGCTAGGGCAGAAATGGCGCAACAACCACCCATGACTATAGTACAGGTGAATATGTAATTTTCAGATGTTGGAAGCTTTGCAAAAATCCAATAGCAAGAAATTACAGAGTTTTTGCAGAAATAACAGTTCTAAGAGATTTCTGATTACCATCTTATGAATGCAGTCTTATTTGAGTGCAGATTTGCAAGGCTTCCTACAGCCTTGATAATAGCCATCAGGGCAATTTCTGGCAGGCAAATGCATCAGAGTAGTCAGCAGGTAGTTGAAATGCAACAGCAGTTGACAGTCTGGTACCCTGGTCTTTATGGCTATATTTAAAGTAAATGTGAGCGCTGTAATGTGTCCCTCTCTGCCCAAACTGTGGACCCAGCCAGAACTCAACTGGCTCCCTGTCTGTGTGCCAGGAGGAACATGAGAGGTGGTCAGATGCACACCTGAATCTTTATTGGGGAGCCATGATATGCACGAGAGTCTAAGAGTTTCAGAATTTCTGTGGGTTCATTGGGTAGGCCACAACTACTTTGAGTTTGTACCAATCTTGGCCTCTTGTCATCAAAAATTACTCTGCTGAAGTTGTTCCTGGACTCTCATCTTCTGAGTAGGACCATATTGCAATAACAGACAAAATGAAGGGAAACATAATATTCCTGTTATGAATTTCTAACTGAGCCACAGGGATGCATGTGAGAGGAGAGCATTATTTGGTGTTATATTTATTGTTATTTCAAATGAACAAACATTGGCAACAGAACAATGGCCTTCATTCTGGAAAGGTAGTCTGGGAGCTGTCTCATAAGAAACTATGAGATCTGGAGGAACTGAAGCCAATTTGGCTGCTCCTGTTTTTTTCTCCCCTTTTGTCAAATACTAATCTTATGTTACAGAAACTATCTTAAGTAGCCTTGTCCTTTTACCTTATTTATGGAAAGCCACGTAACACTCTGCAATTCTTGTAACACATTATTGGAACCTTTTTGCAACGCTGTATTTTTATTCTGCTCTGTGAGATGCACCCATTCTTTCTGGATATATGAAACCAATGGGAGCTGAGCCTTGTTGACATATTGTATTAGGGCAGTGGGCATATTGAGGATGTAGGTACTTTTGTTTTGAAACACAATGCTTTGAAGAAAGCTCACTTTGTTCCTCCAGTAAGTATGTTTATGATCACTGCACTTACCAACACACTTACTTTGGCACTGTTTACGCTGCATTTTTGAAACCATCAACTTAGCTTTTATCTCAGTTGCGGTGTTGTGTGTGTGGATGTACTTGTATAAACAATAGGGCACAAGTGTTTCTTATTTTAAAATCTTGATGACTTATACCACAAACTATTTAGTCTTTCAAAGCCTTTCTGAATCATGTGTTTCCCTCAATACAATCAATAGATCTTAAAAAGTAAGAAATTTTACTTGAAATCACTTCTTGAAATGAACACCTCTGCCTGTTAATAGTTCCTTTCATCGAAATCTGAATATTTCTGGGAACAATTGTTTTCTTTTTCTCCCTTGGCACATGCTTCATGAGTATTCAATAGCATTTAATGCACTGGATAGTTTCCACAACACTCACCAATATAAGATGGACCACTAAGGTAGTTCAGGAAAGGGAAGCTAAACACAATCACAGCTTTCCAAGTTAAAGACCCATTTGGATGGCGCCTGTGAACCAAAACATTTGGAAAAGTTATTCTAATTATGACTGAAAAACCAAGACCATAAATAAAACTGTAAGTGGCTCCAGATCCTAAAAACATTGTTACTGCAAATGGGCATTAGTACAACCAAGGGTACATCAGCTCTGAAAATAAAACACTTTCAACAATACTTCCTTGCAATAAACTCTCAAGACACTTCTCACTAAAGAAGCAAAACCTGTGGGATTTGTTATTGAAAAAGTCAGCAAACTTTTGATCAGGGGTCAGAAGTAAATTTTGCACATGCAGCCAACATAAGCTGCACCTTATAATGTAGGAGACATAAATGGAGATGGCAAGTTGACTGCACACCTGTAAGATTTTAAAACCAGAAGTGGAGAATAGAAATGAATTTGAGTGGGGAGGGAAGAGCAGGACAGAAGAAACAAAACATAGATCATGCATATTGTGGCTATTTTTGATGCTATCATCTGTTCCCTATTGCCTACTGAATACCTCGAGGAACATCTGTGTGGATTCCTTGACAGTTGGCAAACCTCAAGGTTTGGTTCATTTTGAGAAGCCTCCAAAGGTTTAGCTGCTATCCAAAACCTATCTGAACCCTGTTGGTTTGGAAATTGGGCTATGGATGCTTTCAAGATCTGGCTTGCTCAGGACTTTGCTCATGTTTCCATTTCTTCAGCCAGACCAGCCTCACCACAGGCGCAGCCATTTTCACGGTATTTTGGTACTTCCATTTCCTGTCAGTCCTGAGACCAGGAAGTGCAGAGGCGCCTGAAAATTAAAAACTGACTAAGAAAGAGTTGGAATCAAAGACCTATTTTTGAACAGCAAATGAAGGTCTGAGTTTGGTTCAGGAGTGACATTTTTTATCTGAACAAATTCTGATGTTCTTGGGCGATCTGCAGAGTGAATGGAGGTTACACCTTGCAAAGGATTCAGAGATATCCAAATATTTTGTGTTTTCTTTAGAATCAAAACTCATGTGTGTCTTAATTTTCTGGTTGATTCAATATTGTTTTGTGAGGGAGATTTTTAAAGAGTTGACATAATAGATTCATGTTGAAAGCCATTTCACAATGAAAATTTGGAATGCCTTCTTCAGAATTTATGAAGTCAAAATACCTTTTGACTGTGTGAATACTGCCCTAGTGATGCCAATCATTTTGTTCTCAATGGCCCTCTGTAGTCTCATGGGATATGCTTCTGTTGACATTTCTTTATTCACTTCTGGTTATTAATTGATAATCACTGCCTTAATATTATCTACAGTGGGAGATAAAACACTTTCCAGTGCAACATTGGAGGTGAGCCTGAAAAGAGGAAATGCTTCAGGAAAAATTTACACTTTACAATATGCTAATGTTACACAGAATAGTTTTTGCCAAAGGAGAAGGAAGGATAACTTAAGGTGTAGCAAGATATTGTCATAAGCAAAAAAACTAAGCAGAGAATGGAAGGTATAGCACAAATACCTGCATTATTTCCCTTCACTTTTTCAATCTTTGTCTAGCTACCCCATGTACAGAGGGAATTGGTCTGAATTACAGCTGTTGCTGTAGTGGTGGTGTTCATGGGACACGAGGACACAAATGTTGGTTATGGGGAGGTGAAAGCTGCCCAAAAGCAATGGACTGGTTTTTATATCAGTGTGGTAAGGCTCAGTATCATAGGGTTTCTTAATATGACTTTACCAATTTATCAGTGGTCACCAAGCAACAAAGTTAATGTAATGTCACTTCGTACCACAGAACCCGTGAAGTTATTTTTGTGTCAGTGTCCCAGATGAAAGTTTTAGCCAGTCCTTGCAGAAGAAATCACTTTGATGAGTTAGTAACTGCCCTTCAGTGATCCCCCCCGCCCCCCCTTCTAATTTATTACCTTTTAAAAATGACCACTAAGTGTTTCATCAGCTGTTGAAAATCCAGGCTAATAGAGAATGCAACCTAGAATTCTTGTTGGGACGGAAAGAGAAAACATTTCCTGAAGGCAATCCTTTCCAGCTCTCTCCTTGGCTTGCTCAATGTGCTGCTAGAAAACTCACTCAAGAATGTTTACCTCATACCTATCCAAAACCTAGCATTTTTTTCTTCTTTTACTTTAGGCTGCTTGTTCTGTCATCTTCTGAGACACTGACTCTTTTGTGCTACCTTAAATTTGTTCTGAGGATGTAATAATATACTTTCCTGTCTTTTAGGTGTTCATTTTTTAAACTGTATACAAATTAGCTGTCATACACATACTATAAATCTTTTATGCTTCCTAGAGCACCTAAAGAGTACTTACACGAAGACAAAGAAAAATTCCATTGGTCTGGAATGCTCGTTCTTTATTTATGCCATGGCTGCATGCTGTATTTTACAGATTTTTTAGGATAAAATTGCTGCCATAAAGTACTCACAGTTTTTTTATTTGGGCTAGATTTATCATACATTTATCAACTTTTTTTTTTTCAGAATTAAAGCAAGATACTTTCACTGAGTAAGCAGTGTAAGAGCTCAGGAAACACCTGTACATTTTTTGAAATGAAAGTAGTGACAGATAAAAATTTTAGTGGTAATCAGGATGGACTCACTATGATCCATATAGCAAGCTGCAGTACAGGGAAAACCTGCAGATTGTAGGCATTGTAGATGTCAGGATGGGAAAGCAATTACTCAGTTTCATTATCTTTCTCTTGCTTTTATCTGGAGTAAAGCAGAAGAGTGGTGGAGTTTAGTTTGAGCAAAAGTCTATCATTGAGTGTCATTACTAATTTAAAATAGGTTTAGAAGGGATGGTGACATTTTGGTGGACACACAGACCATTTTAATCATAACCACACAGACCATATTTTAACCATAACATGTTTGCATGTTTACTTGAACAGAATTGCTGTTAAATCAGACCACGTGTCCTGAAGTATCACAGAGCACAAAGTATGTGGTCTGTTTGGGATCTAGATCATGCAAAGTAGAGAATTCTTCTTCCCAAACCTTTTCCTTTGCTAGGTGTTGCTCTCCACGGTGGCATCTTTCTGCTAATGGTAAATCTTAGAGTCTGTTTGGAGAACACAAGGTGGAAATATGACACTGACAGCATCTCAGAAAGATGGTGATATTAAAATGCGAGAATCTTTTCTCAGTGAGGCTGATAAGTGCATGCCATGCTGATATCAGTGCACTTTTCTTCAGCCTAACTTTCTATAGGCATCCAAACACACTAGATTCTACTTGGGACTGTGAGGTGAACTTAATGGTCTTAAAAGGAGAGTTACTATTAGTTACTATTAGAACTATTAGGAAGACACTTTGAACCCACCTTACAACTGTCTCTGCTTCAGTTGTCCCGGTTAATATATTTGTCCTCATGCCCATCTGTGTGGGTAAAGAATTATTTAATGCATTAAATCTTAGTGTTTTAATCAGTTCTCCTTCACTTTAGAATCCATATTGATGCCACTTAGTGAAGACAAAGGGGTGCCTGTGAAGCTGACCCAAGCACTGTAAGGTTGTATTTGTCAAGTGCTGTGGTCACTGTTTGTCACCTTTTTATTCCAATAGTGCAGTGTAATACTGCTCATGTCCAGAGAGCGGTCTTCCTGTGATCTGATGTGCCTGCTAGAGTTAAAATCACTGAAGAAAATGTCACCTTTTAAAGTAAAAATTTCTACCAAAGAAATGAAATCAAATAAGTGAAACCTGGTCCTGAAATAAGTATGCTACATTGTAGTGGAGAATAGCACATATTCAAAGATACCTTGAAGAGAGTACAGGAATAAAAAACTGTTGACAACAAAGAAACTAAATAAGGCTTTGACTTGATGTTAGGTTTGTTTGTTTAGCAAATGATCTCTGTTGTGTAGGCTGTTTTTTGGTGTGGGAAGAGAGCCATCGAAGGCTGTAGGGCAAAATGAAAAGCAGGGAAGGCAAGGGGGGGATCTCTACAGATATTTCTCCATTTCTCCTGCTGTCCATTCCCTTGCAAATACAAAGGAGTGGCATCACTTGCGCAGCATCCTCAGTGGCAGGGTGATCACCTATCTTCTCCCATAACACTTCAGAGATCCACCACGGGAGGGAGTGCAATAGCAGCGCGGTCTGCCCCGTCTTCTCTGGGAAGGGCTGAAAGGAGGGAAAGCCCTTGTTTCCCTGCCCAGCGGCGTTAGAGCTGAGGGGAGGAGGGAGAGAACTGGGGACCTTGATTTTTCAGCATTTGCCATTCAGTTGCCCATCAGATAGGCACTCAAATGGGAAAAATCTCAAATGGAGAAAAGTCTCAACAGAAACTATGGAAAGGTAGAATTCAGTTCTGCAAAAAGAAAGTGTCTTTTATAACATGGCTTGCCTTGACATTAATTAACCATTTGCATTGTAAGGGCTCAGAGCAGGCTGGTGTGGACAAGAGGGAATATATGGCCTAACGTATGAGCTGCTCTTGGCTGTGGAACACCAGGAGGGGTTCATTCTGCGGAAAGCCTGTTAATATGGCCTGTTAATTTCATTCCATGCATCCATACTGTTTCTTTTCACAGCATTTCATTACACGGATTCTGGTGAGCAAGACAAAACAAAGTGAACAACTTACTTTTCACACAGTATTTAATGGGATTGTATTTCAGACGGTGTCCTCCTGGGAAGGCAGTTTTCAAGTATGCCAAATTTTTGATGGATTTCAGTCTAAGTGGATTTAGTTGCAAATCTGAACTTTGAACTGGAGGTTTTATCTTTCCATCATGTTTACTCCTTGAAATGTTCCATAAATTCCATTTCTGAGAGAAAGGGAAAGATTTTTTGAAAGAAGGGTTCATTTGGTAAATTGCTCTTCTGTTTGTTTCCCTTTTCCAGGTGCTGAATAACTTCCAGAGCAAAAGTTCTGTCTTTGCTTTGTGATAGACTTCTGTTAATTTGCAATAAAATTACAAGACAATACTCATGCATAGATAACCGATTTCATTCTGAAGAAAAAATGGCAAAAAAGCAGAGCTCAAATGTTTACTTGTCTGCAATTAGTGCAGCGATTTTCTCCAGTGCAAAATGGATATGAAATGCTGCTCTTATGAAGTATCAGTATTTATGTTCATTAGATGCAAGACCAGGAGAGATATATGGCAATAAGAGAGTTGGAGTATTTCCTACTAGATGGCAAAGGTAGATCTGACACCAAGACTGAACGACCAACAGAGATTGCTTTATGCATCTTTGTGGCTGGTGACAAACTCACAGAAACTCAGTAGACACAGCACTTCTGGTTTGATAGAGTGACTGGTGAGATAATCACAGGTTCACAATATATGTAGTATTGAGGTGAAAGCAAAGAAAAGAGCTAGCTGAAACCCTGCTGGTAGGAGAAAGCCCAGAGGACCTGGAAGCTGATGTCCTTTGGGACCTGTAGTTGTGACTGGGCTCTCTCTGGCCTGTGCAGATTTTTCTCCAATATTCTCCTTCCCCATACAGTTGATCTTTCCTTAGTACATCTTCCCCAGTGTTTGTGTGCCTTGTCTATGTATAGACTATAAGCTCTTTAGGTTTGTACAGTGTTTTGGGCAAAAGAACCTCCTTCCTGGTTAGCCTTCTTGGTCTACTATCATTATCAAATTCAGTTATAAGCAAGAGTAAATCTTGAATGACACCTGCTTGCAGGTGAGGCGGAACACAAATAATGGAGGATATACAAGTAGTAGAGTTCATCAGGCAGTTGTGGCTGCTTTCTGCTTCTTTACATCCTCTACAAAGTATCCAAGCTGGCCGTTCTGTATAGACTTTTGTGTGTGTGTATATATATATATATGTATATATATATACACACAAAATTGAAGGAATTGATTCAACACTACAGAAAACAATTAGAAAAATTGTCTATTCCCTGGCCTTGTCATGCTGCTGGTAGAAGGGCTCTGCAGAGCGCAGAAGGCCAAGTGTCATCTGCTTGGTATTTCCTGACTTGTGAGAGCTTAGGGTTTCAACCTTATCATTGCTCTAAAGCTGGGGTTCTCAAGCTGTGGTATGTGTTTCCATTCATACTGCAAAATTCTTTTCTCCCCTAAAGAAAAAAGAGCCCTGAATTAATGCAGTCTAGTCTTTCCTGCAAAGAATTATGGGAATGTTTGGATGCCTCTTCCCAGTTTTGCACATAGCTCAGCATGGAGCTGGAAGCTTCTCTAACCAGTGCCCTTCCCTACCTTTTCTTGAAGGAGAAAAGAATGTGGGTCTGGATGCAAGAGGCTTCCTTCCTGTGAAAGAACTGAAAGCTGTTCTTGCTGCTACATTCACCACCTCTTGAATATACTCTCTTTTTCTATAGCAGCGGCACCAAGAACCCTTTGGGAAACCTGGCCCAAAGGTTTTCTTGACAAACTCGAAGAGGTGTCAAGCATTATCAAGAAGCACAGATCTTCTTCCTATAGGCATCCTGGGGCTTCAAAATGTTATCCATCAGCTGCAATAAATTCCCTAGATTGCTATCTTCTCTCTTAAGACTACCCACGTTAGTCATATATGTGTATTCAGGGGTAGACTCTATACATTTCCATTAAAAGCTTTTCTTCCTTTTGTTTTCCAACAAAGACCCCATAAAAGCTTAAAGTTCCCTTGGGCTTAATAACCAGAATATCAGATTTTTTTTCCCCCCTGAAATTTATGTAATTTGATCTGACCACTTTTATCTGCTATTTTTTTGTTTATGTGTTTTGGTCTAAACCAGGGAATGATGCGTAGGAGTTTTGTATTACTTTTCATTTGACAAGATTTCTAAATTGTTAGGTTTTTACCTAACAACTTTTTTGTGTTGGAGATGCTGCAGGGCAGCTGCATTTGTTAGTTGATGAATTTGTGTTATCTCAAGACTGAAAAGAACTAAAAGAACACTATTTCCCTTCAAATCTCAGATCATGTCACTTCAGGAACTGCCACAGGCAATATTTGGTTTTATTTTAGTAGCTCTCTTGATTGTCATCCTAAACAATGAGAAGAGAATAGAGAGAGCTTTTAGTGCCTGAATTGCTTATTATGACAGGAGCAGTCAAAAATTCACACAGATTCTCTGCTTGTTACAAAAGTAAATTATTCCTCTAAAACTGCTGTCCTGTCTTCTCAGCACACCTGAGGGTGAGGAAAGTCCCAGGTGAGATTCATTTTACAAGCATGTCAGGAAGTCACAGTCTTTTCACACAAGTAAGAAGCAACCAGAAGTGTCCAATGAAATTAGGAGGTTAGAAATAGGACTAATCACTTGTAAAAACTATTTCCACCTGACAGCAATTAAAGCAGTGTCAGAGATGCAATGAAATTCCCTCCAGGGATCTTCACAAAATTGAGTTAAACATTAGAAAGAGTGTGCATGATGGATGGAAAAGTTTGAGAGAAATGACAAGTCTATCAAAGCTGAAGGGGGTCACAGTTCATATTCTACAGCTATTTTGTGGTATGCAGGATGTCTCTCAGGAAGAGCCCTGCAGCTATCTGCTGTCAACAACAGCAAAGCAGGTGTGCGTGTGTGTCTGAGAGAGGCAGAACTACATGCTTTCTCTTTCTCATACTTGATGTTTCTTGGTTGAATATTAGGTCAACATCTTTTAAAACGTCATGATTATTTTTTAATGTTTCTCATTTTGCTAGAAAACTACTGTTTAATGGAGTGAGATTTAGAAGTTGTTGTCAAAGTATAATTGGAGCTGATTATGTAATTTCCTATGAGCTCCTCTGTGACTGTGAAATGGCCTGAGGGCTGCATATGTCATATGCACACATTCTGTGTCCTGCATTGATTAAAAAGGGGTGTGATGCATGCCAGGTGTCTCCAAAGCAGTTCAAATGGTGAAGTGACATAGGTGAGGGGAAAGGAGATGGTTTGCCCCCCCAGTACACTGTTTTGAGAGATCAGAAATGGTTCTGCCTCACTATGCTTCAGTCCTTCCTGATAAATAGTGTTATCGCGACTGCAGCTTCTGTCTTGGCCCTCTGGAATATCAGTTTGCTTTTGTGCACCCTCATATGACTTGGACAGCAGAAATGCCTAAGGCAGAGACTCAGCTGAAGGGGAGATCTACAGTCATGTCATGTGGCACGGATATAGGAGGCTGCAGGTTCAACTGTACATGGGTGCCAGAGTGTTTGTGTAATGGCAATTCTAATATTCCAGAGTCTTGGTAATGGGTGTGTCCAGCTTTCTCCACAACATCCTCCTGAGTCCAGTGGGAGTTTGAGCAAGGCAAATTGGGGCACATGTCTGTCCTCTTGGGTCTGGAACAAGGGAAACTATTTGCTCTCTTGAAAGGAATTAAGAAGAATAAACTTGACTATGGGTTTTCGCCATAAGGGCAGGAGTGTGCAGAAAAGCTTGGATATAATTGAAGCACCTGAAACTGATGCTGTTAATGAGCATGTTTGTATATGAAGCCTTGGAGATGTGATAAAATCTGTTAGTCTGTATGTATCTGGGTGGTGAGATTATTCATAACAGAAACATGTTGGCAACTTTTTGTACATACAAATAGAAGTTGATCAACAGGATACCACTGGACATATACTGTCCAGAGTACACCTCTTCCTGGTCTATGCTGCTACCAGATGCTACTTCAGCATACTTTCTTGAATCAACCCTGTCATCATATTTATCCTTCTTACATATCATTGGAAAATGCATGTGATTACAGAACTTAAAGAACTTTAAGTTATGCTGAAATAGCCATCAATTTGTGAAATAAACTTGTTAAAATCCTGTCTTTCACTCTGCGGGGCAAATATAGCTCACTTTCTTAATATGAGGTTGGTAAGTTGGAGCTAAATCCCAAAACTATTACTTTAAGACTGTCAGTTCAATTTTTTGTATTTTTTTTTTTTTTTTGTGAAAATGATTGTTTTGATCTTGCTGCAAAGGGAGAATCTCTTCAAAGACACAGCCATTCTTAAATGACATGCTCTATGAAGGCTCCAAAGACTTCTGGGAGCCAAAGATTGGCTGAAAGATACCTGAACATGGTGGAAGCACTGGCTCAGGTGAAATAGAGGTGGAAGAACTTGGAAAAGACACTATTCAAAGTCAATAGAATGAGAAGCTGTGCTCATGCCAAAAATGACTGAAGAAAGAAGCTTGTGTCTCAGTATTTTTTTCTTTTTTTTTTTTTCCCCCTCAGAAACAGTGAGTTTGTTTCAAAATAAAATGGGTTATAAATAAAATGGGCTATAAATAAAATGGGCTATAAATAACATGGACACATTTTTATTAAATTCTTTTCCTGTAAACAAGCTATAAGGCAATCTCAAAAGGATTCATATTACATCAGTCACATTGACTATCCGCACATACAAGCCTTCCTAAATTAGAGCTAAGGCTATGTATGTGTATGGTTCATCAACACAATCACTAAGAAAAGCTCATAGAACTAAGATATCTGTTATTCATTCTGACTGCATTATATGGGCAAGCCCATTCAGTGTGCATTGGTTTCATAATACACTTTGTTTTCCGAGCTCATCCCTCTCAATCAGTCCTGCTGTCCCCCATGGCCTGAAATCCTACCTGAGCTTGATTGCAGTATATCAGGTGAGGCTCCTGCTGCTTACCTGCTGCTACCGTAGTTGAGACGCTCCGATGTTGTCCAGAAATGTTTACTTACTGTGTTAGAACTCCTACAGATTGCATATGAAAGCACAGAACATGGGAGTTTGTGTTTTCAACAGGCAGCCTGTGTTTTAGCAACTGTGTGATGCATGAAACAAGTTAATACTGTCATTTTTGTTAATATCGCCAGTACTCCCCCATGTCCATTAACCTGAAGCTGTGAATGGTGCTATAAAAAGAAGGACTGGTCTTTCAGCATGCAGGTCACTTGTATTGTTGCAGCACATTGATCAAAGGTTTTAAGCCTTTTCTAGCCCAAGGATCTCTGCTGCTCACTGTTTTGCTTTCTCAAATAGCTGTTGACTATATGTCTCTCAGATAGACTTTTTTCTTCATCATGTTTTTTATATCAAAGGTAAACACCACTGTATTATTGCTATTTCATTTTCCAGATTGCATTAGGATCTGTGCCATGAGAATCCATTTAACTGTTATAGCATTGTTCAAATACACTGTAGCTTGAATTGAACACTTGACAGATTTAGCCCAATGGACTGTGAGTCCAGATGTTATCCTTCTTCTACTCTTCACCTAATAAAATACATACCAAGTACCTTGTTACCCTGGGGATAATTTATCTGCAGCACTCAACTTCATTATAGACCCTTGCCTTTACCCTGCTTGAGAATGGCTGATCTGTCTGGTGAAGTGCAGTCTCACTGTATGTAGTAGGTTGTTTAGGAATTTGTCTGGAGACCTCTGCCTCCTAGAAAATATATATCAGGGATTGGGAGCTAGTCTTGAAGCTCTGATGAAGGCCAGGTTGGTGTCAGCGTGCCTACAATATCGCTCAGAACTTGAGGAGACAAGCTGGTTCAAAAAAATTTGAGCAAATATTTCTGCTTTATTCCTAGGTGACCAGCAAATCACTGCTGTGTGTCTGATTGACAGCTGAGTCTAGGAACAAGCTCACACAGGAGGCACAGCTACAGTTGCCCGGTTGTTGCTGTTCAGTTGCCATCCTCTCTATAAAGCCTAGCTCATTAAGAGCCATTGGAAACTGAGTTGGGAAAAAGTATGATTTCCTCACCTAGTTAAAGAGCATTTTTGAAAGGCTAAAAATGATATCAGCTTTAAGATGGGCGGAAAAAGTAGAGAGAGAAAAGTTACACATGTCCAAAGATAGGTACATATATATTTGAAGGATCAAAAAGAAAAACACAAAAGAAGAAGGTTTTAATCAGTATCACATACAAGACAGGCATCTGACTCCTGGCAGCCTAGAGAAATGCTCCCTTCTTGCCCCACTCATGTACATGCATTTACTGAATCCTCCGTTTGTTTTTTCTTCTTTGTTTGGGTTTTTGTTTGTTTAGGTTTTTTGGTTTGTTTTGTTTTTAACTAATTTCCTCATTTATGAATAGATAGCTTTTCATCATCTGAAATTTAAAAGAAATTGTTATCAATAACAAAGCAAGTGAAATCTTTGGTAGCCAATCTGATTAGCTGAATGACTGTTTTCTTTCACGATAAGAATTATGTAAGCAAAGCTACAAGTGATTAAAAATGATATTAGCATAAAGAGAGAAGGAACGAGAAATGTGGGCATTTTTTTTACAAGTTTTTTAAAGGGCAATTGGCCTATGAAATGTTGCATTTTTTGAGAGAGCATTTCTTTAACGAACTTCTCTTCTTTTTTAAAGTTTTCTGTAAACTCTGGATTTTATTGAAATCCTGTGTTTATAGTGCTAATGTCTTTAAAGAGATGGAGAAGCAGTCACTGTATTGTATTCTAGAGATGTGTAGTAATGCAAAAGAGTTTTGTTTCCTAAAAGAGCTAGCAGAAGACAAAAATGCAGGAAATCTACCAATTTTTTAGTAGAAGGGGTTTTTAATTGGAAGGAACTTCAAGCAGCTGCAGTATTTCATGTGCAGTGTAACATGGATGCATTTACAGGTTACTATAGTTATAGTTTCGTGGTGTAGCAGGATATCTGCTAAATAGCAGTTAATACAATTTTAAAAGTTTCATAAACTGATTCTACTTCAGTGAACTTTTTCTAACCTGAGAGGTATTCTACAAAATTAGCAAACTCTTCAGCTTCTCTGACTTAGATCCTTGTTAATAACAATAAAAATAATTTTATTTCAATATTGAAGACAACATAGAAGTACTCACTGTTACCTTTTTTCTCTTGAGAATTACCTTTCTTCTCTTGAGAATTTCTTCTGATTTTTAATATGAGAATATCCATTTCTGATGAAAGATTTGATGTGCATCAACAATGTGGCTCATTTAAAAAACAGTGTATTAAGCCCACTGTTCATAAAACTGTAGCTTTAATACAAAGTAGCTAAAATGGCCAAGGTTTTTGCAGATTTTACAGAATACTTTTCAGCCTTGAAATAGCTTATAAAGCCAGGCTCTATTCAGGAAACACTTAAAGGCATAATGAATACTGTTTAATTGTCATGCAAATGAAGGAAAATCTCCTAGGTACATCTGAAATATGGGCAAAATTGATATTTGAGTTTTGAATCATTATTGACAAGAGACTGAGATAAGACAGGTCAAGTTGTTGTTACTTTTGCTAAATTTGTTTCTGACCAGGCATATTAAATTCTTCACAGACAGCTGCAGATTTACTCCTGCAGAAACAGGAAAAAAAAATCCTTACCCAAACATGCCTTTGAAAAATCCCAAGCTCTTTTGTTTACGTATTTTTAAAAGTATCTTTGGTTTTATATAGAAAATTACTTTTTTTTTTTTTCCAGTGGACAAGCACAGTTCCTTTACATTTATATCACTTGCATGATCTTAGTGTCACAGTGACCTTACCCATATCAAAATCTTTAGTGTCAAAATAGTCCAATATTTTTCTCCAATTACCCTAATTACCCAATGTCAAAACATCCCTGTAATCCAGTCTAAACATATTTGAATCCAACAAATTAGCACATGTAAGACTTTTTTCTCATATTATTCAATTAAAAATGAATTCCCCTTCCTCAGTCCAAAGAAAATCATTACACATCCCTCTCAGGAGACCAATTCCTTTCTACTTGAACCACTACAACTGCCTCTTTATATGGTAAAAAATGTAATGTAAAAGGCAAGAAGTCTACATTAGAGTGTCAGGTGCTGCAAGGACCAGGGAGTGGGAACAGTGGGGGCCCCCTGTGGGCAGGCAGAGCCTGTCCCACCCTGCAGTCAGGAGCGGGGCAGGCGTGGGGGCCTGAGGCCACCCCAGCCCCAGGCATTGGGCACCTCCCTGGGTATGGGCTGGTGTTAAGGTGGGAAGTCCCCTATAATTTGGGATCTGGTTCTTAATGAGCAGAGCCTATGGTGAAGATGGAATGTGGCAGGAGCAGTGGATTAGGCAGAGGCCAAGCAGCAAGGTTTTAGCTGTAAAGCAGGTCCCGTGGGTGGAGGAAAAGCCCCAGTTGTGCTTTCCCCTCTCCAGCAGTGCGTGGGGGCCTCTCTGCAGGGACACCAGGGAAGAGGGACTGCCTATGGACTGTACTTTCTCTCCACCGACTCTGAGCCAAGACCAAACCTTTATGAAGGGCATGGTCTTAGGACCTGTACATGGAGATCCAACATCATGTTTAAGTGCTAAAATTCAGAATACATCCTGTCCTGAATACATTCTGAAAAAAAATCTATATAATCTGTGAAGTGATCCTTCTGACAGAAGATCCTAGCAACTAGATTTTTGATCTGGGAAAGGTTACAGAAACCAACTTAAGGCAAGCACAGGCCAAGCTTCTGTTTCCAGTTTTACTGGACAGGAACTGCGTTGATTGGTGGCTGCATAAGAGCCCCAGTAAACCACCTCTGCATTCTAGCTGATGTGTAGCATTGTCCTTTGTATAGCACAGCTTATACAGCTTTAAACTGCTATGAAATACACAGGCAATAGAGACAATTAACCTCTGATTTGATCACATATGCCATGCTGAAGTTGCTTTGCTATTTGTGAATGAAGACTGTTCCCTTGGAGAAGAATTAAAAAAAGAGGCTAACCCAATACAAAACCTAAGGCTCTCATCATCCCCTAAGTCATGAAAAGGCTGAAGGGTGAATCTGGGGAAAACTATAGAAAAATGCAGCTCTCTGTATAGAGTACTGTTTCAGACAGACTGTGGAAGCAATATGTGTCCTGCAGACTTACAGCTAATCACTCGGTATGTCTAGGGAACACTAGGCTTTGTAGGTTCCCACATCATATTGACTATTTTTTGCAAGACAGCAGTAACCAGACTGTTGGCAACTCATGTTAATATATCTGACATGACAGCCAGCATGTAGATAAAGTTCCCCCATCCACAATCTCCTCGGGTGTGAGGAGCTAGCTATTACAAGAAATGAATAAATTATTTTCCATGTTGCTTTCCCTGCTTCCCAAGCCATATAAACCGAGAAGTACAAGTAAACCTTGTGGGAGCATGGGTAGGCTGCCAGAGACAGAATCTGTAGAGGGACATGTCTGTGTCTATGTGCATGCCTGTGTACATGTGTACAAGTGAAGGAAGCGGGATGGGTGTTTTATAACTATTTTTCCGCTGCACAACTAAGTATTGATCAAACACTCCTGATTGTAGGAGATCACATAGCTCATTGTAACTATGTTATGGCACAGTGCCCAAGCTACTATGGCCATTCAACATTGAGGAAACATACCCACCTACATCAACACTAATGAGGCAGTACAGTTCTCCACCAGTCAGTGCAGGGATGCCATAGATTACCAAGCTTGTAAGTGTCAGACACATTTTTCACCGTTTTCAAATTTCGGAAGACTAAACTGAATAAACAAGTTGCAGGTAACTAACAGACATGTGGCTTGCCTTCAAATGTTCAGACCACAAATGCCTTAGTGAAATCAGTTTCTATTATATTACAAGGTCTGGTCAAAAATAGCTTGGTACCACAAGAACTGATCTCATGTTGACGAAAGATCAAATTTCATGCCTTGTGTTTGCAGTTATGAAACTAAAGGTGCTTGCCAGCATCAGCTTTTCAGAGACAACAAGAAAAGCCTGAAAACCCTTTTCTCCTTACTGAAGAAAGAAAGAAAGAAAAAGAAGTCTTCATTTCTCATTTTTTGCTGTAACAAAAATGATATTTTTACTTTATTGAATCAGGATTTTTTTCTGAACTTTGGGAGAAAACTGTATTCTGAAACCACTTGCAAAGTAATTTATGTTACTCTTATATCTGACCATAAGTGTGGACATTAAAACAAACCCAGTTACAGGATTTGGAGATGATTTTCCATTCATAGTTAATATCTTTGACTAACTTGAATGAATAAAATAATAGGAAGAATTTTACAATCTTACAGTTTTCTTGGAAATTTTAACTGCTAACTGCTTGTTTTTGGGGCACAAGGCTTCTCTGACTTCCTTTGATGTCTTTGTTCAGGATAGGCATTAGCTCATGAAATGATTAAAGTTTTATACAGGAAAAATTGCATCAGTAAGTCCTATCTACCATCACAATAAATGTGTTAACCTTGAGTAATCTATCCAGTCACTCACTGAGGTTCTCTTTAAGTAGTGGAGATTTTGTCACCTCTTTGCAATAGTTTTGTTTTTTGACATAATGTAGTTAGAGGTATACATTTTACCAACATAAACTTCAGGGTAGCACATCAAATGGAGTGATGATATGGATTTAATGGGGGGAATGGAGGAATAAAACCTACTTTCCATTTTGCACCGTCTATTTAATGGAGATGTGTTGCAGCTGGGCATTTAGCTATCTCTCTCCTAGCCCTTTTATAGCTGGTGGTGTCAGGGAATCTGATATGTTCGGCTGGGAAGGGTCTGAGTGAGCTGTTGATGGAGCTGAGGTGCAGGGAAGGGTCTAGACTATCAATGTCTGTTTGTCTAAATACTGTGTGGGATATTGGCTCTCAGCTGGTGCTTTTCACAATGCTGCTGCTTTTCACAATGCTGCTGCTGACAGAACAGACTGGGACTTCTCAGGTAGACTTTTAATGAATTGTTTCTCTGTGATTGGCAGCTTACCTCTGCTAAGGGGGCAGCTTCTTATGGTGCCAACAACAGTGTGTAATGCTTGCCACTTAAACAATCAAGGCAATATTAGATATGTTCTGGTTTAAACTAAGTGTTTGGTCTAGAAATGAAATCTAGTAGAGAGATCATCCCTAATGAGGGCTCTTCTCAAGGTGACTTCAAAATAATTGCCTAATGGGAAAGGAGCACAAGCCCTCCCTCTGCTGACGAGAGCTGAAAGCAGCCTGGGTACTGCAGCTCTGAATAGGGGTAGTTTCTGTTCCTTCCATACCTATTATGCCTTTTGTAGGTGTGGTCTATAATCTGTTGCACAACACTAATGAACTGTAATTTAGGAAACAGTTTAATTCATCAGCTCAGGGTACAACAGGGAGGGAATCCTGAGGGTCAAAAAAGGCTTTGTGTTTTTATAGTGCAGGAGCCTTGAAAATTTACATTGAGATCCTGTCTGAGAATTAAACTCTTCTCATGATGAGAGCCAGTGTCTTTCAGTTCCCTTACTGTGCAATAGTCTCCCTGAGGAGAATGTCCATTTTGGTAGGCTCAGTCTCTTCTTTGCTGTTGTTACTACACAAGAATTGAGTAGCTATTTGAGCAGTGACACCTCAGAGGCAGCAGCTTACTTTACAGTACCACTGAAGCAGCCTCCATGCCAAGTCCAGTTCACATCTAGTGTCTTCAGAGCAAAGATCTCTGGGTCAATTTGTGAGGTATGATCTCAAATATGAGATTGTGAACTGTGAAACTCCTAGAAGTGCTGTTGTGGAGTGGTTTGTGTACCCCTTTTATGGCAGTAGTGGTGTCAAGGATCCTGTAAACTGTGTTTGTTGAACTATTTTAACCTAGTGGAGGGAGCTGTTGTAATCCTGCTTGTGGGACATGGAGGAGACGTGAATTCATTGGAAAGAAGAATTGAGAAACGTCCCATCTTCCCAGGCACTTCCAAACTAAGTGCTTCTGTCAAGCTGTTTTGGTCTAGAGGCAGCAGAAACCTGTAGCTGTTTGGCAGGAACAACTGAGGATTTCTCCAGAGGAAATTGAAATCCTTCAACCTTGACTTTTTGGTTTGAATTATTCTGAAGGTAAAGCTCTGCTGCCCATGTAGTCCTCCCTCAGGGGGAACAGTGGGTGGGAGGAGATTTATTAGGCAGATTGTGTCACTCAATTTGAGCAACCACCAGGAAAATCTTACATGGTGGTGAACTCTTACATGAACTGAATTTTAGGTTGGATTTGATGCCAGCAAGCATGCCATAACATAAGCTTGGTGCTCAGAGCTCTGTGGTTGCTCTCAGAAAAAGTAATTTTCCTGCACTAGCACTGTGTGTGATTCATTCCACAAGTTTATGGCTGGAGAACTAAATGTCACCCCCATTTCTGGGGATGGTGGGAAGGGGAGCATGTGAGGAATGTTGAAAAGTTGTTCTGTAAACCACATAAGAGAAACAGTGGAAAAAGGAAGAGTTATTTCACAAGCCATTATATGCCCTGTGTATGTTCCTGTGAGTTCACTCAAAATTGCTGTGGACACAGTGCCAATATTCTTAACTTATGCTACTGTATCTGAGTTTCAAAGCGTATGTTGAATCCTGCAGAATCTTGCATCAGTGATTTTGCAGCACATTTCCCAAAAGGAACTCTGGAGAATTCTGCTGAATGCCAGCCCCATACACTGTTCAAGCCCTCCACCTTTTATTTTACTGTTGTAATAAAAGCTATTGGATATGTACATTAGATAGTATGAGAAAAATTTTTCCTTACTATAGCAATGAATCCTTATTCAAATGGAAGTCGTTGCACAGCTGCAACTTGGAAAAGCTTGACCTATAGTATTTACAGAGGGGAACACAGTGATGGATCAGTGACATCTGCTATTTATTTTGTCTTGTGTGAGATGCTGCTGTGTTTAGTGATGATAAACAGTATTCCTCAGTGACTCTTGATGTGCCCATATTATTCAGCTAGTAGTGAAACTGTTCAGTTACAAGGGTGAAACTAAAATAATTAAACACCTTAAAAGATTCTGTATGAAATGGTGGCTTTCACTATAAGAAAAAATTTACAATATTCTAAGGTGTCTGCAGATGAAGCTCTCACTTTTTTCTGAAAGGAAAAGACAGATAACACTTTCCAGTCTGTGCTCAATTTAGGATTGGGAGAATAAACCCTACTGAAGGTTGTATTACAAATGGGTCCTTGTAAGCGTTCATCAGCTGTGTTTTTTTGTTTTACATCCAACTGGTTCCTGAAACCATGAAGATCTTACCTATTTGAGAAGAAAAGCACCACAGTCAGAAACACTTTACTGGCTCCTGTAAACTGGTTTGATTTTACTAGTTTAGAAAAATGAAGATTGTAACTTTGGAGCTTTTCAATTAATAGAATCTAAAAGGGATAAAACACGGGATAAAACACAGGATAAATAATAAATTGTTTCTTAGTTTGCTATGAAAATTCCTGAAGCTGAATATTTTCACCACAAAGTCTATTACCTGCACTATAACACACCAATTGAAATGCTGTAATAGAGTTTAAGTAATTTTCAGTTTTCCTGGGTTACAGTTAATGAAAATTCCAGCTGCTGCCTGGATCTTAGAAATAACAAATTGCAAGAAAAAGACAAAGAGAATTTTATTATGAGTTGTTAGAAGTTCAGCCAAATGTATATGGGGATGCCTTTCTGTGCTGAATCTATGGTTCAGAGAAGGTTTCAGTCTTGGAGTGAAACGATGCATAATTATTCGCATTCAGGTCTGGGTTTCTGCAGGTGTATTGTGTGTTGCTAGGGCTATTCCCTTTTAAATACAACAAGTAGCCACTGGCTGGACCAAAAAACCTTGGACACTTATCCTAGCTGGTAACTTTCAGGTCCTGGTCTCATAAGGAAATATCCTAGAGTTACCATGCTGAAAAAGGGATGTTTGTTTAACTTTTGTTTGTCCCAATTAATATGGCCCATAAATGTACTGATCAATCTGTTTTACTCTTTAGGAAGTCAAATGAGTTTAAAACATAAACTGCAAATCTGTCTAACTGTAACCTGTAGGTAGGTATATTTCTATTGAGACAATATGTGTGGGAAAGGTAATCAACTTATTAGAGGAAAATCATAATTAGAGGAAAAATTGCTCTGGACCTGAGCATTTTAAGTACTGCTATTTTAAATTGTGTAACTTGCAAGAAAAAGACATAGTTGTGTATGCTGATAGTAGTTTACAATGACTTCTTACAGAGTCCAAAACCCAGAATTAAAAGACATGATGAAATTATTCAGTTACTTGGGAAAATAATTTCAAGTGTATTAAAACATTTCACTTGTTCAAGTTATCTTGTCTATTGATAAATAGCAAAAAAAATATTTAAATACAGTTGGATCTTCCAAGTATAACAGGTAGCTGTGGGGAATCAAACTTTTCTCCACTCACATGGGTAACACACATGGACTATTCCACTTCTCAGTTGTGTTTTTGTAGATGGCACAATGACAGTTCTGGAAAAATTGTTTTGTACCCATTAGACACAGACATAACTGCGACTCTGTTTCCCTGGTCATCTGAGCCACAATAAAAGACCACAGAAATTTTCATTCAGCCAGTTACTGTTAGTGTGTGAACTTGTCGCTCTAGCTTTATTCACACAAAAGCGGTTGAGTCTCCTGTCTGTGTCAGAGAGAAGAATGTTTGCAGATATGCTTGGGTTTTCATAATGAATGCTTATCACCCTTAAATGTAGAAAGAAAATTTCAAGTAGCCAGAGGTCAGAAAAATCAAAATCAACTACCTCCAGAAGCCTGTATTTTGTCTGTGTATATTCTCTTAAGATATAGCTGGGCTGACAAAGGGACAGGTGGGCTGACAGAGGATCACCTGGTATTTTTGGAAATAGTTGATGTTTTCCTACTTATTTCAGTATTGACCTGAAGTTTTTAATTAAGCTATAAGTGTCACTTGCATCTGTGAATCAAAAAAAGTTGCTTCCTATTTTCTAGCTACGAGATTGGAGAAAGATATTAATAATTCTGTTTACTGAACTTCCCCCACTCTTTGGGTAAAACAATAACCCCCCTCCTTGTTACCATATGTTCTTTACTGGGACTGAATCCCAGCATACTAAGTCAATGAAATAGTATAATTTGTTTCTATAAATCTGACTTTGTATGTTTTTCTTGTATTTAATATAAGAATCACAGTATGACCAGTAGTAAGGCAAATTTCTCCTGCACTACATTGGCAATGTGACCTTGACTCAGATACCCCTTAACTGAAATAGTTCTATTTACAAATCTTTCCAGGCTCAGAGTTTTTCTGAGATACTCAAAAAGGTGGCTGCAGTGGGGCGTATTGTTTGTATAAAGAAAAGAAACAATGCCCAATCCCACAAAACTCCTGTACAAACTTCTGATTTCACATGTAAGCTAATTCTGAATAGATAGATTAGAATGAAGACATGCACATAAACAGACATGCATTGAAAGTCTCCATTTAACCAAAAACACCAGAAGTTTTCCCCCCCTTGTAAAAGCACTGAGTTTGCTGCTAAAGAAGCTGTGACAGGTATTGCAATACAGATCACTCCGAGGCAGTGGAGTTAATTTATGGATGTTTGCAAACAAGTACAGCTTTGGTAACTTTCCTTTGATGAATGGTGTCACTGTTGATGTGGAGACTCAAGAAACCACATTTCTCTTCACCCACTTCATGCTTTGTGCTTAGATGACTGTAAGAGGTACTTGTTTTTAACCAAAATACATAGTTTTGTCAGGTAGGGCTGACAAAATCAGCTCATGTTCTTGTAAGTGATGCTGGTTTTCTGGCTGACATACAGGTAGGGATCTGCTTTGAGGGTTGCTGTTGTACCCCCAGACACTTGTTCCTTTTGTTACCCAAGCAAAATCTATGGAAATGGTGAAAGCAACTGAGTGGGAGCAAGTAGGCAGGATATTCTGTCACTGGGAAAAGATAAAATACTGATTAGTTGTGAAAAAGTTGTGTTGAGAATAAGATTGGCATCTAGTAACGATAAGTTCTAACATCTGGCATAGAACTTCAGTTTTGGATTTTTGTTCTTCAGTACTGCCTGCAAAAGAAGACAATCTGAAGCTGTCTGACTACAGTACTTTGAAAACTTCAAATTACTAGATTGTCATAGCTCAGAGTGAAAGGGAAAATGAAGGCTTTTTCTGCATATTCCCAATATTTCTGAATTGTCAACTTGGTTGGCAGCATATACCATCTCTGAGAGAAAACATCTGTGGCTGGAGTCAGTAGACCTTTAACTTAATTTGAAAGCACTTTCTCAAACTTGAAATTACTGGCCTAGACTCTAGGAAAGAAACCTTTTTCCCACAACTGACAGCATAGTTAACATATTTTGGCTTGGATACTAATTCTCAAGAGTGGGAAGATGATTTAATTTTATTACTGGGTTAATTACTTCTTATACAACCATTTTCAGTGTATGCATTTAAAAAATGAACGCTTCCAATTTCACAAAAAATTAGGTTATTAATGAAGTAAGTATTAAGCATGAACATATTCATAGATAGGCCACTCCTCATTCATACTGAAGAGTATGTAAATCCATCTGATAACTAAATTCAGCTCTTAAAAATAAAAGTAGTTTGTGTTTTCAATTTTTCTAACTTCAGCTTCAAGTTATTGGTTCTTTGCCTTTGCTGGAAGATAAGGGAGATCTCTTGAAAAAGAAAGGTATTTTTTTGTTTATTACTTTCTGTAAAGTTTTCTTGCCTTGCAAATATTTTCAGAATAGGTGAGTTCTGCTTTCTAATATGTAAGCCTTCAATGTCTTGTCCTATGGAAGGAAATGGGATTGCTGTTGTTAATGACATTAAAAGGAGTTCAATACCTCCTATAAATATTTGAACAAGAAAACAGCTGAGGTTAATGGGTAATCTTAATAGAAACAGAGTTATAACGTTAAGCAAAAAACTGGTTTTGGACCCATAACAAATTTTTTCATGCTGGAAATTGTTGGGTTGCCTCACAAGTGTCCCTACAGCTTAGCTTGGAGTGAGTTCTTCTAATGATCAGGGATTTATTGATACAGCGAAATAATGTTCACATCTGAGTTATGGTCAATGGAATTTATAATTTCAATGGAACATCAAGTTGGCACTTGCCTGTTAACATCTTTATTTTCCATGCTTCTGTTTTAGACCAGTACTCATAACTGTTCATGTTCCACAACTTAATTTACCACTTACCACAAAGCTTTTAAAATCCAAAGTAGGTGCCGATGTATTTGGCGTGATATATTAGTTAAAATTACAGCAAATTATGAATTGCTACAATTTATATAGACAAGAGTCTGAATCAAAATCTTGGATCTAAAATACACTAAACTTGAGGAGGATTTGGATTCAGTTCTAAACTCTGTGGTTTGGGTTTTTCTTTAATCACATGGTGTTACAAACATCTATTTCATGTTTCTAAACTCTCCCAGCTGTGTAGAGATTTCCTTGAGCACATTGGACTTAGTTTTGCACAGATGTAAATCAGGAGTAACTTTGCTAAAGTCAGTGAAACTGGTGCCAGTAGATGATGTGTAAGGAAAGGTCTGTGCTGTCTGTATGATGTGTCTCTGTGCTACTAATATAGAAATTACATGTATTTATTGCATCAACTTTGGGAAGAAACTGTCTGCAGGTCTTTGCATGTGCAGGAGCATGATGCAGACGTGCTAGCAACACAAATGGGTTGGAATGGCAGCTCTCTACAATGGACATTTTTCAAGTAGTGCTCAGTGCCATTGCTGCATCCTCCTTGCTGTCTTTCTCCTATCTCGCCGTTTTTTTCTTCCAGGCTCTGCTACAACCAATGCATTCTCTTCACACATTTTATAGCCATGTCCTGCTGCATCCTGTCAGGTCGCTGGATTTGCCATTGTGCTGTTTGCCTCTCATCTTTAAGGCTGTCACTCATCAGCTATTTGGAACCAACATTATACAAGTATTTGAGGTAAAGAGAACATAAGAGCTGGATTAAGTCTTGATTTCCACTCCAGCTTTCCCTATTGAATTACATAAAGGTTTCAACTGAACTTGAGCTATAAAGAAACCCAAGCTTTTCTTTAGGTTGGACAGAGCTTGCAAAAGTCCTGTGTTTTTGTGTCTGTCACTCCCCATCCCTCCATCTTCATTATTCTTGCGTGCATATCCAGTTTCAGATTAAACTGTGGCTGTTTATGTGGTATTTCTTGTCCTAGCCAGAGACAGGAACCTGGGGAAGCATTGGTGAAAAATCCTCTTGTTGAGTGTTCCCTTGTAGTTTTCCAGAATTGCTGAATCTAATCTTTGTTTTTAGACTCACACTGGATGAAAATAAATTACCATTCCTTTACCTGTAGCTTTATTTAGATGCAATTGCTATTTTTCTGTTTCATCAGAGGAGCGGACTTGACTTACCTGTGCTAGTGAAAGTCGTCTGACTTATACCATATTATGCCAGCAAGGAGAAGCTGCCTTACAGATTTTTATTTTCCAAAGATGGCATGTGGTCTCTCCCCAGCTGCAATCCCCCTGGAGGAAGATGGTCAGACTTCTCGTTGGGGGTTGTTCATTCTTGTCTCTTCTAGCCAAGAACAATATAAACCAGGGTCAATTAAGGGTAAGATCCATGCAGTTACCAGTCCAGTAATGCTTAGCATGAAAATATAATCCACTAAGGGAGCAAGAGAGAAAACAGTGAGTTCCATAAAATGTCACATTGCATATTCTATCAGATAGAAGAAACTGGTACTTCGGGCAAGTAATAAAATAGAGTGCAGGAAGATGATTAGATCTACAAGCTCTTCTTCAGCAAAGTACTGGGTCTTGGCTAAGGGACATAAAAATCCTGACGCTTTTTTTTAAGTTGCCACTCAAGTTTATAACTGAGGCAGGCAAAGATGAGCAATAACAGACTCCCTCCCCTTGAGAACAGCAGTATTTCAAAGCTCGCAAACAGTGTGAATCCTTGAATGAACAGTGGGGATCTTATTTTTGTGTACAAAAATGCATGACTAGGTAAAGCCTTTTGAAAACATAGGCGAATTTTGTAACAGTTGTCGACTGTTCTTTCAACCTCTTAAAAGAAGCTCAAGCATATATCATAGAAAACCCAAGTCTGTTTTAGCACTAGTTTTTTGATATCCACAATACATCGTAAATGATTTACCAGAGGTGAATTGGCACCACAATACAAGAAAGATATAAAGATGTTAAAAAGTGTCTAAAGGAGGGCTGTGAAGATGATGAGGGACCTGGAGGGGAAGCCGTACAAGGAGCAGCTGAAGTCTCCTGGTCTGTTCAGCCTGGAGGAGATTTGAGGAGAGACCTCATAATGGCCTACAACTTCTTCAGGAGGGGAACCAGATGGACAGGCACTGATCTCTTCTCTGTGGTGACCAGTGACAGAACCCAAGGGAATGGCCTGAAGTTGTGTCAGGGAGCTTTAGGCTGGATATTTAAAAAAGGTTCTTCACCCAGAGGATGGATGGGGCAGGCTTCCCAGGGAAGTGGTCACAGCATCAAGCCTGCTGAGAGTTATAGAAGCTTTTGGACAATACTCTCAGGCAGGTGGTGTGACTCTTGGGGATAGTCCTGTACAGGGCCAGGAGCTGGACTTGATATCTTTGTGTGCCTCTTCCTGCTCAGGACATTCTAAGATTCTATGATGTTCAAACTGATAATCCGTTTAAACTGTGCCAGAACACAACTTTATATAAAATGTTCAGCTTACACATTACATGTAAACAAAAGGAGAAGAGAACTAGGAATAACTCAGAGGTAAAAGTCAACCTACATGGTGATTAAGGAAACTTGTACAACCCCAAAACTTTAAAACTAGACATCTTTACAGTTAGAGAACAGTGTATATTCTCTCCCACTGACAACTGTGACAGTCCAAGTTAAGGCTTAAAGGTATAATCTTCATTGCTGATGGTCAAGTTTTCCCCAGACTTACTACTCACTCTTTCTCTACTGGAATTTTGTATATGCTTAACAGTAGACAACTTCTGGACTCCATCTCCTTTCTATTGTCTGCACCAGGTCATCTGCTGCTTTATCTGGAGTTCAAGATTCATCTTAAAACCTGACATTTGTCTGTACTGCTTCTGCAGGAATTGCTAGATATAGTCTTAAAATTTACTGGTTAAATTTATTCATACAATTTTTTTCTATTTTTAAATAGTTTCTGTCACTTCCTGTGCTTCTCTTAGTATTTTTTGTGTGTGACATTACTATTGCCAAAGAACAAGATCTTCATTGGGTTCTTGTTCAAGGTTATGTCAACTGTGCTGCGACATCTTAGAATATCTCTTGATTGACATGATTTTTAGACTTTGAAATGGGAAGAATAAAAAAAGAATATTTAGTAATGGGAACCAACAATTTATGAAGATGTCTATACAACACATCCTGTCATATGAAAAAATACTGCATTTGTCTATTGTTTATTTGGGTCTTCTATGCACATAAGAATGTGATATTATGTTTCACTTCTGTCTGTACAAGGCTATTATGTTTTTGAGCTAGGCAGAAAGAAATTTTGTGATAAATGGAACTTGCTCTTTGGATCTGCCTTTTCTGAAAGGCTAGGATTTGAACATTGTTGCAAGAAGCAAAGCTTTGACTGGACTGACTTAAGCAATAAAAGTGAGCTGTTCTTTATCATATTAATTACAGTTGACTCATGTCATTTCACCTCCCAAAAGCAACGATGGTTGGTTAAAATTATATCCAAACCAGTCATAAGTTACCAATGAATCAGTAACAGAATATTTTGGGCTGGTATACAAAAACATGTCTTGCTCCATATTTAGTTAGCTTGGATCCTCTTGTGGTTCAACAATATTTTACAGAAACAAAACATTTTCAACATCAAGCAGAGTCCAGTTTCCTTAATAAAACTTTTAGTGCAAGGAGGGCAAAGAATTTATTCAATTTGCAGCTTAATTCCTTTAAGAGCAGTAAACAGACATACATCTTGCCTACTCTGTGTCAAGACTTCCCACTGTCATTTATTTTGATTATCTAATAGCTGTTGTGATATTAAAAGCATGGTGTGCAGCAGATGAATCATAATATCAGCTCCTAGTCATGCTACTCATCTCTGCTTTTCAACTGTGAGAAAAAAAGATTGAAATGTTCAGGTATTGAAACCTTGTTAAGAAACATATCCTTCTTGGTTGGAGTATTTTCTATTTTTCTCAGGTAAGTTTGCAATTTTGTTGAAATATTGCTGTGGAGAAACATCATGGTACAGCTTTAAAACAATTAGTGGTTGGGAAAATATTTAGAAAAACCTTTAAAAATACACCTCTGCCTTAACAGTGTTGGTTTGCTATAGAAACATTAATGTTATCATATCTATTCTGTGTTTTCATGGATATATTAACAATGATGTCATTGTTTCTGTATGTCTGACAGCTACACAAAGAAGTATCTGGAAACTGAGGTGCTCCTAAAGCTAAAACCCCCATAACTAAATAAAACACTATGTTAAGGTGACACAGAAAATACAAGTAACCAATGTTCAGCAATAAATAATCCCAAGTGAACTTAAGTCAAGTCTGTGGCCTCATTTAGAGCCTGATCTTGTGGCTTTGGCGTTTATTTAATGTTTTGCTCTTATTGCATTTATCATTCATGGTTTAGGAAATGCTTTACAAAGTCTGTGATTCAGTCAGTTCATTGCAGGTAGAAAGAGTAGAGTTTTGACTACAAATATTCCCTTGATTTTTAGGAAGACATGGCAATTTTACAAAGGAACATTGTAAGTTATATACCTCTTATAACTGAATGTATTATTGTTCTCCTCTACTCTTGTAGGCTCAGAAGTGGAGGAGAACTGTGTGAGAACCTTGAATTCAGGACTTGCACCAAAAGAGTTAAAAACCAGTCAGTACCACACTGTCGAGAGAACTAATAGTGTGCTGTGCCAAGATAGCTCAGCCCATGCTTTTTCCTTGGAACATCATCCTAGATTGCCTTAAAAATGACCTTCAGTGAAGATTTTTTTTTTTTTAATGGAAACAAAGAAGGTCATAATTTAGTTTACAAAACATCCTCAAATATTTTTAACAGGAAAATCCACATGCCAGTTTTGAAGGATTCATACCGTTTCTCTTGATGGGTTCTTGCTTTGTTAATGAACCGGGCCTATTTCAGCCATGACTAAATCTTATGCAAGGAAAGAACATTTGGAAGGATGACACATGTGGTTAAAAAAACAGGAATGAGTTTCTAGAGTCCTGTGTTTAATTCCCAGCATTGCCACAGACTTCCTCTGTGACTTTGAACAAGCCACCACATCTCTGTGACTAAATTCACTGTCTGTAAACTGATGCTAGTAGAATTTCTCTCCTTTAATGGCAAGTTGTGAGGAGAACATATATTTGGTATCAACTGCAGCTGCAGAGGACTTAGATTTTTGACATTCTAAAACATGCGAATCCAAAAGAATTATTTAAAGGTGTAGCCAGTTTCTATGGGTTATTTTGATAATGGGGAAATGCCACAGAGTATTTGGAGTTGTTTGCATCAGCAGTCTGTGGTACTTTGGCATATCTTCCTGTCAGACAGCACAGAGCAAACTTTCCTACCTGTGAATGTGAGTCCTAGCCAGTGATAATAAACCAATGACAGATGTGTCAGAGCCAGCTAATAATGCTGCTCTGAATACATTGTGGGTGGACCTATGGTGAAGGTTGCAGTAGTGATGGACCTCAGGGAAATTTAACTAACAGAGAGGCCTGGCCTTCAGGTGCTGTAAGAGGTGACTAGGGATACAAGCCTAGTGGATGACATCCAGCAGGACAAGTGACAGACTGTGCAATGACAGAAAGATAACTTAGTCCAGGTATCAAAGCCAATCTGTTCTAGATCTCATACAGGACAATTTTTTTTAAGTCCCCAAGCCTACATCTTAAAGAGAAGAAGGCCTCTCCAGTAGTAAATATGAGCACACTAAATTCACATAAAACCTTCGCTCTTCTATTTTCTGAACAGTTACCAAGGTGTCTGAAAAATACTCCTGTTTATCTAGTCCAAGCCATATTCATGGCTGAATATATTTGCACTGACATTTGTCATACTTATTCAGCTTGCTTTTTAATGTGGTCAAGTGCTGTTCACAGAGAGCATCAGTAGACTATGGTGGGCAACTTGTAATTCTCCTTAGGTTGCTGGCCAGGCTCTCCGTACAAAGAGGGTGGGGAATGACAATTACCCTTAATCCAGTCACTTAATGTTCTTTTTCCTCAGGCAACAACACAAAGGGAGGTAAAAATGCATCTGCTGTGGAATATATTCTTTTTCCTCTCTGCGAGGCAGTGGAGAGGGAGCAAAGATTAAACTTTTTTTAAAATGGCTTCACTATTTATTTTCTTCCTCCCATGTCAATGAAATTGGGGCAAAATTAGCCATCTGACTTCTGGCTTTCCAGACCACTACACACAACAGAGGAACAAAGCTGTGGCTGTGGTTGGTCTACTTGACCTCACAAGCACCAAGAGACAAAATAAGATTTGCGCAAGCTAAGTCCCACACTCCAAGAAAGGCAGCAACTTGTAACACAGGAGGAAGAGGATGCAAAGTTGGTGGGATGGGTCTGCCTGATAGAAGGGAATGGGTTATATTACATATTCTTCCAAATGCTGTAATCCATGTAAAACCGTATCAGGCAGCTATTTTCCATAGTGAAATGGGAAAATATTTCATAGGTGCCACCCCTGTCTGTATTTTGTGGGTCAATTCCACAATATCTGTAACATGGAGTAATTATAGGCTTCCAACAAAAATAATCTGAGAGGAGAAGATTCTCTGATTTTTCTAGTATGACTAGAAGCAACAAATATAAAATATTGCATAAGAGACTTTAGGCTGCAGAAATCTTGACTCTTGGTCTGTAGAGATGATGTTTATATAAGTTCTTCGTTAGAGCTGGAAGGTGCTGGGCCTTAATTCTTCTACTTCGTGCGGTGAAAGAAAAATCTCATTAAAGTGCAATACCTGTTCTTTGGAGGTCTGGTTTTTTTTATCTGTTGTATTTTCAAAGTTCAAAGTACTTATAAGCATTTTCTTATCACTAATTAGAGTATCTAGGCTTCCTTAAGTGTGTAAAAATTAATTCTGATTTAATCTCATTTAAAAAAAGACCACCTCAACAAAATCTGTGATGTAGGTGATTTTTATTATGAAAGGGTCTCAAATGATTGCTATAATCTTATTCTGTATGTTCTTAGCTCCACTATATTTAAAAACTTTTTTTTTTATTTTTACTTCTGAAGTGCAGTAGTCTCTTCTATTGTTGATTCTTCATCTACAATAGTATGTGTGACTGTCATTACATCCTCTTTGGGGATTTTTTGGTACTGCGCCAACTATTGTGGGGACTTCAGTCAATGAACCCAAATAAAACCCCTGCAAATTCTCCTCCATTGGATTTATCATCCCTAAGAGTTCCTTATGCTATCAAGAAGTGTCACACATGCAGATCCACAGTGGAAAGGGATTAATGGGTTGTACTGCAAGTACAGTGATTCTTTTACATTCCCTGGGATTGCTGGGCAATCTTTTAGGACACGTTTAAAAGCCAGCTGGTGTGGAAGGCAAAGAACAGCAAGGAACATGTGTTCTGCTACAAAAAAAAAACAGAGGCCACTTAAAATGTGACACAGAACTTGGAAAAATTACATTTTATTCTTGTAAATTGTCTGGTTTGGATCATGGTTTATTGACCCCTTCTATCCACTACTAGATAAACATAGAATTTTTTTTTTCAGATTCAAGGGTTTTTTGTTTTGAAAAAGTCCTCATAATAATTAGAATTAAATGGCTTCCTAATGGCTTTTTTTCCTTGGTAACAATGGTTTAAATTAAAGGAAAACTGTTTTTACTCAACATACAAACAAACGTAAAAGAATTCCATAAAACCCCAAAGCTGGGAGGAAATAGAACTGCCAGTGGTTTGAGAAAACCACTTACAGGTTCTTATGTCCCTATGGAAAGTGTTTTTTTCTCATTAGACTGGCTTGTTAAACCCTTGTATATTCCAAATGTGTACTATTTAACTTTTTGCTTTTAGCATGATTCCTCTCTTTAAAGATGACAGTATTTAAACCTAGCAACATGTTGTTTTAAGATCAACAGTTTCACAAGAGCAAAATCTGCCTCCCAGACTCAGCTGCCTGCCTTCTTTCCCAAATACTTTGTTCTGAAGGAGCTGATGGCAGTGATAAATGTAAGAAAGTTAGAGCTCTGCAGTTATTGTCAGCAAGTTAGCTTTATGGCTTGGGGATTAGACCTTTGATGTCTTATCGAGTTTCTACACTGCGTGAATCAGTTGCTTACTTGATTTAAATTCTAAAAAGAAATGCTCTGTTGTGATATTGTCTCATACTGTGTCTTCGTCATTTGAGATGCCCTCTGTGTTCTTTAGTTCCCTAGGAAGGGAAGGCAACAAGCCATATGGAGGGTGGCCAGTTGCCTGCCGATCGTGATAGGCATTAAATAGAGTTGCATAGAAACTCAGATATAGAAAAGCCCTGTTTAGCTGAGCCTTTCTGATCCCCCACAAAGGGAGATTGTACCCTAGGAGTCTGCAACACAACGTCCAGTACTGTTTAACTTTAGCGTTTGAGGGGGTCTCCCTATTACTTTAATAAACTGTTTCCCTTTCACTGAGGCAAGTGCTTCTTATGAAGTTTTCTTTTTAACATCCCCCAGTGTAAATGCAGCTGGACTGGTGTGGAGAGCTGGGAGCTGCTTCAAGCAGTTGGTGGTGGGAGATCAGAGGTGAGCTGGAAAGGAGATCCCCCTTTCATGATTCCAGGGGTAGGAATTTTACCCTGGAGATTACTGTCTCAGACCATCTAGAAGCTCATTTTCACAGTTTTGCATGTCCTATGTGCTGGATGAGGAGGTTTCTGGCCTTTGTTACAGAGGTTCAACCTAATGCTTCTTGTTTTGAGTTATAGATCATTGCCTTTAGTTTTATTGTTTAAGCTACCTCAGACACTTTAAAGGGTATGTGCTGATATACTTTTGTCCTTAAAGAAACCCTTCTAATATAGAAATGTTGATCTGATTTAGATTTTATTTGCATTTTAAAATAATTTTTCCACATTTTGGAAGCCAAAATATTTTTCAAATAAGCAGTCTTTGAACTAGATTAAAAAGTAAAACATGTCTATTTTCCCAGATTGTAGCTGAGCTGATAAAAGACACCAACCAGACAGATTAGCTGTGTGTGAGGAAACTGGCTAACAGGATGGTTGTGCTAGTGCACTTATATTCTGAAAGATGGGTCAGTACATTTGAAAAGCTTAAGTAAACTAGAGGATAATTCAATACATAGACAATGCATCTTACTGTTTCTCTGTTTATTTTCTCCTTGTGTGACTTCTGGCAACTGAGAAGAAACACTGTAAATGACAGCAACCCGCCAAAGAAAAGATTATGAATAACAATACCACAAGAATGAAGGGCATAAAGTTACCAGTGACTTGGGAGAAATGCAGAACACTGGACTCAAGACACACTTAGCAACTAGTGGATTGTTGTACATGCATACCTTCAGATTAGAAACCCTTTCAATTTGAGTTTCAATTTAAATTTATGCTAGTTTGTCTTGTATCTGATAACCAAAAGTGTGTATATCTGTAGGTGTTCGACTCCGCTGGACCACTGTACTTTGCTGATAATACTCCAGAACCAAGAGAAGTAATGTCACTGGACACTGACAAAATAAAAAGGCTGAGATGTCTCTAGCTAGCAGTTGTGCGTACATACAAAGGGTAACACCTTGTTGTTTTCAGCACTGTATTAAGACTGTCATGTTTTCCATCCCAATCTGCAGTTTAATTTTCAGGCAATGCTTACCCTTAGTTTAGATACCGTTTAACTTTTTTGATGTTGCAAAATGAAAGAAACCATTTGTTTACCATATTAACCTGGAGTTCAAAATAACTATAATAAAAAACACAGGCAGATTTTTTTTTTTAACCCTGAAAAATCAGATAAAATGTTTTTTTGAAAGAAAAAAAAAGTAGTAGTCTATTTGCCCTGTGATGCACTTTTATTACTCCTAAATATCTACAGTATTAAATGTGTTGGCTGTTTTCTTCTACAATAACTACAATAGGCTCTGTTTGCAAAAATAAGTGCTTTCATGAAATATGGAGGAGCTCTCATCTTGGAAGGGAATGAATGTACTCAGAGAAAGGGTGTTTTAGTGTCACTGATGATCTTTGTCATGTTTTGAAAATTAAGACTATTACTTTATTTTTCGTTATACGGGGTCAATGCCAATAAGTTGTTCATACATTGTTTCCAGTGCTCAGACTTTGCAGCTTCTGGCATGACTCATTTCAAGTGAGTGCTTTGTGCTTGCAAAGACTGTATTATAGAAGCAGTCAAATGAGTCAGTGAAAGGTTCTTCTGAAAGGGTAATTCACCAGGGCTGAGTGCTACTCCATAGGATCCAAACCTTCTCCTACTGGTGTCTGTGTATTTACCTCAGTAGGGCTGGAACCAGATCCTAGAACTGAGCTATTCAAGGGAATAGCCCTTCAAGAGGTATGATGCACTACCTTTAAGTTTCTTTTTAAGACAAAGGGAGAGAAAAAAGAGTAGATTTGGACTGCTTGTTCTTGTAGCATTTTCTGGCATTCACGTGTAATAAATTGATGTCCATCTTTTTGTCAGAACAAGAAAGAACATGTCACAGTTTGCTTCCATATCAGCTCAGTCCTTCCTAGTTTACATGGTTGGCCAACTTAGATGTTTTACCTTTTTTAGTAATTTGTGAAGCAGCAGTAAAAATAAATGATGGATATGCTGGCATTCATTCCATTCCATCCCTCCATCAATACAGCAATGTAGAGGTCACTTAAAAAAACACCTGTTAAAGCAATAAACATTAAAAAATAACATGCCAAAGCAAAACATATCAATCAAAGCACAACTTGGTTTAATAATTTTCTGTGCTGCTCATAACAAGAGGAGACTGTAGTTTTGCCAGTGAGGCTCCAAAAGCTCTGCGGCACTCTGGGGCACTGAGGAAGTAAAGCACAACACTGTTCTAATTGATAGGTAGGTAACTAGAAGTTGACTTTGAGTACTGATCCATGAGTGATTAAAAAAAATAACAAACACCACCACATCAAAACCAACAAACTCAAACCCCACCTTCTCACTCAGTGAAATTGCATACTCTAGTTGTTGATTTCAACCACCCTTGCTAAAGTTTATACAGAAAGAGGTTGATATGGTACGTTACACATGAAAAGTTACATGAAATATAATGAGGCAAAGGTTGTGGTGGTGGGTGTCTGTTCAATGGTTTAACAAGGTCCTTCAGAATGTATTTAAGGAAGTACTTAACCTTAATGGTGATGTCCTGTATGTCTGTAAAAAGAAGGAAGTCCCAATTTTAAGTAGGCAGGTCTGAGTTTGTCATGAAACAGACATGAAGGACTGTTTTGCTTCAGTGGGACAGCACAAGATGAACTAATCTGTTAAAGATATGTTAAATAGAGCAGTTATACAGAGTTGACATTTTGAAGGTATCTGCTGGTACCATTGTAAATAACAACAAGGATAAGGAGAACTTAGGTTTTCCATACCATTCAGTGCTAGGGCCAAATGCTTTCGCATGGCTTTGGGATGAGAGTGGAGTTTGTTCTGTAAAGGTACCTTAGAATCATAGAATATGCTTACTTGGAAGGGGTCCATCAGGGCTTTCTGCTTCATTCCTAGGGAGAAGAGTGATGAAACAACTATTGAAAAAATTAGTGGTGTTTTAATGAAGCAGGCTGAGACAAAATAGATGATTTAGGTGCTCTCTAAGGCAGACTATAACTTGTGGATATTTAAACATCATTGCCTTTGTTTGGAATACACATGGGAATATGACTTTTCATATTAGAGCCTGCATGTGTGGATATCTATATACACAATGGTATGTGTATATAGATATACACATACATATGTATTGGGGACCCCTGGTGGCCTAGCGGTTAAGATGCTGGTCTCTCAGCACCAAGGCCGCAGGTTCGAATCCCCTGGGCAGATGGAGCTCGTCAGCCCCTAAGGCCATCCATCTAAGAGAAGGTCACTCGAAACAAACCTACGTCC
>JAWWLV010000121.1:40375851-40390083 GCA_035041135.1 Platyrinchus mystaceus
CATTGCGCAGGCTTGAAAGGTAAAAACACCTTTCCCAGATCTTCGTTCGCGAAGACTGGCCACTTACTTACTTACATATGTATTATTATTGTCTAACTCATTTTCCCATTGTAGATAAGCCTGAAGGGAACAAAATATTCCTAGCTTGGAGGTTTCTACATCTGCCTTTCAAGGAGCTATCAGACAGAAAAAGCATGGCTACATAAATCACTATAAATCAGCACATTTTTCAACAACACAAAGCTCTTAGCACAGAGCCACTTCAGAACACACTGCTCCATAGTTTGTTCACAGACGTCCCATGCCAGCAGCAGGGAATTCTGACTGTTGTATTTAACATCTCACAGTGATTAGATGCAGCATAAAGCAATTGCCTTTCAAAGCTATAGTCTTCACTAGGCTTTTCCAAGCCAAACAGTGATGTCTAGCATCCATCTTTTCTCGTCTGCTTATTTTTCAGGCCTTTTTGGCTTTCATCCCTCCAAGATGAGGTGCTAGTCTCCTGTTTTGCAAGCAGTCTTGAATTTCATTTTACATTCTGAAACAGTAGTTTTAATTTCATCAGAGGGACATTCTGCATATATAAAGGGTCCACAAAAAGTAACAAATTAAAAATCTCTCGTCACTGTGCTTGAAATACTAGTGACAGTAGGGGGTATATAGGTCCAGTGAAAATTGAAGTAGTCTGTAAATTGAAGAAAGGTTGAAAACCTCTGAAGAACTATCCAAATCCATGAACCTGAAGGTTTGTCTCCTTCCTAGAGTACAGACTTCAAACTGGTCCCACAGAAGAAGATGGAGTTTCTATCCACAGACAGAAAAAGCAGCTTCTTGGTCTTTAGCTTTAGTAAGAGAACTTAGATTAGGGAAAAGTAAAAATAGGTTTAGCATAGTTATGAATTATGCTTTATGTGCAGCCTGTTTGTATTAAGGATATCTCTACAGGACTGCAAGAATTAGAAACAAGCTGGCCTGAATTAAAAATAATAATAATAATAATAAAAAAAAAAAAGTTGGGGAACACTGCCCTGCCTTGCTCAAATTAATCAGACAGTAGCCTCTGACCAAAGACAATCCACAGCTGTGCACTATATTGTGAAAAGTAGAATAGAACATAACTGCTTTAAAGGTTTTGAGCCAGATTCAAAAACTAATCTGTACCCCCTCAGCCTAAGTCCATCTGTTGTCAGCTTTTCTTCCAATAGAGAGAGAGATGTCAACGCTCCCCATGACCAGACTGTAACTATACATATAATTTTTTTTTTTTTTAGTCCAATTTAGTCCAATTACTACTCTTCTACTTTCTTTGACTGGCAGTTTAACTTGTAGATGTATCCAGTTTTTGGCTCTAGCCAAGCACTTTTTTCTCACACTACACTCTGTGCTCTGCTTCTGTGGAAGAAGAGTTTCTCTGCGCTACAGAGTGTAGGTTCGCAGATTTGTGAATTAGAAATGCACAAATGTGCATGTGTCTCACGTTTATCTGAAGACCTTTTGCGCCCTAGCAATGATGTAGCTGCAGGATGTAGAACAGAGGGAATGGCACTGAATCCCTACATAAGAGTCAATGGTCTAAGGTGAAGAGGAGATATGTGTTATGCCATAGCAGTGAATAAAGTTATATATACATATTATCCTGGTAAATAGTTTAATATCACAGTAGGAAAACCATCAAATTTCTACTCCTGAGGTACCAGAAAAGCTTTCTCATTGACTGCAACACGTTGTTTGTGGTTGAAGAAAAAAGCATCCTGACTGTGGGACCAGTGTGGGACCAGTGACAAAAACAAAGCTGAAAGATAAACCAAGCAGAAGACAGAGCAGAAAATGAAGCATAAATATTTTCCCCCAGTTTAAGCAGGGTTTCAGGTATCCGCTACTTCATATTCTGAACGTCAGTAATAGAGGTATGAAAGATCACAGGGACCAGGGTGATACAGGGAGGCACATTTCAAACGGTATTAAGAGTCTTTGGGGAGTGAGACACTGAAGAAAAATACTGAGATTCCATGATGCCTGAAAGACATGAAAGTAAAAAACATTTTATCAGTGCTTATACCTGTCAAGTGGGTATACATATCTGATTACTTTGGTTTTATTAATGAGGTAAACTAAATAATCAAATATTTTTCTGATATGGTCCCATTTTCATTCTTCTCAGAAATACCACTTGAGAATTTAAAGCACTGCCAAGTAGAGAATAGGAAGCCCTTTGGAAGTTGTGTGTTGTCAAGTATAGCGCTTTGGAAAGGCTAAAATAAAGTTACTAAAATGTAAAGCAGATGATAAGTTAAAGCAACTAGAGTGAAGGAGTCATTCCTGTTCATCTGTGGAATAATTTGTAGTTGAAACCAATTTCTTGAAACAGGACTAGACCGGTTTCTGTGTTATTAGGGCAAAAACACCTCTCTGTTACAGTGGTTTGCTTTTTAATAGGGTTTAAGTTAATTGTCCAGTTTGTGCTTCTAGTTCAAAATAGTTCCACCTCAGATTGGTCAGCTATTGTTGGCTTAATTTCAGTTGCTACCAGCATTCAACAGAAATGCTTCTTTAACCCTGTCTTTCAGTGAATCACATTTGTATTATAACAAATTTGTTTGTTAAATGAATTCAAAGACAGAAATAGGTGAGTCACTTTCCAGTCTGTACTGAACCATCTTTCTCTCTAAACTGTCCTATTTTGATCAAAGGGAATATTTTCATCAGAAACTACAGCTCTAAGGTGTGCATCAGTATAATCCCATTTTTTGTGTCACTGACTCTGCTTGTTCCTGTTTAAACAAATAGCAAATCTCATGAGAAATTCCATAACCCGTGCTTGTTTCAGCATTAGTTTTGATGTATTTGTTGATTCCTTTGGCTATGTGAGCAAGCAATACTGATTCGTACTTGTATCATCTTATACAAAATAGTAAAGATTACAAGAAGTATTATCCAAATGTCAGTCACGTATTTTCTGGTGTTTTTTTTCTTTTTTTTTTTTTTCCTAAGTACTTTAGCTAGTCTCTCTTGCCTGTTAGCTTTCCTCACAATTGTTTGCCTTTTTGTCCTTCCTGTTCTTAAATCCCTCAGTTACACTAGGTTGATGGAAATTGTTTAAATGTATAACCCAAATTCTCCAGTGAGGTTTGGCTAACCAGCAAGTTATTCAAGTGGTTTTGTCTCCCGGGTATGTCTTCATCCTCTGCTTTTCCAGGTTGCTTGAATATCCTTGAACCTATAATTTGCCCTAATCTCCTCTAAGGCTTTGAAATAATAAAATACTTAAATAAAACTCTTTGGATAAATGCCCTTTAAAATATAGCTTTATCTGTGAACTATCATGCTCTCAAGGGAGTGGACTTTGTTCCTCAGACGATTAAGGGGATTTTCTGTCCACTGTGTTACTGTGGTTTGTCCACTGCGATCAGGCATACCCATCTTAACTCCTGCAGCAGCTCAAAACAGAACAGATGAGGAAACTTTGGGAGAAAAACACTACAGAGGCTAGACTGTTGCTGTGTGTGATTTTTTTTCTGCTGCCTGAGTTCAGTTCCCTGACCTACTACATGGTTTTCTGTGGGTCACAAAGCCTTCCTTTGCTTTTGAAAAATAATTCTCTGCTCAACAGGGTTGTTGCTGAGGATAAATTAAGGGTGGCAAAGTGCCTAGCCATTACAGAGGGGTAGTCGTGTACATACAGAAAGGCTCTACTCAGATCCTGACTTCACAAAATAGGAAGAAGGAGATCACGACTTGCCATCACCAAATCCACTGGGGAAGTCCAAAGCAAAGCAGAGGACTGGATCCAATTTTTCTGCCAGGGGCCCCATGCGGTCCTTTTTCTGTTGAAAAGTCCTTTTTGTGTCCTAGGTAGGCCTAAACCTGGAGTCCTGCACATGCCTCCCAGGCAAGAAAGGGAGACTTGGAGGATCTCATCCGGGCTCCCACACTGCAGCTCATAAGGGCACTTGCGCAGGCCCTGGAGACCAACATGATTTGTAGGTTGTTCAAGGTCGTGGGTGCCTGTCTTTACTGTTGCTCATTTTGTGGGTAAAGGGAGATGACTTTTGTTTTTCTCCCTTCCCACGCAGCTCATCTAATTATTAATTTCTGTCAGCAAGAAGGGTCTGCAAAATAACACCAAAATATGGGGAAAAGGAGCATCTGTCCTTCACTTCTGGAACTCTGTAGTTAAATTCTATGAAGAAAGATTTGGGGTTTGTGTGTAATTATTGAGTAAATTTCTTCTGAAGCTAATTATTCTTAAAAATGAAAAATTGTTCAAAAACATAGGGAAAAGGAAGCTTCCCTTTTTATCTTAGTGTGCCATTAAAATATAAAAATTTTGGTAAAAAATCAACCATATGACTATTATTTTAAAGTGATACTTTTGAGATAATCTCTCCATTATCAGGCATGCTTTCCAGAAAGACATCTGTATTTCCTCGTGTTAAGTGATAGGAAATTCAAATAAACCACAGCTTAAGTATGAAGATTATGGAGATTTATAATTCTCATTATACGTTTTTTGTGTGAAATAAAATGCGGGGAAACTATACATTTTTTTTTTAGCCCAATTACTGCTCTTTGTCTTCTTTTTTTTTTTTTCCTTGAAATTTTCCTCCTACTTGTTTAAGTTTCTTTTCTGAAGTTCAAAATTTTCTGTATCTGAGGTTTATCATGACGAAGTAGAACCAATGAAAACAGTGCTTTAGCTGGATGAAGCACTCTCGGGCACCTTTTAATGCTCAGGAGGATGATTGCCTCCTGGTAGCTATATGCCTTGCTTAATTTTGTGCTTGTTCAGAAAAAGCAAAAGGATAGAGAAATTCATCTGAGGACTCGCTTGAGTTCACCTTCTTCCTAATCTCTGCTTTTAAAGAGCTCAGAAGATAAAGTACTATCTTTGCTTTTGTCTGTCTTTGTGTTTGGCTGGCACATAGTGGCATCAGAACCAATTAGTTCTTCTGGCAGCATGTTTCAGGGTGAGGAGCTCCTGCTTTTCACAGTGCCAAGGATGATGCCAAACTCACATGCCTTGCCTGCAGTCTTGGGGGTGTAGAAATGAACAGTTAGGTTGAGTTCGTGTGGCTTTGAGGCAGAACTAGAAAGAGGAGCACTGAAATTCACAATGAGAATATTTATGTTAAAAATCTTACTTGAGTCTTAGAACAGACTTTTCAGCTCTTATTGTAGAATAGTTAATACATGTCTAATAAAGTAGACAAGTGTCCATTGCTGTCCCATTTTTGTTGTGAAGAATATTTCTGCCATCACCATTTTTGTTGTTGTTTTGAGCTTGATAATGATTGAAGGAGATTCAGAAACTTCCTAATTGTGATACTACATTTCATGTATGTTATGGAAATGTTGCAGTCACTGCCGTTTCAAAGCAGCAGATGAACAATCCCAGATATGATGAATCAGCTAATATTTGAATAGACTAAAAAGGCACAGCTTTCTTTTTGATTTTGGGTGATATTTGTGTCTTCCCTGGGGAAGGAAACCACAGAACAGTTTTCACATGGGAATAGCATTCCTACAGCATTTTGTTTATTTGTTTGGGTTTTTTTCTAGTTTTTGAGAGTGGACCAAGATAAAGACAGAGAATGCAGCCTGGACTGTGCAGGTTCCCCTCAGAAATCACTCTGTGCATCTGATGGAAGAACTTTTCTGTCCCGGTGTGAATTTCAACGAGCAAAATGCAAAGACCCTCAACTGGAAATAGCCTACCGAGGCAATTGCAAAGGTGAGGAAATCAAAAGTTTCTCTTGACCATAATGAAAAATAATACACCCTAAAATTATTTTTGGAAATGTCTGGGTATTGAAGACTAGGATTGTTGTACTTGAAGAATTTTCTAAAACAAGTAGGTTGAAATCCACCCTGTTACTTCTATAAAAATATGCTATGTAAAAATAAATTAATCCTGAGCCTTCATCAAAATTATGACGCCCACACCCATTTATACTATAGTAAGTCACTATTAAGGAAACTGCATGGTTAAGTCCTTGTTCTGAAGTACTATGTTACTGGCAAGCTCAGAGAAACTCTTAAGATTGTTATCTTGCAAGGTTTCGTGCCTACTGCACTTTGGTATTTTGAGTTAGAGATGGTCAAATCAAGTCTTGCATATCCAAACTGCAATCCTTCAGAGAGGGGTGGTGGTGGAGTGGTTTCAATTAAAAAAAAGGAGAAAAAAGCGCTTTGTAATGCATAGAGCCCTCACAGACCATTGCTACATTCCTATCATCCACTCTTTTACTTCTGATCTGTTTAGAGAAATTGTGTGACATGCAAACCTACAAAATATCCATTGTTAAATCATTTCACTTTTAGAGTAGTGTGGTGCTAGAGAATGCATTTCCTTACTGAAGTGTAAGGTGATTCCCAACACAATGATCTTCTTTTTAAAATGTAATAATAGCAGTGATAATAAAGATTTACTTTCCCTTTCTCTCTGTCTAAAGAGAGAGGTAGAGTGTGGAGGTGGGGGGCTGAAGGGAAGAAAACCCCAGGGACCACACCAATTCAACCTGTAGGAGGCAATTTTCCACATCATCTCTCTCCATTAGCTCCAGAAAACCTCTGAAGCATCAAGACTGCTTCAAAGAGACATTCTGTCTCATCTTCTGCCTAGATGAAATAGTATCCTCATTCTTCAGCCCTTTCATAGTAAACCATTGTATTACCTGATGGATCTATTTACTTTGGTGAACAAGGATAACATAATGAAGCTACCTGAGCCAAAGCTTTTATTACACTCACGAATGACAGAGAGAATTATTGTGAACCTTCTATTTGTTCATTTTATACGTTAGAGCATTATACATCTTTATGGAAATTAGTTTTGAGGGTTTTTCTCTATTGTTTTTATACCGTATTGAAAATATCATCTGCAAGAATTTTTTTTTCTTAAAGATGTGAACTGATCTACTAAATTCGTCCTCAGTGATGCTGTCATATTTTTCTGCAGTCAGTAACTGCAATTTGGAGAAGTGCTCCTTTGTTCTTTATTATTAATGAATAGAGTGCCAGTACAATTGTAGAACTTGAATTAGACACCATAGGCAGTGCATTGTTAATAGCAAATACTCATTGTGTTCTCCTCAATCATATATTTTTAATCTTACAATTAAAGTAATACAAAAGTCACCCCAATGTTTAAATATTTTTCCTTTGCATGGTAATAGACACATATTTGCCAATAATATACTTGGTCAATATCATCAAGAGACTGTTTTTTTTTTTAAAATTCTACATTTTCATAGTATTTCTTATTCAGTCAAAGCAGTCTTAAATTTTGAAGTGACCAATATCTTTATTCCTACCCATGGCTGCAATCATCAGAAGTATTTCAAGCTGTAAAAACAAGTTTTAGAGAAGAGAAAGATGATTTGTTGGCCTAGCTGCAGTTTGAGTTTTAGCATTACTAGAGCTACTTCTGATAGTCTCATCAAACATTCTGAAAGAGCTAAATCCTCAGATTAGGACTTCTTTTGAGCCAGTTACTTTTGAGTGTTGAAATTTGTTGTTGCAGGTGATGCTTGATGAGGAAGCAGAGAGCTGTTTTACTAGAGCTAACCAAAAAGTGATGATTTAATTTCAGAACAACTTTCAAGGTTTCAGGATTTGCTTTCATTCCATGTTGGAATGAAAACAGATCAAAAGCATTCATCTGTCCCCCTAAAAAAACAGACACCCTCCCAAACTGCCCATTAAAGCATTAGTTTTGAAGCAGATTTTGAAGTTGCTAATGCAGGAAAAAGGTAAAGAAACACACATTTGAAGGGAGAAAAGAGATTATTCTTGGTATAGGTGTCATAACTTTAAATCTGTGTCTGATATTCATCCAATATTGTTCAGAAAAGGCAGAAAAGGCAGTCTTAAATCTGTGTCTGTCTCTTCCTTTTTTCTTTTGAGATAAAAATCCTTATTCAGCTTACAAAAATCTTCTCTGAAAATTAAATATTTCCAGGTTCCATTTTAATTAGTTGAAAATATGGTGATGAGCTCTTTGTTTAGTTCAGTCTATTCAAAAGAAATCTAAAGACCTTGACAGTTTATATTGACAACCTTTCGGAATAATTTTGAGCCCATCATTTCTTGTTTATATATACAGAACTGTGGTTTGTTTATATATCCATAAGGAAGTTTGAACAGGCACCAGACTGGTGTCTGCTTTCTCTGCTTCTTTTTTTCCTTAGCAAGTCAAATTTAGATTGATTCTTTCTTCTCTTTCTCGCCTGTTCTCAACATTTTTCTCATCTATTTGGTTTTGATCACTTAAACACTAAAATTACAGAGGGATAGTTTGCTTTATGTGTGCTTGTTTTCCCCTCTCATTCAAGTTTCATGCACAGTAAGAGTTCTCAGCCCAGGTAATTCTTCAGCATTGCAAAGGAAACAATTTTAAGATCTTAGATCTTAAAAGATCACAATAAACTGGTAGCATTTAAACCATTTTTTCTCCTTGCACTTCTGTTCCTGATGGCTATAGCAGAGATCAAAACAGTTTAAACAAACATGAAAATGAATGAACTGTGAACCTTCCCCTCAGTTCTGAAAAACTCACCTTTGACAAAATAAGCATCAAAATAGACTGTTCTGATAGTGTTTTTTTCTGAAGACATTTGTTTAGTAATTTTTTCTTGAACTCCACTTCCAGGCAATGCTAGAATCCATTACTAAGCTTGGAAATGCTATAAAAAGTTAAAATCTTACAAAATTTCTAGGTTGCTTTTGCAGTTTCTAAGGTCTCAAATAATCTGTGTACACTGTAGATGAACATCCACATTTTTGGATTCTTTTCCAAAAAAAATCTTAACTCTGAAGTTCTGGAGTTTTGCCACTCACTTGACACAGACATTTACTATGCAACAAGATTACGAATCTTAAAAATAAATGTGTGCTGACAGCTGAGAAATACTATTTGTGTTAGGGGGACTATTAAAATATCACCTGTGATGGGCATCAACTACATGCACACACAAATGCTTCACAGTCCAAATCTGGACCAGCATAGCCAAGGAAACAAAACATAAAAGAAGTGGAAAAGCAATAAACTGCTCACAAAAACACAGGCACTATGTCTAACAAATTAATTAAGCAGTGCAAGGACACAGTATGAGCACCCACACATGTAAGCTCCCTGTTGCACTTTGAGACCTGGCCAGGTAGCGCTTTCCCGAGGACTGTATCTATCTGGCTCAGGTAAAAGATGGGCCAAGGACTGTTACCAGCAGACTGCATGCACAGAGGTGTTTTAGGGGCTTAAGACTGTTCAGCCTGAGAACTGAGCCTAACTGATCTTACTGGACTGTCCTGATGCATGCCAGGAAGGATCTATTCCTATGACTAATACAAACTCAGGGAAGAGTCCTTTAGCACTCAACCTTATTCCTACCACTACAACTGGTGAGGATGGGACTGGAGATTTCTGAATGTCACAAAAGGAAGGCTTTGTAGTTAATGGAATGGAGCCTTTGATACTCTTTTTTAGTGCATGCAAGAAGTACAACTTGAAGTTCCTTAGTCTTGAAAATAGGACCAACCATGCAGAAGTATCATGTCTATAAAAAATCCCCAAATGATGGAGCTGGCCATTATAAGTAGGAAGTGTTGCCCATCAATGTTTTCTTCTGTAGGGCCAGTAGCTACAGTTTTACATTTAGTGGGGATTTTACATGATTTGGAACATGGTATAGACTACTCCAAAAGGCTATGCTTGTATTGAAACTGAAATGCACAAAACATCAGACAAAATCGTCTTCCTCAGCAGGCAGGGGAAAGACATTGCTAAGTGAAGATCTGCATCTTTATTTTACAAAAGTAAGGCTGAATATCTGTCATAAATTGCTATAGATAAGACTACCTGAAACAAGTAATTTTGTCTTTTTCATTGAGCATTTGTACATTCCTTACGAAGAGGTCTTGGGATTTTTTTCCCCCTGTTATGAGTTTGCTCTGGGCCAATTTTCTCACCCCCCACACAATTGCTATAAGTTGAGAGAAGGTTTATGCAGACAAAAGAGATCTGATGAGGGGAGAATAATTAGGGATTTATTACTAGCAAGATAAAAATTAAAGAACTATATATACAACAATTTTAACTAGGCAAAAGTACTATGTACTTACAGAAGTACCCCTCCCCCCTTTGTATCAGTTTTGGAGGAGAAGCAGTCACTTTTCCACTTCCAGAGCTACAGGTCTTCCAAACAATTCTGCAGCATTTGAAAGCTCTTCTTCTATTACCTCTAGGACGACAGCTCCTATTCATCGCACCTGGAACTGTCTTTCTCTCTCTCTCTGTTCTGTGTCAACCTCAGGGCTGGGCTTACCCCCCTCCTGGACTAAGACCGGAGGCTGGGGGTTACCCTGGCCCTGTGGAGGCCCTCCATGGACTGCAAAGGGACATTTGCCTTACCATGGTCTTCCCACAGTGTCACAGGGGATAATGGCTTTTGGGTCCATCCCTCTTTCCTGTGAGGTCTCAAATTTAGTTGCACCAGCATGGATCCCTCACTGGGATCACAAGTCCTGCCTGAGCCGACTTGCTCCAGCACAGGTCTTGTCTCCATGGGCCACAGGTTTCCAGCAGGACTTTGTTTCATCTTAGGCTTCCCATGTAGTCACATCTTCTTCATGCCCTCCTCTGCTCCGGTGTGAGCTTTTTCATGAGCTGTAGGGGTGTTTTCTCACCTAAATAATCTTCTACAAATGGTAGGGTCTTTTAGTTTTCAGTTTTTTCCCTACTGAAGGGAGAGAGAAGGAAGGAGAGAAAGAATCGTCCTCCCCCTTTTGAGCTTCTCTCTCTTCTGGCTGCTAGCTTTGACTTTGGAAGGTGTGTTATCTCTCCGCCTGGAATTCTTTCTGCAACAGTCTTGTCCAGGCAGCCTTTCTTTAGAGTTTTTCCTCCACTCCGTTACATGTCTCCGCCAGGGGAGCCTCAGTGCCCACCTGCCCCCGGCCCGCGGCTGGGGGAGGAGGGAGGCCTGGCCTGCACGGGGCCTGCTGCCTTCCCTACATGGCTCCTAATTTCTCTTCTGTGCCACAATCTTCTCTTCTGTTTTCTTGAATATGTAATTGGCAGAGGCATTACGAAAACTTTTGATAGGTTTTGCTCCAGAAATCTACCTGGAAAAACCATTTTCAGCCCCGGGGGGGGCTGGTCAGCAAACCCACGACACCCCGTTTTTTCTTTGTTAACTGTTCAGAATAACTCTTTAAAATTTACTTGTATCACTATAGGAATTTTCTATTGTCATGAAAATTTTGCATCATCTATACAAAAGAAAAAGAATGTTTCAGCTAATTTCTGCAGACTCCTATCAGTTTCACTTATGTTAAATTGCTACACTGTTTATTCTCCCCTTCTGAACAAGGTTTTTTTCTGATGAACTTTGAAAATGTGAACTTGTACTTTTGGAATAGTTTTCAAAAACTTTAGGATTTTCATTTAGTTTTCTGTGACAGCAAATAATGTGTATTAACTTTGATACATGAAATTACAATGCTGGGTGGAGGTGAGTGAGATTGAAGGATTTTGCAATTAAATGTACCTTTTTTTTGACATGATAACATGCTTTATTCCTACCTGGGTTAGTGGAGTATTTTCTATGGGACTAAATGAAGTTTTTTAGATACCAGAAACTTTGAATAACTATTCCTGTGGGACAGGACAGCTTTTCATCTCCCACCTCAGCAACTTTCAGTCCCAAGTATAGAAAGTGTGCTAGCTGATTGCATAGTGTTCAATGTGAGCAATATCTGCAACAAGAGTGTCTAGTAGAAGGACCGAAGAGTTTCTGATGAACTGTCAAGTGCACAGTGACTCATGGCCAGCAGTAGTTCAATCTGCAGTTTTTCTGATGTTGTCAGGTGAATTGGAACAGGTGGCACTGCAGATCAACTGGTGTAGTTTGAACTTTATGCATTTAAGCTCTTTATATGAATGTTTGCCAAGATTTAGGCAGTTTGTCAGGAAGAAGCAGAAGAGCATGTGTAATCCTGTGACTGAATTTTGGATGTCTGTGGCTACTGGGAATGTTTCATCTGAACTAAAAAGCCTATATGTCCCATGGAGATGTCCCTCTTAGAGTTAGGTAAGAGCAGCTCCTGTTTGTTTAACTAACATTTGCCCTGAAAGTAGTCTGCAAGGTTTGTTGGATAATGCACTCAAAAATACCTTTTTTCTTGTTTTTCCTTCTATTTTTATTCTTGTATCTTAAATAACATTAAGAATACTTATTTCAATTCTCAATTTGTTTTTAAGTGAATGTACCCAGCTCATGACTGGGGCACTGGACAATAATATTCTGAATGTATTAAGCAAGTGGCTCAGTAATAATATTTGATATTCTGACATTGTGATCCCTGGACAAACAAATTCATATGTACAGTCCTGCCAGCATACCTCGACCCTCACACAAAGTTCTTGAAACATCCCAGTTGAGGTGCTTGGATTTTGTGGCTTCTCTACCTGTGCTTCACTAAAATAAGACTTCTTTAGTGTCTGGAAGTTTGATAAAAATTATTGGTCATTAAAAAGTTTCAACTGTCAACTCGCATCACATTTCCTTACTTCACTACCACCATGAAGCAGCAACCCGGGTTTACGAGCAACTGCTAAACTGGACAATTCTCTGAGTGGTCCTTACTGAACATGACAAAGTAGGAGCTTTACACAGTGATATTTAATTTCTGAGGGGGTTGGAATTAAGCCTGGCTGACACTCCTGTCTCCTCCTTTTTCAGGCTTATTTTCTCACTGTAGACACTGTGTTTAGTATGTAGGATGACTGCAAGTTTCCAGACTGTGATGCTGGCAGTCCTGAGAGAAACATTTGTCAGCTCCAACATCATTTTGGTTTTGAGTCTTCTTTTAAATTATGTGTCAAGCAGTTACATACATATCAAGCCACTGTAGTAAAAGTGTTGAGAAACAAAATATTCAACATCTCAGTGAATAAAGCTAAAATTTATGTTGTCTCTGAAAGCAAGTGGAATTGGCTTCTGATTATACTTTCTAGTAAGTATTTGATGGAGGTGAATAGAGTTTTAAGTACATTTAGAATATTTTTTTTGTGGAATATCCTTTGCTCTTTAAGTGTGTCTAGTGGTACTTGGAACACAGTGCAAGTAACACTGAAATAATAACCACAGTTTTCTGCAGGTGGAATTTATCTCTTTTTAAAATACTCATTTTTTCTCGATAATATTTCACCGAGCACAATTTACTGAAGCCAGACTGCACAGAAGTAAGGCATATAAGAATATTCTGCACTACTGCAATTGTAAGAAAGTAATCTTTTTGTTTTGTTTTGTGGAGTTTTCATTTCTGCTCATGTATTTTCCATTTAACCTTCAGGCAATATAAAAAGGAACTTCTAAAAAAAGTGAAGTAGAAAGTGCTAAAACAATAACACTGCACTGAAGATTAGGTACCATCAACAGTTGCAAGCCTTCTCAGATTTTCAGGAAACAAATTAGGAAGCTGGCTCACATTAGACTTCTCTAAGCCATTAGCAAATCTCTGCGCTCCTCTGCTCAGAGAGTCTAGTGTAGCCTTTGGGACATAAAAAATCAGAAAGCTGTAGCTTTAGTTTCTCTTATAAGTATTTGATTCAGTTCTAGTCAAACTGTATCTCTCCAAATATGACTGTCAGGAAACGGAGAGAAACAGTGTGCCAAGAGGGAACCCAGTACAGCATTCCTTATTTTATCTTAGAGCTAAGCTATCTAAATTGCTGTGTGGTTGCAAAATGTGGAAAAAAAAAAATAAAAGAAGAAAAAAAAGAAAACAACAGAGAAACCTCACACTGCCTGGCTCTGTTAGATGCCAATAGAGGAGAGTTTAGGCTAAGATTGCTCTGCTGTTTTGTTTGAATCCAGAAAGCAGCAATAAAAATAAATAGTGAAAGAGTTGGCCAACCCTTGTCACGAAGCAGCAAGTCTTTATTTTATGGCTGTGTCAGGCTAAATGTCTGCGCTGACATCCTTTCCAACCCAAGAGACTAATATCTCTGCATCTTTAAAACTGATACTTTCACCATGTATCTATCACTAGAGGCTACAGATATTTATCTGCTTTGCTGTTACACATGATCAGTTTTTCAGAATATACATTGACCTAGGTCAAATATGATGGGAAATTATCATGTTGTGAGTAAAAAAAAACGTGGCCAGTCTTTGCGAACGAAGATCTGGGAAAGGTCTTTTTACCTTTCAAGCCTGCGCAATGGATTTTTTA
>JAWWLV010000121.1:40390183-40514399 GCA_035041135.1 Platyrinchus mystaceus
CCAAGCAGGCTTGGACAATGGCAGTGAGGTCCTCAGGACGTAGGTTTGTTTCGAGTGACCTTCTCTTAGATGGATGGTCTTAGGGGCTGACGAGCTCCATCTACCCAGGGCATTATCCCTGAAGCAGGGCCGGGAATCGAACCTGCGACCACGGCAATGAGAGCGCCGCATTTTAACCACTAGACCACCAGGGGTCCCCATTTTGTTAGTAGTGTATACCATATAAACCAAATGGTGTCTTGTGCTCTGGATTAAACTTTTTTGTGCTAAAATAACCACAAATTAAGACCATTTGACTCTTGTCATGTCACTGCAAGTTAGCAAAAGGGTATAGCAGTGGGAAAGAAGCACGAAAGTAGAAATAAATTCTGGTTCATTGTTAGGACAATTCAATAAAGTGCTCAGGTGGACAACTAACTTTAAACAGTTTGTTGCACTTCATGTTTCAAAGTTTAAGGACAACCAAGGTATATAGGTATTCTGGCGTAATCGAGGTGCAACAAGGGAAACCTACAGAGAAATAAGGAAAAGTTTTTGGATTATGTCTGTCTATATGAGGTCTGCTTGTTCACATCAATGTGACTTTAGAAAAGCCTTCTCTTTAGCATAAGAACATCTGAGTGTCTGTAGAAAGCTCTCAAGGGAACTTTTTCTTCTAATAAGTTAACCAGTTTACATGTAGTTTTTACAAAGTAGTAAATATCTCTGATCTTTTCAGAAGAATATTTCATCTATAATAAAACAATAAACTGCAAAATGCATTTTGTGCATAAATACATAGCAAGGTCATGTCACACACTTTGCTCTTTGAAAACAAACAAAGTTTGCTCCATGAATTGAGACTGAGAAAGGTACTTTTATTCTTACTGAGATATATAGCAAACCAAGAAATACCAGATGAACTAAACTGAAACTCTTGCAGGAGATTTATCTACTCTTTTGGCAAGCTGTTTACTTTTCCATGAGAGAATCTGGGTTAGATCTCCCCGTAGAGCCCCAAAATTGCTGTAAATTCAATAGTATCGAATGTCACTTTAGAGATGGTGTTTACACCCTTGATGAGTTTGTGTCATTGTTTTAAAGATAAACTTCTACTTTGCAGTAATAAACTTCTCTCTGTGTGATATATTATTCAAGGATTAGCCAGCAGAGTTGAAGTTGATGGATGCTTTTTCCCCAAAGCTCAGTGTTTTTGGTGCTGTACAGCTGGAAATAAAGCATAAAATGAGATTGGTTTCAAGTCAGCCTGGTGCTATTTGTGAGGTTAATTCTGTTTCCAAAATTTCCTATTGACTTCAGTGCTATCTCAGGAAGATTCTTCAGTAATGTACTGGCATTTGCTTCTCTTCATAGGTGAAAATCTTCCCAGTTACATATAGAATCTTAGCACAAAATCAAGATGGCTTTATATTTTGCTTGTGCTTTCTGTTCCGTGATCTCCCTTGGAAGCCAGAATTGTCACCAGGGCAATTCAGAAAGACCTGCCCAAAACCAGCTACAACTCTGTACTCTCCTCAGCTCTATGTATTTCTGTCCAGTCCCATACAACTAGTTTTGTCTTCAGTTATACACCCCAAGATGTATTTGTCTTATCAAACCTCTGGCTGCCTCTGAAGTCCTGGTGCTAAGTCACAGGGGTTACAATAAACACATTAATCAACATACTGTGCTTAAATGCATTGAGCTTTGTACCAACCCAGTCTGACAGTTAATACCATCCCAGAGAGCTGATTTAAGGTAATCTTCTTACTCAATTTCTATGCCATGAGAGTTTCTTTTTTTTTTCTTTTTTTTTTTTTTTTCATTCCCCACAAGGCTCTGGGATGTAAAAACCCATTTACCTAGAGCTGAGAGGATGAAGTATCTCTCTATAATTCCAAATTACAGCTGGACATACATATCTTCAAAATTAGTTCTTCCCACTGTATGTCTATAAGCAAATAAAGCCTCATTTCATCCAGCTTTTAACAGGTCTTAGAACTTAATGGTCTTTTCATGAAGACATGGACCATATTCCAGCTTGACCCTGGTAGCTCCCTTATTTAATAGTTTAGTTAGGGAGTGAAATAAAGTGGGAATTTTAGTAAGAAACCAGTAACAGTTTCAAGCCCCTTATTTTTCCACTAGACAGTTCCAAAGATTTAAACAAAAACAGATTTTTTAAAAAATACATTTATACTATTGCACAGTGCTTGTCAACCTTCCAACACCTTGCAGCCTTGGAGTTCTCTCTGTTCACAGGTTTTTAACAGAGGGACACTGCTCACCTCAAAAGAGTTTAGCCTGCTTTTGTCAGGGTCTATGATGAAAAATCAAAATCTGTGGGCTGATTAATCAGCACAGAGGTACCAGGTAAGTCCTGTCATTTTTCATTCTCAGTCTTCATTTTAAAATAATCAGGGTCTGCCCTGATCTGAATGATTCCTGTTCTAGATAAAGAACAAAGTTGAATTCATATGTGAGAGAGTTTACTTGCATCCCCTTAGATGTATATATATATATATATATGTTTATTTATTTATATAATCCCCATTCTGACAAACCATATAAAACTAGACTCATCCTACTAATTTGAGATTCATGTGAGTCATCTTCATTAGTTAGACTACTGCAAGGTGCACAGAGGGGCCTGTAGACAAGAATTGTCGCGCACTTAAGTGCACAATTGGGTGCACTTAAATGACTTTGCACAGTGAGTCCCAGATTTGGCTTTGTTGAATGATCATGAGCAATGGCCATGTGAAAGGTTTGTTTCCCTATGGATTATGATCTCGCCCGTGACTTATGGGTGGTAGGAGCTACAAGATTTCCCTACAGCTTATCTCTTTTCTGGTGTTTTGATGTGAGCTTATGTTTCAGCTTTTCTTCCAGTCATGTCACAAATTTATTTTCTCATCCTTTTTCAGCTGTTATTCATATAAATGTCTAGACCTTAAATATCTTGAGTTTTTTTTCTTTGGAAAAATTGTTTGAAATTACACAGTAGATTTTGAAGATATTGCAAGCAGGACACAAAGGCAGATGCTCAGATGGCATAATTTTACAGATTTGTTATAAAAATATTATAACTTCTTTTGTCTTCAATGATTTATTTTATTTGGAAAGGATTTAGCTCCTCTGAATTAATAATTTAATTGGTAATTAATATTCTGAATTTGAATGGTTTCTATATGTCTTCTTTTTATCTTGATCACCCTATTACATTTCTTCTATCAGGTTTGGACCTCATTTCTGTGTCATATCATTCTGTGTCACAATTATTCTCCTGTGGTAATATCTTGGTAAAATAAAAAACAGAACTGGAAATAACATTTTGACTTTACACAGTTTCAGATGCTTAACTTGATAAGAGATTTTCTTCATGGTTTTATTTTGGGCATACTGAAGCATAGTAATGCCCAACAGCTTTAAAATATTTCCATGGTTATAAAATACAAAATAAGACTTCAAATGTGAATTTTATATTCCAATAAATTTGGTAATTGTTGATTTTAAAGCATATTAGATCATCCATGAATAGGAGGCCTTTAGAGCATTGGGCTGTTTAGGAACAAGTTTGTGGACAGTTTTGGAGAACTTCTCTTTCTCCTTGGCATGTTTTCATGATAATTCAAATATTGGAGATAATTTACAATCCTGCTGGTACTATACCAGAGATCTTATGTGATGGAATTTATATCACTTTTCCTTTTAGACATTTAAACCACATGTCATTCTAGAAAAACGAGGACAGAGGTCCAACAAAGGAGTGATTTATTTTCAGTTAAAATACAAGCTACATTAAAACCACATGTTATTAAGTACTGTATAACCAAACCATGCTCAGAAGAAGGCTTACGACACCAATGCTTGCATAAAATGTTTCTTTTTTTTACCCAAAAAACTTTGGCAGTGAACACATTAACAGACTTTACCTGAGCTACACAGTACATTGGATGTACTTTTCCCTTGATGAAACAAACTATTAAAGTACCAGAGTACAAATTAATTCAGTTCCTTATTATTTTTCTTTCTCACATTTCTGGATGGTTGAACTTTTCTGATCATTTTAGTTATCATTGCATCTCTGTGAGCATCCCTCCTGAAACAGCATAATACAATTAAGGTTGCTAAAACTGAAATACAACTTTTCATTTTTTCAAAATGAAACAATTTGTATTTTGGGCATATTACCAACATGAACCCTCCTAATGCTCCTGTGAGAAGAGTAAAGTAATGCACAGAAGTAGCGCATATGAATACAAGACCATGAGGGAAATATGAAGATTATAATTAAGGGGCTCCAATTTTGTTTTCAGAATGTAGATGCCAAAGACCAGTTTCTGTCCTCATTATGCTACACTTCCACACCAGATTGCCCATGACTTGAAGGGATTTTTTAATGCTAATATTACCAGTTGAGTTGTCAAAAGCTAGTGAAGATGACGAGTGAAGGATTTATCCTGTGAAAAGAATCTCTGTCGTTCCAAGAAGTTTCCATGCTGGTTCTGTGAATGCATGTCTGGATCATACCGGCACAGAGAGGGTGCTTCGAGGAAAGGAATTTAGCTGGCTTACCTGTGTGCTCCTGGCAATGCCAAATCCCTGTCAAGTGTTGGTGCCTCACTGTTCAGTTTCTGTTCAATGTGCATCTTGCACGGACTAGAAAGCCTGTCCCCGTGCTTTTAAAGAACTTCATAAACATTAATGAATCACCCCAGTACTCCTGTCTCACAGGTATTCATTGTACAGTTTCTGTCAAACAGTATTTAAACAAAACAAGGATCAGAATCAGCAAATTTCTCTGTTTGTATCTTTGAGGTAATTCTCATTTGGATGTTAGTCACATCTTGAAATCATTAATACTACCTTAAGCTCACTTAGTATTTTCATTTTTCCTGAAATTGCTTAGCTCAAGCAGATTCTGCATCAACAGTTCTGATTCTACATCAGCAACTTGCTAAAATTTGTAATGTCTTTAAACATAAAAAAGGTACAACAGCTTATGTTATGTGTCTTTTTTCATCTCTTGGCTGCCTAATTGAAATAAAGTACATGCAGTAGACAATGTAATTTATTAGACAATAGAAACTCCACTGAATTAAAGCTGGCTGGTTTCCTAACTTGTCTTGGATGAAGGCCAGTACCAGGTAATGAAGGAGATGGCATTGGAAACCACACAGTGGACAAAAAAGGACCATGTGGTAGACTTGACTTGTGCCATGTTTAAATCATAAATTGTTACATTAAATTTTAGCATATTATGAATTAATCATGTCCAAAATTATTATTGAATCACCTTCCCAACAAGTCCCTGTGCTGTACAGTATAATTTTCTTTTTTTTTTACGATCTTGGTAGAGACATCTGTATCACAGCTGAGGTTGCTGCCTAACTGCAGTAAGCAGTGTGTGAATTCTCAGTACAAAGTACAAGGAAGCTATGCTCTTGCTGCCTCCTTTGCCTTTCCTGAAGCACCAGAAAGCTGGTGCTGCCATCAGCTCTGAAAGAATATTGTGCAATGGGTGCAATGCGACAACTATTGCTGTGTTAAATTGAAAGGACAAACCCTGTTTGGGCTCCTGCTCTTTGGCAGCATTTGGAACTGAAAGGTTATATCTCTAGGCATCTCTCTATTTTGTTTCCCAGTTATGGATTATTGCCCAGAAATTATTGTCCTTCACTGGATTTCTTCCCTAAAAATAATGCAAGTGAACCTACATTTTCACTGATTAAAATTCTGTTTTTCTTTACATGAATCTCTGAGCTGTCTTCCTTTTTCAGAGTATAGATGGTCACCCATCTTTTCTTCATATTGCATCTTTCAACTGACTTGTCTTTTTCTTTTCTCCAGATGTTTCCAGGTGTGTGGCTGAGAGGAAGTATACCCAGGAACAAGCTCGCAAAGAATTCCAACAAGTCTTCATCCCAGAATGCAATGATGATGGCACATATAGTCAGGTTGAAATTTTTTCATTTAGTATCTTGCATGGCTGTAAAGTCAGAATATGTATTTGAAAAGGGTAAAGAAGAGACAAATGCAATGAAGAGAAATGCAATTTCAAAGTTAAGTGTAATTTGTACTAACACTAACACCAAAATTTGAAGGAAAATCCATGTTATGTGCAGAGTCCTTGTTCTTTTTTTCAGATTTGGCGAGCAAAAGAGCCAAACATTACTATTGTTTGTGTAACACCCTCCCAGTTTCTTCTAGGATGAGGCAGCTGAGTCATTCTTGCAGCCCCCTGAATACTCATTAGATGGGAAAATGCTTGGAATTTCTGATCTGTTCCTGATTTGAGCCAGAAATCTTGCGACCAGAGTCCATGTCTTAGTGCTAAAGCATGAATCATACAGGATTCTACCCTATTCTCAGCTGAATTTCTTTCCAAGCATATGTTTTGAGACTAATTTACTTAGCTTAGATCATGGAATTCAGAAGGGACACAGTTAGAAGCTTAGTCTGTGATACATATTCCAGTTAAAATCACCTTCTGCCACCTCTGTACTGCATTTTGATTGAGGATTTGTGCAGAAGACACAGTGAGGGAAGTGATGTTGGCCCTTAGGAAATATAATGCAATTGATTTCTAAGTGGAATTCCAAGAGTTTCCTTTCTGACAGCTTGGGATATGAATAATGTTGGCAGAAGCACTCTGTCGTGCTCCTTCAGTGGGTGGAACAATATGTTCTTTAAGTGGAAAAAACCTCAAGATTGCTTGTTTCAGGAAGAGTTTATGTGTCCCTTGAGGAACTTCCAAGTGAAGTTTTTATAACACCTGCGCCTCACTTATTTAAGATAGGGTGTAAACAATCACATATTTCAATAGTTTTCTCTTCCATTTGATTCTGAAGGACCTACCACACGTTGTTTGAAATATGCTGTATGCAAAAAAATCATAGTAGGACTGAGATTAGGTCCAATTTGGTTTCCTGTTCTAAGTTTTGTTAATGTAGTTTGCTGGATTAGTCTTTTGTACTCACATGTATGAATGCTGTGGGATAACAGGCATATGTCTGATGAGCTGTACGTGGTTCATGTTGTTTCTGACAGGTTCAGTGCCATAGTTACACTGGATACTGCTGGTGTGTCACTCCCAATGGTCGTCCTATCAGTGGTACTGCTGTGGCCCACAAAACTCCCCACTGCCCAGGTAAATCTTGTTTGGCTGGCCAGGATATGACAGTGTGTCATGAATAGCAGAGTTTATCTGTAGCGTCTTACTAGACTTAAGGAAAAGAATTCTTCACTGGGAGAGTGGTTAAGCACAGAAACAGATTCTGGTGGATGGTCCAACCTTAGTAGCAAAATTCCAGTGGATGAGGCCCTGAGAAAGTTGGTCTGGTTTTTCATGTAGACCTGCATGAAATCTAAGGTCATTGTCACCCTAAACCTCCCCATGATTTTGGCATCCATCTGCTTTATTTGTACTTTAATCTAGCTATTAAAGGGATTTTCTGCAGTGGTTATTTGTACCATATTTGTGTTTCCATATATGAAACCATGCAATATGAAACCTGACTTGTGGATATAATACTTTATGTTGAAACTCTCTTGCGCATAAACTTTTTCTGCAAAAAATGTTCAGAGGAATTTGCCTTTTTCAGATATTTAGAGTAGAGAAAAAAACCATGCCACCAAAAAATACAGAGTGGGAATATGTGTTTGTAACATAGCCCAGGGAAAGAACTTCTACAACAGAATCCATAAATTACCAAATCCAGAGGAGAAATTAGAACAACAACAAATAAAAACATTAAGAACATAATGAAATCACTGTCTTATGAATGCATAATGAAAGCACTGCCTTGAGTGCTGCCTTTTGTCTTTCCTCAGGACAATTAAAAGGTTCAGTTTTTTAGGGATTTGTTTCTGACCTAATTTCATTAAAGTTGATAATAAATATAAATCCCAAGAGTATGAACAGTTGTCAGAATTGCTGTTCACCTCCCTTGATGTTGACAGAATTGCACAAAAATAGCTCCACAAATATTTGATCTCTATCTATCGCATTACTGTTTGTGCTGCAGCACCATTTTTTGTCAGAAGGCCAAAGAAATAGCTTTAAAAACTCAATCCTGTAATGAGAATGAAACTGAGGAGAGTGGATTAGGACCTTTGAGGGAATTCACCTGGCTCAATCTACTCCAATCATTCATTGATATTTTTAATAAATAGATGGAGGAAGGAAGAGACCATCAAAAAGGTTTCAACAAAGGTTATAAAAAGTTAATTTCACTTTTAAGGTCTTTCTTATTTAAATGACTTGCTGAATCTTCCATACATCTTGCCTGTATGTGAACTTTAACCTGAAAGAATACTCTTCAGAATATTCCTTTTGATCCAGTCTGAAAAGTCACTGTAGAATGATAGTCAATTGTGAAAAATAATATAAAATATTCAGAAACCTTAAAATAGAGGTAAATGTACATTCATTTTACTGTAATAATTGGTTATGACTGGTTTACATCTTCAGAAGACACATGGATATGTCTTCTTTAGTTGTGGATGCCCCAGGCCTGGAAATGTTCAAGGCCAGGTTGGATGGGGCTCCAAGTAACCTGCTGCAGTGGAAGGTGACCCTGCCCATGGCAGGGAGGCTGGAATGAAATAAGCTTTTAAAGTCTCTTCCAAACTATTCTATAATTCTTTGATTCTAAAACTAGGGTAGCACTTCTGTGCTTTAATGTAATTTTGAGTAGAGGTGCTTTTACATGCCCATAGCCAGGCTTTCACTGAAAGCATGTCTTCATTGTTTTCTCTGCAAAATCCATTTGCAGCTTCCTTCCTTCCTGTCCTTTCACTGACATCAGTGAAAAAAGGGTTATGCTGATGCTGAAAGTTCAATAAATAGGGGGGTTTTATATGTTTCATTACATATACCACTATTTTTGGCTCAAAATATTATTGAGTTACTATACTTTCACTTTTCCTACTTGTACCTGATATTATTGAGGAGAAGCTGCAGTGTAGTTCCAGTCTAATTAATAGATTAATATGAGAATTATTCAATCTCTACAGAAACCTTACCCTAGTTCTTTTCAAAGGTCTATTCATGTGTGTTGTGGGTCTGCCCCGGGCCAGTTTTCCTCTCACTTCCCACAAAATTGCTATAAGTTGAGAGAAGGTTTATGCAGACAAAAGAGATCTGATGTGGGCAGAATAATATTGGGATTTATTATTAGCAAGATAAAAAACAAAGAATTATATATACAACAATTCTAACTAGGCAAAAGTGTTATGTATTTACAGAAGTACTCCTGCCCTCTTTGTATCATTTCAGAAGGAGAAGCAGTCTCTTTTCTACCTCTGGAGCTACAGGTCTTCCAAAGAATTCTGCAGCATTTGAAAGTTCTTCTTCTGTTATCTCTAGGACGACAGCTCTGATTTGTCGTAGCTGGAATTTTTTCTCTCTTTCTCTCTCTCTCTTCTATGTCAACCTCAGGGCTGGGCCTACCCCCTTCTGGGCTGAGACTGGAGGCTGGAGGTGACTCGAGCCTTGTGCGGTCTTCCATGGACTGCAAGGAGACACTTGCCTTACCATGGTCTTCACCATAGATACAGGGGATAATGGCTTTTGAGTGGGTCCCTGCCCATGGGAGACAATCCTCAATAGTCTTCTCTGGCATGGGTCCATCCCTCCAGTAACAGTTCTTCCATTCCCTGCTGTCCCTTAGAGTCCCAAATTCAGCTGCACCAGCATGGATCCCTCACTGGAATCACAAGTCCTACCCAAGCCAACTTGCTCCAGCATTGGTCTTTCTCTCCATGGGCCACAGGTCTGTAGCAGGACTCTGTTTCATCTTAAGCTTCCCATGGAGTCACGTCTTCTTCATGCACTCCTCTGCTCCAGCGTGGGCTCTTTCATGAGCTAGAGAGAGTCTCCTCACTCAGTAATCTTCCACAGACGGCAGGCTTTTTAGTTTTCAGTCTTTTCCCTGCTGAAGGGAGAGAGAGGGGGGAGAAGGAGTTATTCCCCCCCCTTCAGGCTTCTCTCTTCTCTGGCTGCTAACTTCGACCTTGGAAGCTCCGTTATCTCTCGGTCTGGAATTCCTTCTGCAACAGTCTAGTCCAGGCAGCCTTTCTTTAGAGTTTTCCTCCACCCTGTTACATGTCTCGGCCAGGGAGCTTCAGTGTCACACCTGCCGCTGGCCCAAGGCCGGGGGAGGAGGGAGGCCTGACCCACACGTGGAGGCTTGCCGTCTCTCCCTACACGGCTTCTAATTTCTTCTGTGCCACAACCCTGTTTTCTTAAATATGTAATTGACAGAGGCATTACTAAAACTTTTGATTGGCTTTGCTCTGGAAATCCATCTGGCAAAACTATTTTCAGCCCTGGAGGGAGCTGGTCAGCAAACCCACGACAATGTGTCTGGCAAAAAAACTGCTGGAATGCTTCAGTTCATTTTTTGAGGGATGGGAAAGGAAGTTATTTTTATAGAAATGCTAAGGTGAAGGTCATAGTATCACTCAAATTGAATTTAGTAGCTCAGAGATAGATAAACTGCTCCAGGGCCCAGGTGAGTATGCAGACTCTGATTTTACTCCATGGAAGATTGTGGGTCAGTTCTTATGAGACCCTGTGGGATTATCTCTGCACATTTCCTACCCTTTTTGTATCAGTGTTCTCATGGTTTACTGTTCACCGCATCTCCTTTGTCCCCCCAGCAGCATCAGAGTTTGGAAGTAAGACTTGAAATGCTAGGGGATTTTGCAGTGGTATTGGCTAAGAAATCAGTTTTAAGAGATCTGGAAAAACCTTCTCATTCAGCAGAGAAGACAGCTACAGATTTTCTCAGAAAGAACCTTATTATGGTATAATAAGGCAAAACTTCGTTCTTATATTGAAGAATGAAAGTCTGATGCACAATTGCACCCTTGTCCCATTTCCTGCTATATATTCAAAATTGCCATCTGTTTAGGATAACAGAGTTTTGGATTTTTTTCCCCAAGACTGTTGATGCTTTCCAGATCACCATTGATTCCCGTTCCTGTATTTAGTACGACTATGTGCAGGAATTACACTCAAAACTTCAGCGGCTCAACTGAAGTTAAGTAGATGTACTCCTGTATTAACTAGTATTTTAGGAATGCCATTTCTTCTAATACTGTTGTCCCTAGTCAGTCTAACACAGTGTGTCATTTCTAGCCTTGATGAAGGAATTGCCATGCTATTTTTGATGTTGCAGGCAGACCTCCTGCAACGGTGGCATCCTGACACCAGCATGTTTCTGCATTTTCCCATGCTTCCGTGTAATCTATAGGCTTGATGCTATAGTTATTGCAAAAACACTCATGCAAATTTTTCAATTTACATGCACCCTACCTTTTTCTCCTGGGATCACTTTTTGCCACCTCTACCCTTAAAAGGAGAATGTGTACAGACATTCAAGAAGTTTCTGTAATTATTTTCTCATAGGTAATGTGCTACCATGGAACGTGGGAAAATTCCTTGTTTTTAATGAAAATGTTCAGTTAATTTTTAGTTCTAGGTTAGTTCTTCAGTAACTTCAGATAAGGTTCAAATACACATCCAATCAACTGTGCTATTCCTAAATTATGGGATAATTTATTGCCTTTCATTTTCCCCCAGTGGATCTACCTTTGACTTTGGTGAATACCCAGAAATAAGAATGAAGAGCATGGCAGCCTGTAAGAGTTTGGATTTGAATAGAGGAAAATGAAGCAGAATTTAGGTTGGGCAGTTAGGACTTTGGTTTACTAGTTCCATCTCCTATCCATGCTTCACATTAACAGTGTGATACTGGATATGTGAAGCAGCCTCTACATTCCTCTAAATGCTAATATTGGTTAGCTGCATAATGTGATGTTTCCTAAAGTTTTCTCAAGTCCAAAAAGTATCATATGTATATTTTTTATGTATCAACTGTAGTTGTACGAGCTATTTTTTGCTCATTGGTTTATTGTGATTGCTCTAATTTAAGCTATCTTTTCTGCTTGAGACAAAAGATCTGGAAAGATGAAAGTCATAAGCAGCATTAAAAAAAATGCAGGACTACCCGACTGTTTTATGTGAGCCTTTGTTTAATTACATCTTTACCAGAAAGAGGCTGTTCTTCCATACTTTCCAGTTTTTCCCACACCAACACTTGGTACTGCTAAGACACACATGATAAATCCCAGAATGCCATTCTACTCTATGGAAGTAATCTTCACTATTGCAGGAGCAATGGGGAGAAGGAGAGTAAATCAAACACATTCCCATGACAGCATTAAAAAGAAAGCTCCTTAAAAATGATGAATGTCCCCCAGTACTTTCACTGAAGAACACCAGACATAAAAAAAGACATTTTTACAGCTCTCCATCTCTGTTATCAGCACTGCAGGGAACTACAGAAATTCCATAGGCACTGAGTCCTGGGAAATGGGGCAGAAGTTGAGAAACAGGTGTTAAATTATTGTTGGAAAATACAGTGTTTGCCTATTGTTGGGGTTTTATGCCCTATAAACTATTTTGAGCTTCTGCCAGTGAGATTGCAGAGGTATGGAGACATGTTTATTTTCCTCTAAAGAAGTTTTGCTACCTTTTGATTATGACATAATCATGTTTTATGGCCAAAATACAAGTCCCTTTAGAAATTCAGAACTCTTCCAGCCTGGATAGTATTATGATCAGATAATATGATGAAAGCAAATATATTTGGAGAGGGAATGAACTTTTAAAATTTACAGTATATTGTTTTTGTTAGCTGGAGAAAAATATCCATCCTTGGATCATTCTTTCCCCATACATAATAATTTGCCTATACATACACATTCAGACACACTCATAAGTGATATAAAGGACAACATGGAAAGTTTACTTATCTTGTTATCTGCATTCAGTTATTACATATCAAATATTCCTTGGTAGGAGATCAGAAGTTATTATTTAACTAGAGAATAAAAGACTTTCACCTTCTCTTTTAAAGCCCAGTCACGTATGCTCAGAACTATTGAAAATGGATATGCTAAAATCACAAACCACAAAACTCACATTATGTTCCCTGGAAGGGAATCGTGTCTCAGAAGCTCTTAAGAGTGAAACTGGGTGGAACTGTGGGGTTTGCAATAAACTAAAGCATGAATATGTCTGCTTTTTAAAAAAGAAATTAAATCAATAATGGTCATAAATGGATAGATGGCTAAGCAAATTACAAGTTAGAATGGTACTAAATTCGTCATTAAAGTAATGCTGCTGAATCTAATATCTCTCCTTGCTCTCTCCCATTCCATAGCATATTTATTTATGTGGTGATTGGTTGCTTACAGTGTACTGAAAACTTGGAAGCCAATTGCATAGCCCAACTTTTAGATAAGTTAGAAATTGCCTTTGTTTCTTGCCATGCTGCAAATCGTCTAGAGTATTGAAGATATAATTTCCTAAAAACTTGCAAATGTAACTTCCTACCACCATTGAAGCTAGAAGTATTTCTACCATAAATATACTCAGAAAATGGTTGAAAAAAAAGATAAAAATGCAAAAGCTCCTCCTTACCTTGATATTGGAGACAACAAGAACTGTTTCTGCCACATAAATTTCAAATTTCAGTTGAAATAATGTGAAGGGCACATGTTTTCCTTTGTAGGAAATTCTGTGAATATTTTTGTTAACTTTCTAAGACTGTTAAAATAATGTTAGCCCAGTAACCTAATTTGCTTAGCATTCATCTAATTTTTAATGAAATTAGATTCACTGTGATAAAGTTAGTCTTTATAAATGGCATTCTCTTCCCATCTATCAATTTTCCATGGAAATTTAGGGTAAAAAAAAATCCAAGCACAGACAAAAGAATTTAATTCTCCCTGACTGTACATGAATATTGCACAGTTTCACATATAAAGGGAGAAACCTGAATGTATCTGGAAAGATTTTTCTCCTTTTGGTTATGGAATATTACATATGTTTCACCAATGTGTTAAATTACTTAGGCATGAACTGAATTTAAAGTTCAATTTACACTAGTAGTTCTGAATGTACATAGAGAGACAACACTGGTGCCAAATTGAGGTTTTACTTAACATGCTGTTTGGTGCAGAGGGGGTATTAATGGCATTCATCACATGCATTCCCCCTGCTGAGACCTCATTTCTAGTAACAAATTAAAAAATAGTTTAAAATGCTTTAGTGTGGGTGAGAGTCAGGCTTAAAATCTCTGGATTTGCAAGAAAATTATAATTATAAGCCTGTGCATCAAAATGAAATTCAGATACTACAGAGTTAATTGTACTGGATGAAATTTGAGGAAAGATTGGATCACTGGTATTTAGTGCAATTAGAAAAACCTGTAATTTTGTATATAGTACTTCCGAAAACTGGAACATCATATTTGAGTTCAAGCTGAGCCTTTTATCAAATGCAAGCCAAGCACCAAAAAACTAAGATCTACTGGCTTCAGCATAAATGGAAAAATCTGCCTCCTCTTCAGAGTAAATAATATGGATTAGTATTGCAATCTATTTAGAGCAAACTATCCCAAACACCCTTGGATATAATTCCTACAAGACAAAAACTTTATTTTTCCTCCCTGAGTTAATACTGATGCATCCCTAAGTATATTGAGTTTCTGGTGACCTAAACATAATATAATAAAAATACACTATTGACACAAGAGGAAACACGTCTAAACAAGAATATTTTTGATATGGTGAATCCTTCAGAAGGTCATACCAGCTTGGCTGCACTACCAGTATTCTTTTATAAAGGCTTTAAAATCATCAGAGCAGATTTGTGACATTAGGCATCTTCCCTCTGGCAGATTCCTTGTCTAAACTTCCTGCTGAAGTAACCATCGATTCAGCATGTTAGGCAAAGCCTGTGATTTAGTGGGTTCTCTTTTTTAAAATGTCCTTTTATAACATATTTTTTGTGCTACAAGGTTTTTTTGTTTTTTTTTTTTTTTTTTGTTTTTTTTTTTACTTTATTTTAAACATAGTGAACGTAATTATTTCAGAGGGAATAAATTAAGAAAATTAAGGCAACCAAATTATTTCACACACAAGCATGTGTCAGATGTGTGTTGGGCTTTTTTATTGTTTCATTAAAGCAGGTGTATGTAAGAAGAGACTATGTGTTAAGAATTTATAGACTTCATGGTTTTTAAATTTTGATCCCTCCACATAGGCTTTTCAGAGAGAAAAATATCACTTTTAAAGGTGACTTTCAATGTATCAGAGACAAATAAATTGTTAAAAAGTGGCTAGAAACAGCCACATAAGCAAGAAATAAGGAAGTATTTCCATTTTAAACTCTAAAGCCTCCTGAACAAAACTACTAAGAAAACTAGTAGATTCTCCATTTTTTGATGGCCTGAAAACAAGACTGGATTCTTGGCTGGAATCCAGACTGGTAGAGTAAGCTGTTAAACCCCATCTCTTGTAATCTTCTTGACTCCCTTTTCACCTCTGCTCTCACTTTTCCTAAGGGCCACAGCTCTGGGGATGTGTCTGAAACCAGCTCAGGTTCAAACTCAGAGAAAGGTGCTGTGTTCCTGCCTCCCGTGAATACACACGTGCTTACCCACATCAGCATAGGATTTCCACAAGGCTTTGTTTGAGGTGTTTAAAGCAGAAAGAGGCAGTTTTTAATCTGAGCCAGGACTAGGCTAGACGCTGAAAAAGCCCCTCAGAACAGCTGAGGTGTGTGGTCAAGACTTTGAGGGACCATGAGGGAGTGGTGATGCTTCTTACTGCAGAACCTGTCCTTGCTGGGGCAGTGGGGAAGGGAAATGGTGACTCTGCAGCATGTGAGCATGTTCTTGCACTTGTGTCTATGTAGGGTTTAATGTTATCTCTTTCCCAGGTCCTCTGGTGGCCAGGAAGTAGAGTCTGACAGTGTATGGATGGTACACAAATGTAGAAATCAGGCAAAGCTAAAATCTTTGGTTTGCAAGGGAAGAATTTGCTGATATTTAGTGCTGTAATATACAAAACCAAATCATTAGAGTTGAACTGTGTTTCTTAGATAACATACTAAAAGAAAAAATACTATTTTCCAGTTAATTCCTTTTTCCTATTGCAGGTTCAGTGAGTGAGAAGCTGCCACAACGAGAAGGTGCAGGCAAAACAGGTAAATATCTTAGCTGGCCTTTAAACAGAAACTAAAATAACTTTGGGATAAACTGCAGTGATTTTCCATAGATCTAAATTACCAATACATATTTTTGATGTATTATAGCTGCATATGTAATATATATACATGCGTACATGTTATTCATTTTACATTTGCATTGTAGATATTCAGTAAACTTATGAGTATAAACATACATATATGTGTGCATGTATTTATATATATATACATAGACACTATATTTTACTACTCTTGGTCCTACAGAGTTTTTCAATTCTGTGCTTTCCTTCCCGTAGCTGTACTCTGAAATATTTTCCCATATTGTTTTCTTGTTCTGGAGGAGAGACTATTCTGTCTGTTTGATAAAGACAGCATTCTGTAGTATCAAAACCTTGGGAACTGGAGTCCTCAGTGTATTTCCGTAGCAATTGGTGCTTGAGTAATCTTGGACCCAGCACTTTGTTCTATATTGTGATTAATTCATCTGATGTCTTATATTTATGGCCAGATAATTGTTGTTGTTAGATACAGATCATGGTGTATATCTTGTTGGCAGGACAAAATCTGATGTGCATCCAACCTAGCTGGTAGATTTAAATGAAGGAACTGTCTATGCTTTAAACAAAATTAAAGCTTACACTCTCCAAACACCTGAAATGATTTTAAATACTGAATATTTCTGTCAGTTGCACTGCATAAATTAATTTTAAAGAAGCTACTAATTTTTGTTCTAATGTTAATGCCTATCTGTTTGATACAGTGTAAATATAATTGAAGTATCTTTTTGCAGGAGCTTTTGCAGTATTGCAATATACCCAACATTTAAATAAACTATAGTGCTGTTAGGTTAAAAAAATTAGTACTTCTTTAAAGGCTAATAATTACAAAATGCTGGAAAATTGTTCCTTCATGTATTTCCAAAGTGTGGGTTCCACTACCCTTAGGCTACCTATTTACTTTAGGTCAGAACTTTCATTTTCAGCTTTGAACTGAACAAACTATTCCATATATAAAACTTGTCTGGAATCCTTTATTTTTGTTTGTGGCCATGGTGGCTGAGCTGCTGAACCCTGAATGAACACTCACAGAACAAGGAAATGAACACAACTTATCAAATCTCCCTTCTCACCACATATATTTGTGCCTCAAGCGACACGATTGCATTTTGCTTGTGCCCTGTTTTTATTGTTGAGCACAAGCTTACAGCACAGAGGGCCTCTGACCAGGTTCCCAGGTGGTCCCTGGTTCTTCTCAAATGTTGCTCTCATCCTCTCCCCACCCTTATTCCAAAGGGTCACTGCCTTATGCCTTAAATAAAGTCATGTTGTCAGAGATATCTCAAACTCTTTAGAGACTGTCACAGAGTAGAGACCAAGGATCATCTATCTACCTGTGCTTCAGCTTCACAGTCAGTGTAGTAAAAGGTATTTTGTAGCCCAGCTTGAAAGGGCATAAATAACCATGACACTCTCTGCTTATCTTTCCTCTGCATGCTCTTGTGGACTAACCAGGGGTGCCTGCATGAGAGTACCTGTCCATATTGTAGCTCAGTAAACTTAGGCAGTTCACAGTGTTCTCACTGTTCCAGAAGACACGCTCCAGACCTCCAAGGTGTGGTCTTGAGGACTCTACTCAAAAGACTGAATAGACTTAACCTGACAGTCTCATGCACCAAGATGTCTCATAGATATGGATCGGGTGAGCCACATCTGTTGCAATTGTGCATCTTGCTTTCTCTGGGTATTCGAATACTGGAAGAAAATTTCCAGCTGCAGATATTGGAGCTCAGGAGCTTTCTTTGCATTTGTGAATTTAAACATTAAACTGAATAGAAATGAAAATTAAAAGCTAATTCCTCAAGTATCTTCTCTGGCCCCGCAGTTCTCTCCTCTATCCAAGAAAAATATTCAGATTCTCTGAAAAGCATAGGTGTCAGAGTTGGGATCACATTCCTTTTTTCTGATTCTTTACTGACTGCAGGACTATGTCCTAGGTAACTAAACACCGACAGCAAACAGAATTTAATCAGGTTTATGCCTCTTTATGCCTTGGTTAAATCATTTTACATTGAAAATAAGCTCTTGTTACTGTTGCTTTGGTTTTGCGAGAAACATGAATGTCACTGTTCCTTGGATGGAAATTCAGTTTTACCTGCTATCAATATTTACTTGGTATCTGTATTTGTTGTGTACTAACCTGCGACCTCTAGAGGTGAAGGTCTGAGAGCCCCCAAATCCTCTGCATGGTTTGCAAAAAGACAAGGCAGATTTAAGAAAACAGTAATGCAGACAGCAAAGAGAACAGCAGGGTCTCCTGAGTTGCAGTAGCAAGAAGAAATGGAAAGAGATAGTGTTTAGCCTTAAAGCTGCTGCTCTCTTTTACCCTAGTAAGGCTATATGACAGAAGAAACTTCTCAGTTACCTTTGATTATATCTTCCAGGAAAATGACCGAAAAACAACTTGGTAACTATTTTGGTCTGATATCCAATTGTGAACCTGCAAGAAATAGTAATAAAACCTTTGCATTTACTATTTACCTTAGTCTTGAGTTTCGCTCCATGCTACAGGAAACAGCAATGACTGGAAAATCTGTACTAGCACGGCCTCCTGAATCATATTGACCCAATATTGTCAATAATTTTAAACAACAATAACATAATAAGGTAAAGATGGATCTTTGGTACTGCTCTTCCTATCAAATGTTAGTTTAAATAATTTTTTTATGTTGAATTTGTCTTTTCCAGCACTATGTCCACTGTGTTTTGCTGAACTTAAGATTACTTACATCTTGTCATTTTTGTAATTTTTCCTCCCTCTTTTCTTGCAGTAATGGTTGGTAGTGGATGGATGGAGAAGGATGACCAGAGGATAACGGTTGTGCAAACAATATTCTGGTTATATAATCTGTGAACTTTACGTATAAAATCTGTGAATCTTACTTATAAAATCTGCTTGACTCTTAAATAGATCCTGCTGTGCTGAAAAAAACCTTTATTTTAAGGCATCCAGTTGTCTGCAGCCACTCATTCTCCTCAGACTGTTTTTCCTTTCACAGGTTTTACTTATTCTATACATTTATTTAATTACTTATTTATAAATGGCAATTTATCAGTTATAATCCATAGGTATCAATGTGCAGTATTAGAAATGAAGAATTACAGTCCAGAGAGCAACTTGATCACTTCACTTATCGTGAAAGACCCTGCAATAAATTCATCAGCCACTATCTCAAAAACCATTCATTTATAAAATGTAGTCTCTATATGTAATATATCTGTGTTGTGTAATGCCTATAAAAAATGTTTGAATTATTGTTTGTTTACTGGCCGGGGCTATGTGCAAATCATTATTGTCAATCATGTATGTACACTTATTTAGCTTACTCTCATAATTGTAGTCTCCTTGCAAATCTTTTCCATTCTGAATTCAGATGATGCCTCAGCTCCTGCACTGGAGACTCAGCCTCAAGGTGATGAAGAAGGTGAGCAAACTTAACAGTGTAGTATTAAACTATCTAGTTAGGGACTATATTCCACGACATCAAATGCTACCTTAAGAGTATTTGCTATTGCTGGGGTAGTTGCAAGAAATTGCAAGCGTCTGTACCTTTTTCAGGAACAGCAAAGATAACAAACACAACAGAATCTTCACTTACAAGCAGTGAATTTTGTGGGATTGGTTTGAGATGACACTTTAGCTGTGGAGACCAGCATCAGCAAATTTAGTTGTCACTACTGAGGGCAGAAACAGGTTTTAAAATTGAGCCAAAGTGCGGGTTAAATTCTACTCTCAGCATATTGCCTAATAATATTACTGTTTAGGTTGATGTTTTGTCAGGCTTACTTGCCTCTTGAGAATTTTGATGCTCAGTAAATGTGAAACTCAAGGCTTGCATGCAATAATAGTTTTATGTTGTGGCTGCCTTTGCAAATCTTTGCAAATCTTGCAGAATCTGATCTGAAGTCATTATATATTTTGGGTCCACACTATGAGATTTTTATTCTAATTAAACATAATTTTAGTCTAAAAGTATTTCTTTCAAACTTTCGCATAAACAGGATAAGGAAGGGATTATTCATGCCTTTGTATGTATAAAGGTTTTGACTGTCCTAATACAAACCAGTGTACCTTTTTTTAGACCTATGTATCTATAAAACTAGCCACTTATTCAGTTGCTACTAACCTTTAAAAAATGTTAACATTTATAAGCTATTTTCTGTTGCTTTTTTTTTTCTAGATATAGCCTCTCGTTATCCTACACTGTGGACTGAACAAGTAAAGAGTAGACAAAACAAAACCAATAAAAGCTCAGGTAAAAAACTTATGTTGCCCTTACTTTGAAAAGCTCCTGTGAAGACATGCATGAAGCCATTTTAATAACCATTATGCTTCCACTCTCATTGTAGGATAGTGACTTAATTATTTGTGTGGTAATGATTTAGTAAGCTCAGGCATTATAACTTCTTTTTATAGAGGAGCATTTTTGTCCAGATTTTGTTTGGCTAAAATTATACTAGTCCACTAAAGTCTCTGGCTCACATCTGTTTGCACATTAGTGGGTTTGACATTTAATTTTTGCATCCTCTTTTGTTCTCTGTCTCTTTGTTATCTCCTTTTTTGGGGGGGGTGATGTGTAGCAAGAAGGTACTTGTAAAATGACAATGTGGGTTACATTTGTTTGGCGGTAAATCTTAGGAGGCAAACTGTAAAAAAAAAATCTTCATCAGAAACCAGTTGTCAGCAAATGGGATTTGGAAAGACAGTGTTGTCAGCTTTTTGCTGCATCAATCACCTGTTATTTACAGACTGATCACCAGCTTAGAGTGAATTAATGATGTTGCTTTTAACAATAATTGTTTAATTCTGGTTTTACTGATTTTCACCACTCTTCATAATTGAGCTTTGCAGACCTGGACTAGGAATGTCAGGTGAACGTCCTAAGACTGGAGTCTTTATAATACTCAGATACATTCAGTCTTAGGTAGATTATAAATTTTGATGTCTTCATCACTGTTCCTTCCTTTCAATGGGATAAACTTTAGAGAATCTTCCTGGTTTCTTTTTCTCTGGAAAAATGTTGAGTTTTAAAAGAAACATTAATGATTTAGGCTATGATTCAGTAAATCACCCAAAGTCATGCTTCAAATCCAGTAGAAATTGAAGTTATGCTTTACATTAAGTACTATGCGTAAGTATTTTACTGAATGGAAGCTCAAAAGGATTAAAAAAAAGACAGTCATCAGAAGAAAGAAAGCAAAGCATATCCTTACTAAGAGGCAGATTCCTTTATAAATGCTATTTTTAACATCAGAGCAATAATTATTAATACTTGTTCCTCTCTTTGATTCTCCAGAAAGTACTTAAAAGAGGGAACTTAAACATAGTGTAGACAAGAGTTTGAAGCAAATACTTTTTATGCTGGAGATTTATTCTGTCATTTCTTTAGTCAGAGTAAGCAAGAACAGAATTCCTTTGGGATTTCTGTTGTGTAAAATACATGTGTAGAAATTGGTCACTTTTAGGAGTGTTTAATTTTTACAGTGCTAGAGACTTGATCTAAAGCAAGACTTCTTGAGTTTGCAGTGCAGCTGCTGGAAGCCAAATCTGCAACACACACACACACATACTAAAAGATGGGTTTATTTTTGGTACTTGTTACCTCCAATCCATTTAAAGACATATTTACAAAAGAAGACAAACCAGAACCATAGTTTATCTGTCTTATGACTGCTAGCCCATGGTGCATTAGCATCAAAAGCATCATTGTGTTGGACTTGCTAACAGGACTTGCTCACAACTGCGGTGCCCTATCCAGATTAGCAGAAGTAAGTCAAGAGACACTATGTAGCCAAACTTGCTGTAATTTGTAGGTGTGCCTGATGTACCAGAAGGGACTACTGCACTCTCTGCTGTATCTTCTCTTGTATATGTAAGATGACGTACTCAGTCAAGGTGAATCTAGGTGCTAAAAACACTGTTTTCAACAGTTGTGGTAGACAGTATCTCTCTTCCAGACTCGCGGGTATAATGTGTGTCAGTGACCATATATTTACAAGTAGTTTTTGCTGGCTGAGTGGCACTGATATTCAGTAAACATGTTTTTAAGGTCTTCATAAGACTAAGTAAGATTTTCCCTTTATTACCTCTCAGAGTTGTGCCAAGGCTTTTGGGAACATCCACAGGGAATGAACTCTGGACTGTTATGTGTATATAACAGGAAAGACCTTGTCACTGAATCCAGTGGATTGTAAGCTAACCAGCTTCCCACTTCCAAACTTCAATATAAAGGATAAATATAGATGTCTTCTTTACTCAGTTCGCTTAACAAACTCTGATTCAGACTTGGTCATACAAACACCAGAAAGCTTATTGAAAAGTATTTGTCTGAGTAAAATGAGCAGAATTTTTCTCTTCGTAGGAATTGTGTTTATAAGACAAAAAATGAAGCCAAATTTAGTCATAATGGGCTAAATTTTCTTTTGTTGTTTTATAGTATTTCAAGTGCTTTCAAAGAAATTCTTGAGGTGCAAATAACACTATCACCTAGCCCTGCCGATAGAACATAACTTTAACTAAAACAAACAAAAAAACAAACAAACCCTAAAAAATTTCAGGCAGGCTACAAATATCCTACTTAAAATCTGCCTATTTTAGTATGTTTTGATTTTTTCTCTAGTTTTTATCTGAATATATGATCTAGTATGTCATGATCAACATAGCACGGTCATAAAGAAACTTCTCCTGACCTGAGAACGTTTTTGGTGAGCTAAGTATCACAAATTAATAAATTAAATTTGTTGTACCCATCCTGAAGTGGTTTGTTCTGCTACATTACAAATGACCTGCCAGTTACAAGCAGACGATAAAATCAGCATAATCTTTCAGGCTTTGGAAGATAGAAAATAATGCCTCAGGAAATTCTAGTTTATATTAGTTATCCAGTGCATTCATTTGATTAAATCAGCCTAAATTACTTTAGCATGGAGTAATGGCATTTGCAAGACTTACATATGCAAGGCAAGGAATTAGTGGATTATATATTCATTTTTTATAATGACTTTCTAGTGCGTACTCTTTTTGTTGGCTCAGGGAAATAAACCTTTGCTGCTCACTAAAGGCATTTGTTGAGTGGTATTTAACCTATTAGTTTTTGAGGACAAAATGTCACTCCTGGCAAAAATCCCCATCAACTTTGGGTCGCGGTACAATAACTCTGTTAAGAGTGATTTATCTCCATTTTTGCTCTTTTTGTACATTGAAGATGATTTTCAAAATACTTTTTCTTTCCATAATTAGGAAAAAGTATGCATCTCACTGCTAAAATAATGTAGTTTTTGTTGAGATTATGTTTTATACATATGCATTAGTGCCTATGCAAATATTTTGTGAATATCCCCACACTCCTCATTTCTTTCTCCATTTCACAGAAATTATTGTGGGTTTGTCACATCAGATTGACATAAACAAGAATTATAGCAACAGCTATCACAAATAAGCGGAAGCATTGAATATGGGACTATATGGGTTCCAGTTAAGTCATCAAAATGTAGCAGCCTACACGCTGCTGTCTGTATGTGGATTCAGTGTCTAAACTCCTGCTGTAGTTTGTGGAGATGTAATCAGTGTGGTCAGTGGAGCCTAGAGAGCCACCCACCTGGTCATAAAGCAAACAACATTGTAAAGCTAACTAGATAACTGGACCTCTCTAAGTGTGGTGACTAGTTTAATTCCCTAGACGATATAAAGGTGTCTGTGCTTTAGATGAATATACTCCCATAGTGGTATCACTTGAAAATCCAGGTACTATTCTTTTAGAGCTTTAGTATTTTGTAAAGATCAGAGGACAGAAGGTTTTTTGCCTTGAGGAAACTGGATATTTTGGACTATGTTCTTAGCAATTGCCAGTAACTGTGGCTTCAGAGTTTGGTGTAACTTGAATGTGAGAGGAGAAGACAGTGCAGATACTTTCGCATCACCTAACAGGGAAAGTACAGTTCTCTGAGGACAGCTCAGGTTGGACTGTAGAACTCTTAGGTTTTTCTTGATATATCTTCTCTATCAGTAGTTTATATCCCTGTGGGATTCTTGGGAACTAAGTGTGACTTTTTCAGAGGATGCATGCTATTCTTTGAGTTTGAATATAGGCAAAGAAAGTATAGTTTAATCCTTTTCACAATTTCCAGAGAAGCTTCAGATTAATTTTCTTAGCTTGAATTTAAGAGCAATTGTTTTCTAATAGTCTATTGCAGAAGCACTTCAATGAAAAATAAATAGGGTGAGTTTAACTGTTAATATTTCTAATGTTCAAAAAGATTCTTAAACTGAGTAATTTCTAAGTAGAATCTGTACACCAAAGAACAGATCATAATTAGTGTAAAATTTCATTAATTTTGCAAATGCAGGATACAAAAAGTCATCCATAATCTGAAAGAAACTGACATAGGTGCTTAAGGACTTTAGAGATTCTGGTGATAATATAATTCAAGATAAAGAAACAGGATTGAATAATGCATTATTGGCTAAGACAAGGTACAGTTTCACCTATTTATTATTCAGTACTATTCTCTTATTGTTAATACTTATGCATTCTGTTTCCTTAAATATTTAATAGTATGTCATTCTATTCATGTTATTCTGTTGATTTAATAGTATGTCCTTCTATTCATTCATGTCATTCTAATGATTCATATATTCATTGATCATATATTTATTGATTGTGTATTTAATGGGCATTATAAAGTGATTGTTAAATTGGTATTTGTTTCGTTGATAATCCAGTGTGAACAGCAAAATAGAAGAGAGGAAGAAATTGTTGCATTTCTTTGTACTTTACTGAACCTGATTGGATTCATGTGTTAAATTTTAAATACATTAAATGAGTGGGGAGAATTTGAATGTCCCTGGCAGTCAATGGCAGAACTCCCAGACAGTGTTTGAACCATTCATATTCTGACTACATGCTACTAGTTCACCTAATAGATCACATTTCATCTGGATTAGGCATAGACTTGTGATGCAGTGTTTGTGCAAGCTTCACACTTTTTGCTATCTTTATGCTTATGTGCTTTAAGCAGGTGCTAGAGGACAGGCCATACATGATCCTGCACAAAATAAGTTTGACCCAGAGGAAAATCTGGTCTACCATTAAGACCTGAAGCAAGGTCAGGTTGTAAAAATTCTGAACACATCTATGCAATGAGCAGTGGACTGTGTGATTCTGACATTTTTCATTCAGAATGAAGAATCCTAAATCAGAATTCAATGTCTCCTCAAACTATTGTTTTAGTAACTTCACAGATACCCAAATTTCAGCCACCGTATCCAGGTATTCTGGTAATGTAAACTCATCATCATTTTTTGCTTCAGCTGTGCACACATGAAAGGAACACTTAGCTTTTTATTTAATTTTCTGACACAATGGATTGTTTATGGCTGCCTTTTTAATACAAACTATCAGTTTCAGGGCTTTAAAAATATGTTACAAGATTTTATCAATTAGTCCCAGTGACCTTGATACAACAAGAGTTTCATTCTCAAAATACTATCAGGGAAAACACCGATATGCACATACAGTAATGCAGTATAGACTGCCTGCAAATGCAAATGAAAACAGTTGGTATAATGCCTACTGAGAATACCTTCTTAATAGACAGAAATTGTGAAATTTAAAGTGATACTGTAACTAGCAATTATGAATCTGTATCTATACCAAATAGCTGCTTGCATTTATCTGTCTGTATAGTCTGAATCTGTTGGCAAAACCTTTCAGTGAGACTGACTAATATGACAGAATGACATTCTAAGAGCTGAATGCAATTTTTATTCCCTTGTCATCTGACAGCTTTAAAGTATTTGTACCTAAGAGTTTTTCTCACATGGAAACTATGATGGTTGTTAGGTTTCTGTCTTGGTAGCTTGCTTTGTTTTGTTTCTCAGAGGCAATTGTTCCAGTGGGATCCCTGTGCACTGATCATTCCCTGAAAGTTACCTTCTTATAAAGGACTGATGCAACAGACCAAGAAAAACCTTGTTCCATACTCCAAACTGAACCTGACTAACTTCCTCCTGCCATGTCTATCCTGACAAAAGTCAGTCTTGGAGTTAAAAAAATCTTCATGAAAAAAAACAAACCCAGCATTTTTTTCAAAGGAAATAAATGTAAGAGTTTGTGTGTCTGCCCATTTACATCATTTCTAATAGCCATCCCTTTCTAGGCATAGGAAAATTAATAACTTAGAGACAGAACACTGAGTAATTGCTCAGTGATTTTGTATTTATTCTCATTAATTGTTGCATTTTCCAGATGTTGCTTTTAGTATTGACTGAGGATAAATTACATGCAGTTGAAGTTGTGTGAGCTAGCAAGAAAAAAAATAAGATCCAATTGTGTGGTTCCACTTACATATTCATTACAAAATAGTTAGAAGTGTGCTAGGAATATTTTGGATTAGGCTCATTTTGCAATGTGAAGATTTGAAATATGAAAGAAGTTAGAAGGAACTCAAAATGGATATCATAACAAAGTGAGAAAAAACACAGACAAGAGGGGGAAGAAAGTACTTGAAAAGCTTATTGCCTCTCAGATTCAGCGGGGTTTCTTAGGAAGTCATGTGTTGGCCTGCAGAACCCTGGCTAATCTTCCGTTCCCAAATTTGCTTGTATTCATCATAAAATGAAGGAGAGGAGAGGACAAGACCTACTTGCTCTTGCATTATGCCTATCTTGGACACTTAGAAATTGAGTCCAAATTAATATATAAAATATATTTGCATAGGAGAAGAGCCTGAGTAGAAGTGGTCCATTAATTTCAAACCACTGATTTACATAGGAAAAACAAATTTTTTCCCCTGTTATTACCTCATTTCAGCCCTAAAGACAGTGTTGCATTCCAACAATTAGTGAGGTGTGAGCCACACTCAAACATGGGGTTTGCATTCACAAACTTGTATTGTAAGGGCAGCCACTGGCTGTAGCTGGAGAAGTAAAAGCATGGTAATAAGTTGTTGAAATATATCCATCTCATGCCTTCATAGGGCCTACTGTATCTGATATCATATGGGCTAAAAGTTACAACAGCCTACTATAAATCTGTGATGTTCTGGCATGGAGATTTAATAATCCAAAGCACCTGAAATGGAATTGAATTGAACTCTAAGAACCTCAATTCTGGTCAGGAAAGGAAAGAAGTATTGTTTTTAAATGTCTTCAAACATATCAACTGGTTATTAAGTTCACAGACGGGTTCTGTCAGTGGGAACTCAGTCCATTATAGATTGACATTCAGTCTCTACCAAATTTTAGATGAGTTCAAGTCTTTATGTTATTACTGTGAACGTCATAGCTTGGACTCACCTGCAGGTCATCTATCTACACAAGAAAAGGTACTAGCATTTTTCCATGACATCCACAGCAAGTCTAAATGTTTTGTGATAACCACAGATCTGGCTTTTGGGCCTTGTAAAATCTGTGGGTGCTAGAAGATGTCAGCTAGTGGTAGAACATTTGTTTTTTGGCCTGTTGCCTCAGCAACTTGTACAAGGAAGTTAAAGAGAAAAGCATTGTGAGGAAGTTTAGTAAGAAAAACTGATAAAAAGGAAGACTGGAAGCTTCCAGAACAACAGTCTTATAGCCTTCTCAGAATCTTTGGGTTGGCTCAGCTTGCTAATTCACCAAATGTTTGCTTTAGAGTTCATGAATGAATGCAACTATTTGAACTGAATGATAATTTCTGATTTGAATTTTACTACAAAACCATTACTGTTAAGAAACTGTTGGGGAGGGAGATGTGTAAAGTACTGTCACAACTTGTAATGTCCTCTACTGTCTTATTTTTAAATATTTTGAAGAGTAGGAGGTAGTTCTCTTTCCTTCTCTTTCATTTGTTGTTGTTTTCCTGTCAAGAACCACAATAGTTTCAGAGTAGAATTGTTTTTGAATATTGGTCGCAAGATACCCCTTGGCAGCTGAAAAACTCAAAGCTTTAAAACTACTAATTCACCCCATTAGGGCCAATCAGTAAATGGTTGACTTAGTTCCTAATAGAGAACTTTGTCTTACTTTTCAGCAGCAATTTCTGATAATATCCTATTCTTGATTTAGCTGTTACACAAAGAGACAACAATATTCTTCACCCTCTTTGCCTTCTTCACCTGTGAACAAAGTTACTCATCATACTCTAGTTCTGTTTCTTTTCCTTGACTTGCTTTGCTTTGCCTGCCCTAAATTGGTAAAAGAAAATTACTGTTTTCTTTCAGTTCTTTCAGCCTCTTCCAAGAAGGTAAAACTTTCCAGACCTCCTGACCTCCTCACAGTGCTTGTGTATTATGATTCATTCTTAATTCGTAGGCTGCTGGATCATGCTTATTATAGAACTGCCCTATCTTTAATAATCCTTTTCACAAGGATTTCAATTTATCTTCATTTTAATTTTACATATTAGTTCAAAACCTTTAGAAAGATCAAGCACTGACATTTCCAGTTTTTTCCTTCCACTACAGGGGAAGATCCTCCCATCCTAAACCATTAAACAGTAGAGTTCTGTTTTACATCCAATTGATGTTCTTTATGCTCAGGATGTTCCAAGGTTTTATCAGACCCCCACTGTGGGGAAGAAAAAAAATCTGTTTTATGTAAGGTTGATAATTTCTATTTTACTGCATGTGTTAAAATTTGATGCCAAAAGATAGTAATCTTTCCTGACCATTTTTAATTATATCACATTACTATCTGCAGCAAGTAAATGACATAACAGTCCTCCTTGAAATTCTCCTTTAGTTTTCAGACATGCGTTCCCCCACCTACCCACAGCTTTCTATGGTTTGCCAGACATCAGATTGCATAATCATAAAAGCATAAATAAGCTCCATAAATCCTAAGAGGGATGTCAGCCTAACTGTCTATATTTTAATGACAGATGCAAAAAAAAAAATCACATAAATCATGTTAATGCACAGAAATATATTAGACTGGATCATATCTAATGCTATAATCTTTCTGGGAAATACATAAAACTTTTCAGTCAAGGCAGTCTGGATCTGGCTATGGCTATACTATGGTTGTTGGGTGGTGTATAGAAGACAAATCTTCCAACAGGGTAAACAGTAAGAGCTGCCAGACCTTCCATGATCATTCCAATGAACTGAGAGTTAGGAGAAAATGCCCATGTTCCATGCAGAGATGCAGTTTTCTCTTCTGTAAGTTAAATAACTGACTGTGTGCCCTTCCAATAATTAAGCAAGTAGTGTTTGAAAAAGAGGCCAAAATCAGTTACGTGAACTGTGGAATTCTACTGCTTGATCTGCACAAAAAACCTCTGACTGCTGTTAATGGAAATACAGACCATGAAAGGACCAGTAGTTATTTAACATATTTCTTGGCAGATCAGGTTATGGCTAGTCACAGTGGCTTAAATTTGGAGGGAATTTTACTTGAATGATTTATCACATATGACTTCCAACATTCTTATTTGCCAAATAATGTATCTCTGAACAGAATTCCTGAAGAGACTGACAGCTCATGCTACAGTTCATGCATTGCTTAATTATTTTCAAAAAAATTTTTGTCTTTTTCCTTAAATCTTGAAAAAAATTTCCACATGACACAGAAACTTATGAGGCATCATCAATAATTTTAATGGTTTCCACTTGGTACAAAAGCAAGAGAAATTAAATTCCTACAGCCACTTATTTCTGTGCAATGAGTCTGCATTGGCCACCTGTCTGCAATGAAGCTATTGGACATCAGTCCAAGTCTTTACAACAATGTCTGCTTTTATGAACTGCTAAGGTCCCAGATTAATGCTGTCTTCCACGGATCCTTTACCGTAGCCTGTCTTTGATTCAATATACTGTTTTTTTTATTTGTTTCCAGTGTAGAGTCTCCTTTCCACAAAGAAAACACACGAAAAGTCATAATCAGAGCAAGGGAACTTGTTCTAGTCAAATTACATTGCTAACGCACATAAACCCACTTTGAGATCTTTTAATCTACAAGGATCTGTCTATACCTCAAGTACTGTATTATTACTGGCTTGCTTTTCATTTTCACTTCCCTCTGTCCATCATGCTTTGTCATGTCCCAAATCAGACTGTTACAGATAAATGCTAGATGCTGTGTTTTTCCTACACTCTATACTGCCTAGGAATAACTGCCTAGGAGTAACATTGTTGTATTGTTATACTGCATGGTATTGTTGCCATAATGCACTAGATCTCTATGTTACTGGAGAAGAAGCAGTTGTTTAAGAGACATACTGCTGTTTTTCATTCAGCTAGTTTTAATACCTGTTTTAGTTTAAAAACAGGAGGTCAAGTGTCTGCATTCAGCCACAAATAAAACTATGTTTAAATAAGATTAAGGCTGTAAGTTAAATTTCAGATCTTAGATTCTCTTGGTGTGTTGCAAAACAGAAGAAAAAAGAGATGTCAAAGCTTAATACACTGAACTGGTTGAAAATGCAGCCTTCTATAGAACCATGTGATTTAATAGGGAACTTTTTTAAAAAAGTCAGGCATGTTCACTTAAAAGAAAAGTATCTTCAAGACAAAAATTCAAAGAACAAAAAAAGTAGTTCCTAAAGCTGAATGGTTTTGGTTCAAAACTCAAAATCTTGATTGTTCACTGTCATGTCTTGTTGGATCTGTAATTTTGAAACTTCATTAGTTCCTTCTTTTTTGAGGGCTGGGGTCCTTAAGCTGACATGCACAGGTACATGCAGGACATAAAGGGCTCCCCTTTTTATAAACTCAGAGATACTTCAGCAACTCTGTAGGCATCTTGGATTTTGTGTTTTCTGTGAAGCTCAACACAAAGAAACAGCTTGTTCTGGGTTTTTGTTTTGTTCTCATTTAAAAAATCACCTTTTTATCAAAAACAAACACTTTGAATAAAAAAAGTCTTTTCATTTAAGGACTTGGCTTTCCAGCAAAGACAGTCACAAAGAAATTTTTCAATCAACTATATTATAGTCATTACAAGCTGTGAAAAGAGATATAATTTTGTCACTTAAACAGTGTGTTAACCTTGTTCCATTGTTTTCCAGGGAGATCTTATTGTTATTTAAACTTACCACTTCTGTTCTTCAGGGAGTAAAGACAACCTATCAACATGAAAGGACTTTTATTTCCTCTATTTGAATGAATGCTTAGGTGCAGTTTCTGTTGCACTAAAATACATTATAAATGCATAAATTCCTCAAATATGAGTGACCTGTATTGCCCTTGAATTATTTTCCAGTGCACCCAGTTAGACCAGGGCAGCAAACTGGTTAAGGTTTGGTTGGGAAGCAGAGGAGTAAACTAAGGCCTCTAATGCCCCCAAAAGCTGAGATACAATTTTAGCCAAAAAATAGAAAATAGTTCAGAATTGCATTATCTGTTCAGGTTGCAACTGCAGGAAGGGTTGAATGTCTCCCTCAGTCAGTAGGCCAAATTTTCACGTCTGTATTGAGGCAAGTTCTAAAAGATGTAATAGATGACAAAGACTGATCCTGATGGCTATGTTTACTTGTCATTTAGTTAATTCATCCACATACGCTGTTACAATTGAGACTCTTAAGATAGTCAGAGGTGTGATTAGCTGCAGAGGCTCATGACCAACACACTGCCATATCCAGTTTACCCTTCTTTCAGGACAGCACTCTGCCTAGTTATTCTGCCTGGAAAGAAGGTAGGGACCCTTTCTGTTTGTTTACTTGCCTAATTGCTTTGGGAAGCAGATGTGTAAGCAACTTCAGATCTTGTTTCCTCTCCATCTTTCCCAAAACTCCCACCGCATAGCTAAAGCCACAATGTCAAACTGCCAGAAGGTAATGAGAAAATGGTTAATCTCAATGATCTCCTTGGCTGAATAAAGGTCCTTCAGCTTAAGTGACTTACAAATTTAGCATTCTTGCAATTTCTAATCAGGTTTAAAAAGCAGTCTAAGATCACTTTTAGGACATGATTTTTAGATCCTATGAGCTGACACAACAGAGAACCAGCAAACCCAAAAATATCAGTATAAATGTCAGTGGTTTGAAAGGTCAGTTCTCTCCCTTTCCCTACCAATATCTCTAGTATGAAACAGTGACTTCTAATGTAGTAACGCATCCTGTAGTTCATCCCTTTAACTAAACAGTCCAGCATAACAGCAGCAAACAACTGTAGGAGGGGATGGTTTAGTTTCAGCAGACATGAAGCCTCATTTTATTCAGAGCAGTGCAAATAGGATGGCTCTGCTGCAGTTAGAAGGACAATGCCACTGGAAGTCTTATGAGGAGAGATGCGAATCAGGCCTGGAGGGTTTCTTTTAATTTTCATTTCATTTTCCCTTAAATGGGAACATTAGAGGTACAGGACTGATGATGGGGTTGTTGTCTCTCTTGGAAGCATGCTCATTTCTTAAGGTAGTTAGTGTGAAGTATATCAGTCTGCTGAATCAGTGATAATATGACAGTCCACATCAATCCAGCTGCTATTGCATAGCTGGAATACTTTGACTTTGATGAACGTGTTGTCAGCATAAGGGCTCCTCTACTCCACTTGTATTGCCAGTTGAAAATCGGAAGAAAGTATTTCTCTTTATTACTTTATATACAACTTAATTGTCTCCAGATGATTTGTTTTGCACATTGAAACATAGTCATATTCAGAAACATTGAATATTCATAAATACCTTCACACGTCTGAGAATATGTCACATAGTTAATCACAGTGCTCTCTGTAAGGATGTCAATACAATTATCAAAATGAGCCTGTTTGACTACTATTTGTGACTGTAGAGCATCCCCTGTCCACAGAAAGGCTAGAGGAAAAATGCCTTGCTTCAGATCTTTTTATTCCCCATATAATTGAGTAAGAAAGTTTGTGAGTCAGAAAACTATATTTAAGCTTAGTTTACCTTTTTTTTTAATATGTGCTTTTATTGGAGCCTTGTGCAATGTTATTATAGTCTGTTATTCATCCTCAGTGTTGGTTGCACACACACTCCCTGTTCTGTTTCCAGTCCTTTCTTTGCAGTCTTTCTCTTCTGTCAATAGCTGATCTTGATTGCATATTTCTCAATTTTTTTCTTAGATACCATTATTCAATCTCAAATGCTCTGGACATTTCTTTGTAATTCTGATTTCTCATCTATTTTTTCTTCCACCTTCTCTTTTTAACTATAACAGCCAGAGGCATAAACTGGAAGCTTTAAGGAGAATAATCAAGGAATAAAGGCTGTAAATCCTTCTATGAATTTGCAGGCTGTACTCTAAAAATACAGTGACTCCAAACCCAAGCTGAGAGTTCTGAGGAGCACCAAGTTGAACAGTGCAATGAAAAGGAGAGAGAGTTTGATTCCTAGATAGAGTAAGCTTGGAAAGGTGTCTTCTCTTATCCGTCCAGGATTTCAGAGACCATTTCAGGGGTAACTTGTCCAGTTTTGGTATCCATACTGCTGGATACTGAAGGATACCTAAATGCAGGAGCAACTAGGTGTTTGATCCTAAAGCTAGTGGAGTATATTTTCAGCATTAATTCAGTGTTTTTCTAAATAAGAAGGTTTCCTTGGTCAAGGCTGTGAGTTTTCTTTCTGGAAGTTCATTTGAGTTTTTAAAATAAAACTTAACACAAGTGTCCTAACAGCAACGCTGTTGGTCTGTTTGACCAGTGCTCAGCCTCTTTCTTGGTCTATATTTTGTGCCAATATTACTTCCTCAGGATATCACTGTGGAGACTTAAGCAACTGTATGTGAAATCGTCTGATGTCAGCTAGTGGAGGGAGACAGTGTGATTTCATTGCTTACATTCAGGGAATCTAGCCAGGAGCTCCAGCGCTCAAATCTTGGCTCTGCTTCTGGGAGGGCTGTTGCAGTCTGAACAGATCAATGCAAGCAGACAAAAAGTTTCATCAGAGAGGTGGTTGAGATAGCGTGTAGTAGAGGACTATGGAATACAATAAGGAGTTTTACAGACTTATAGGATGTGGAACTAAAAAAAAAGGTCTTGCTCTTACCAGTTGAAATAGTTGCATTTTTCTAAATGCGACTTTTCTAAACCCTTTTTATCAGTTTCAATTTTGCATCTAGACTTTTTGTCTTTTGTTTTGTTCGTTTGTCTCTGTGCTTTAGTCATGGAAATCCTGACAATGCATTAACACTCCTTTTCCTTGCAACTGACTGACAGCTTCAATGATTCCTCCCCTTCATTCTGCAAACTGTACTTGCCATTGTGTGATTGTAAAGTACATATGTAGAATACAAACAAAAAGAGGATACCCATTACTTAGGTGCAAGGGAGAACCTGTGTCTTCTCCTTTGTGTTATCTTTATCAAAATGAACACACATGTATGAGGCAAAATTACGAATATTTCAAGGGTACTTGCAATGGAACTGTACTGTGGTTATTCTCAAATGTGACCCAAGGCAAGCAGGTTTGTAAATATACAGGCTTTCCCACTCTTCTTTAGCCTATGTTTGTTCCTTATGACTGTTGAAAACAAGTACAACTAAAGGCCCTTGTGGACTTCATTAATTATGCCAGTGGTTGATTGGTTTGTCACAGAAGGCTTTATAACAATAGGCAGATTTAATCAGCAACAGCTCTGGTTGCAATAGCTTCACAACCTCATGGGAGCATCATGCACTGAACTTCCTTTTGCATTATTTTCAAGTCATCAAACAACATTTAATCTTCCCAAATTAAAAAAAAAAAACCCAAAGCATACAATGTATTATATGTAGAAACAATAACAGAACTGTCTTCACATAAGCAATAATAAGAATGTTTCCATATTAGGTGACTGAATGCCAGCATTACTCTTTCCTGTGATGCTCATTATGAAGTTAAATATTTAGAATCTGTTTTATTTGAACAGTACTGACAAAAACTATCCTTTGAATTTTCTCCCTTGGTTGTAGAGAGCTTCAAAATAAATAAGACCTGAGGTAGATGTGCATGTCTGTGTGGGGAGACAAGATAGAAGCAGGTCTGAAAGGGCTGAAAATATTTGTGGAAAACAAGCTAAGCAAACACCTCAAAAAATAAAACTTTCTGAAACCTTTTCTTTACTCACACAATAGATTGTTGGAAGTATTTGTGCAAGGCCTACTCCACTGATACAGGTCATTTGTGTGACATGTTAAACATTTAAAACTAATAATCTTCTGAAAACTTAAAGAAATCATGCCTTGCAAAAGATTAGTCACACTTTAAAACTCTCATTTTACTGGTTCAAAAGTCTTTGAGTTTACTACCGTGCATCATATAAGAAGCCTTTAAAATTGTTCTGAATATTCTTGGGACTGAGTTTTCTGCTGGTGATCCCTACTGTGTACAGTGGAATGGTTCCAGTTTACAGGAGCAGAAATTTTGGTCTGGAATTTTTAATATGATAGTGGGTCTTCATGATTCAAAAGCATGGGGATGTTTCACTACCACACCATATTTAGCATTATCTACACTTCAGAGAACTACTTCTTTTTGAAAACAGAGATGAAAATGGAGTGGAATTGGCATTTTTACTTTTAATTCAGAATGCACTTGTTTTTCTCCAAAGTTTGAAGGTAAAGCCAAGCCAATGATTTGGCTTTGCTCTGGAAACCAAAGCATAGGCTGAGCTGTTTAACCATGGCCATATGAGAAAAGAGCAATGTAAAGCTATATTAAAAGTTGTTGGAGCCAAAAGAATTAGTCTTAGAATATTCTCACTGCTTTTTACTCTTCTTTGACTCATCCTCTTTATTGAACACTAAACTTTGCCAAAATCAGCAAATGGACTTCTATCTGATTCCTTTGCCTCTCTTGTTATGAATACTGACATACTACATGCTTTATAAATAGCGTGCTTTGGATATAACGTGCTAGGGAGCAAAGACCTGTACAGCACTTAATTGAAGATGAGCCCTTGGATTTGTGCAGGGTTAAAGCAGTGCAGTTTCCTTTTGACTAGGCTTCATGTTCATGTTGCTGAATCTCATATTGAGGACAAACATTAATGCATTCTGGGAGCAGTGTGACTCAACAGATGATAGCACTTTACCAAATCTGCTTGTTGTTCTGTTAAAAAACTTTTCATTGCACAACACAATTCTTGTAATTAGAGACAGAAGCAATAATACACATACTCATTTTCCACCTGATTCTTGCCTTCTCTTTGATAAGAAAAAGAAGATCAAGCCAGTAGAAAAGTGGCCAATTTTGATTCATCTGTCATAAATGAGCTTTTAAGGTTGTAATTATGTTCTTAGTATTACTACAATCTTTTAATGTTGGGATTGTTTAAACCAAGTAGGTTTTAAGGGTGAGAGGCAGTGATGGTAGCATAAAGATTTGCATTATAGCTGTCAAAGTAACACTTCTTGAAACACTGAGGAAAAAAGAAGAATTTCTGTTTCAGCAGCCTGTTAATCTTTGTATTCCTGCTCAGTGCTAGAGGGTCAAATCCTTACCATTCTGTAATGCCCATCAAGTCTGTTATGAACTAGACAGAGCTGCATACAGTACTGACCATTTTGTAAGATACTCTGAGTCATGTGAAGGAGAACTACCTAAATGCAAAATAACATCTTATTTTCTGAACATATCTGCACATTTTTTTAACTGTGCACCTCAGATCACTTTCCCATAAAACAGCCAGGAGTCTCTTGGCTCCTGCTGGCTTCTGCAGCTGTAGTTACGGTTCTGTCTGTAAGGTGGTTGGAAAAGAGTTGAACCTTAGAAAATTAAGTGTATGTGGAGTACAGTCACCTCAGGGAGGAGTTAAGCAATAAGTCTGGAAAACAGTGCATGGTGCCAACAGCATTAGCAATGTGGACCAGTGGTAGGAGCAAGACAAGGCTGCAGCCAGAGATGCCACTGTATACCTCTGAAAGGAAAAGTACTTGGGTGCCGAAGGTCAAGTATCCAAAGTCATATCCATGCACTGATGTAAGTATTTCAGTATCCCAAATGGTGAAGAGAGACATCTTCTGTTTCACTTTGGGGAAGTGCTGGATGGATAAATATCCCTTTAAACCGGCTGGGTTATTTAAGTGTCAAAATATTAATTTAGGAACCTGTTGGCCTATTTTTTTTTTTTTTTTTTTTTTTTTTAATTTTTAGTAGAGCTATTCAAACAAATATCCTCAGCTAACCTGGCAAAGACTTTCATTTTCACAGCTCTGTGGAAAAAGTGAACCAGCTTTCTTTTCATTTCAAATCTTTCTTTAAAAATGTGAGATTTTTCCACTGGCAGGAGACTAACATTTGCTGGTCAATATACTCATAAAGCAAGAACGGTAGATTTGCGCAATTTGGTTTAATGAATGAGCCTTCAGATTGCTATAGCAAGCTGGCCAGCTAGCCACTGTGTTTGGGAAAAGTCAGTGATATTCATTTGCTGTAATTTTGGCTGGTGGCTTTTTTGTTTGGTTGTTTTTGCAGTTTGAACACAATGGTGCTGCTCTGCTCTGGCAGCGCGAGGCAGCCATAAGTAGCAACAATAGGTACCGATATTTCTTCTTGTGTAGGAAAACCAGATTTCGTCCCATTTGGCAAGTAACTGCTTTCAGATGTATCCTAACAGGATGGGACAGTCTTTTGCACAGTATCCCTGTTGACTTTAGGGAAGTTAAGTTAACAAATTCAAGCAAGAGCACCTGAAGGTGATAATCCATGCTCTTTTCATAAATTGAACAAAAGGGGGATAAGGACCTTGTGAAGCCTGATGCCATATGCTTGACCAGTTGGCTTTAAATGATTTTTATTTTGTTTAAAGGTTGTCTTTAAAGATCCATTGTAGAGAGTAGTCCTTGGATCATGTTTGGCACTTTGCAAAGGCTTGCTGTCACTTTCACACACTGCTGTTAATGATTAACAAAAATATGCTGCTCTTGGTTCACTGCTCTCTCACATTTCATAGAGGGTATTATAAAATGTTTGACTTGGGATGTTCAGGATACAAATTTCGTCTCTAATGCAAAATTTACCTTTGAAATAACACAGATCTATAACCTAATGTATACTAACTTCATGTTTCTCTGTAATTTATTTACAGTAGTAGTCAACGTTAATATTATAACATTTTGAAACAGATTGTGTCATGTTTGTAAATGAAGACTAATTTTTCTGTGATTTTTCATAAAGTCAGTGGACAGATCTCACACTACTGTTTTATTCAATTTAAATAAGAATGGCAAAACGTGGAATTACATTTTGTTTAAAAGAAATAGCTAGTTTGATGCCTTAATCTGTTGAATGACAGTGTGAGAACTCAGTGAGGAGAAGAAGGATCATAAATGAATAATTGAGTAATTTAAATTAGTTATAATTCTGAGAGAAGTGAAATTTGAATACTTGTATAATATTTCTCATCTCTTTAACCAAGAAGTTGGGCTAAAATAAGCAAACAAGAAGCAAAGAAACAACTAAACAATACTAAAATAGCAATATTTTGTGACAAAACAGTTCTTTTTAAAAAAAAAAATATTGTGATTACAGTATTTCCCACAGTACTCCTAGTATTTCAAATTCTAAGAAAATAAAGAATTGCAGAGGTATGTGCAAATCTTTCCCTAAACCAGAAACTTAAAAAAAAAATTCCATCAATTGGATTCTCATTAAAGAGCAAGTCATTCTGTTCCATTTCAGACCTCTGTCTTCCAATCCCCCAAAATTTCACCTGTTATTAGAACCAGAATTTGTTTATTACAGAAATCTTGATTTGACATAGGGTTACTTGGTCACTCAAACCCCGGGTAAAAGTTGAGAAAATCTTGGTATATGTTGGTAGATTGACTGTGATAATGTTCTTTTCAGGTGAAGCTAAATGGGAACTGATGGTCTCTATGTTTTGGATCTTTTTTCCATGGGCTGAGTGCATTTCCAGATGGTTTTCCTTGTGTCTTGCAGTATCTTTGCATATGAAACCACATAGATAAATGAGAGCATCTGTATGTGATTTATCCTGCTTTTTTCAGTGGAGTAAAGTACATAAATTAATCATTAAGGCTGTGTTGAAGTTATGAGCTTTTTGTTTAGCCACAATCATCTACGCAAGCTCCAAAAGTGCAAAATAGTGTACAACTATACATTGAGAGCTCTCTGAAAATGCACCCAAGGGGCCTGCAATATTTGGTTCCCACAAGTTTTTTCAGAAACAGGAAAAAATATGGGTAGGAATGTTGCCAGCTTTCTCCAGTCCTTGAGAACCCTCATGCTGATGGGTATATGAACCTGATGTAAATCAAAACATGTGGCACCAGATGAGTATTAGTACTGTAATTTAGTCCTAGGTTTTGGTTGCCATTTAGATGTTGGGTCTAAGGTTGAGTGTTTATTAATATTGCCTATATGCTTACAAGCAGGACTTGGTCCATGAAGAAGTATTAGGTTTAACTGGAAACATACGTGCATATGAATATATTCAGCTGAGACGACATATTGTTCATTGAATTTAGTGGGTGTTTTTCCATGGATTTCTACTGAGGGAGGACTGGACCGCATAAATGCTCCTTGTTTGATTCAGGTTAATGAATAGTCTTTATAAGAAGCTAGTAGCACAAGCAAATTACTTCTTGCATTTTTTGTAACATTGAGCTGCACTTGATTCCTGTCAAAGTCAAGCTTACTTAAAACTGTCATGAGGGTAGGCAGACAAATTCTTGTAAGAACAGGTCTTAAGAAAGACTGGTGTGAGGTGCCCATACCCTGGCCATAAGGGGTGACAAAATAACTTTGTATACACAAGGGGTAGGAAGTTGGCATCTTAAACAGCATTATACCACCTCATCTACCTCTTCAGAGAAGGAATCTGTCATGCTAGAGAACATCTCAAAAGCTGGAAAACCTGAAAGAATATGAAGCCACAGAGTAACACCTCTCTTTCACTAGAACAAAATAGTTTAGGGATTTTTTGGTCATTTTTATTAGCTGTGCTTATAACAGGAACAGACATGATTCTGGGTCACTAAATTCATCAGATACAGGTAAAGAACCTTCTAGTTTACCTTGAAGATGCATGTTTTCTGCAGTTAGGAATAATGGGACCACTTCTCTAATAGACCATTTTGCCATTCAGTCAACATAAACTCCTCTACAGGGAGAGCATAACATGAATAGAAATTCCCACTGCCTTTCTAAAGGTAACATTTTGGTCATATGTGGAAATGCAATTTGGTGTAATCTAAGTGGAAAACCATTCAATGAAACTAGAAGACTATGAAAACTAGTTAAAACTGTAAAAACATATTTTGTGATCAGTTTCCTTGGGGCGTACTAACTTTACTGGTTCAAGGAGGGTTCATCTTAAGCAAATTAATCAAATTCTTATTCTCATGAGATGTGAATTTCTTGGAGGGTTTTATGGCTGTCAATAGGATGACTATTTAGCCATACTAATTATGATGGTATTGAAATTAACTAGCACAAGGCTTCTGTAAATCAGTATTTGAAGTGTTCTAAAGGGGTGCTTAAGTTAGGTCCTATTAACTAGGACAGACAGATGATTTGAATAACATTCTGATTAGCAGAAATTGTCATGCAATTTAAGTCTCTGTAAATTTGGACATGATTACATTCTGTCTGTATATCCTCCCAGAAATGTGGTAGAACTGCAATATGAAAACTGCCTGTAATGTTACACTGCAATCCTCTAGAACACGCATATCACTTTTTGTAGTATTTTTGTTCATAGGTTTCTTGTTACCTGATTTCTATAGAGGACACTGAGCTTCAAGCCTTAATAAAAGATCCATTTACCCTGAAAAACAGGCTTTCTATATTGTTCTTTCATGGCCTATTTATTGTAATGAGAAAAGGAGGGAGAAGAAACCAAGTGAAAACAGAATTTTTTGGAATGGATTCTGTTTGTCATATACACATTGTAGGGTTAAGGAAATTGGAAGGAAATGTTTGTATAGTGGCAGGAAATGTTAAAGTACCATACAGATGCCTTTGTAATTTTCAGCAGATTTGACAAGCTGTTTTTGCAGAACACACTGAAATTTAGACATAAATACAGCGATTTACATTTACACAAAAAACCTCAACTCAAATAATTTGTAATCATGGAATTCCACATGTTGGGAGAAGTTGTGATAAGACACAGCAGAAAAACTGCCAGAATTTCTGACACAAGGGGCCAAACATCTCCTGTTACAAGACTAACAAGGTGATTATCATAACTTACATAACACAGCACTTGGTGTTTTAGATGTGCAACAGAAAAATGCACAGTTTCATACATTATTCGGAATGACTTTTCTAGAAAAGTCACTGCTTTTCTCCTCTAGGATATTTCCTAATAAACCTTAATTAACAGTTTAGGTAGTACATCAGAGATGAATAAATGGAGTCTTTCATAAATAAGGCTCTACAGTGTTATTACTACTGAGGTATTTTTCTGTTCATGTGAACTCAATTCACTGAAATGCAGACTGTCTTCTTAGGGATAACTGACAAAAAGAATTGACCACAGATTTTACACAAAATATGAAACTTATCCACAGAGTTTGTCATTAGGTGAAGTATGCTTCTCATTGACAGAAGATGCAGCATTTCAGCTGGTTGTTTTTAATGGATTATAAAGGAATCTTAAACTAGAACACCAAAAGATACATTTAATAATTAACCTTTAAAGTAAAAAAGGAAGAAATAGAATTGCACTGTGACATAGGAAGAGTAACATACATTATATCTAAAGCAATTTCTTAAATTCACTCTTAGTTGTGAAAAAAAGTTTTACTTTGTCATTCAAAAATAGTGGTACAAAGGCTCTTGGTGTAAAACAGAGCAAAAAGATATACTTTCTTACGTGATTGAAATGTCTGTGTTAAATCACCAATTCTTATGAATCTAAAATAAAACATAGTTTTAGGTAGAAATTGCAGAAATGTTTATTAACCTGAAATAAATTGAGCTACAGTATGGCTGACTAACATGGTAGACTATGCAGAAAGGATTTTTCAGCCATTTCTAACTATTTTTTTCACTAAGATTCTTGGAAAACATTTTCCTTTTTCTTTTTTTTTTTTTTTTTCCTAACAAGACAAAACTGAAGGAACTAAGTGAAATAACAATAGTGTAAACACATTCCTTGAAAAGAAGAAGCTGGGGTGTCAGTGCTTTTCTGTCCCCAAAGGGAATGTTATTGTAGTAATACATGCCATAGAAAGTTGATGAATTTTAATAAGTCAGGTACTTATGCTACTTTTATTGTGGCACAGATCTTTTTCCATACTGTTCACTTTATGAACTTCTGGCATCCATCTGTTATGGTTCCAGTTCATAGTTGTTGTCAGATTGTTTGGACAAACTGTCAGGCATTTTCTAAGTTAATGACATTTATCACTGGTTCTCCTGGGAAATGAACATTTGCTGACAATGACTCCTCTGACATTACAAAGACAATTATTTGCAGGACTACAATTGCATCTTTCCTCTACTCCTGTTGTAAATAATTGAACGAAAAGTTTGAAAGCGAATGAATGGTTCCCTCAGAGAGGAAATTACACAGAGAACTAATATTCTGGCTCTGACAGACAGGATTACAGATAAGCACTTTAGAGCAGTTTTCTTTGAGGTAGCAACAGTGTTCTAGTGGGGAAAACAAACAAAGAAGTAGTAATAGTGGCACAAATGGTCATGTGAAAAGTGTACAAAACCATTAGACTTCAGAAATTGCTCTCTTGGGCAGTCACAAGGCAGATTGCCTGGTAGCTGATCTGAAGCTAATTAGGCATTGTATAAGGGAAAAAAAATATAATCTATTCTACACTTTTGTTGAATAAAGTGAATGAACTGGGTTCAGCAGATTTGTAATAAGACAGTCATTTGGCTCATAGAAAACTGACAAGCATGGTGTCCATCACCTTATTTTTTTTTCTAACTTGTCAAAAATAGTCTAGATTTTATCTGACTACTAATTTAGGCCTAATAATAAGTTTCTTTTCTTGCTACAATTTCCCATCTGTAGAGTTCCAAGAAGGTGAAAGTCCTTCCTTTTTATCTTTAAACTTTCCTTTGATTACTGTCACTGTCTGCTCTGTTTCCAGTCTCACTTGAAATGGTAAGTTCAACCAGTCTTTTATAGCCTTAAGTCACATTTGCAGCCCTCTTGTGACGTTTCCCATAATGCTGCTTTTCTGTACTTCTGAGATTTAAAAGCAGACATAAGGGAGAAAAAGGGCCAGAACAAACCTGACCTAGTACAAAAGATACAAATTTCTAGCTTGAGCACCAGCTTGTAGAAAACCTTGCCTCAGCAAGTCCATCAGTAAAGACCAGTTATGTAGGTCCATTACACTGGCTCCTAAATCACCACAATGCAGGTGACTGCACTGGCCCGTGAGTCAGCAGTGCAGTCCTCTGCTGCTTGTTTCAATTGGTAGAATTTAGAGCTTCACAGAAATTAGGCAGTGTATCTTATGCTCATAGCTGAAACAGTCCACATCTGCTTCTGCACAGGGAATTTTCCATCACACCCTCCCCGTTCTGCTACATTTTGTCTGCCTGGATGACCTGACTATGCAGTCTTTATATGCCAATGTATTTTCTAAACAAAGGTGGAAGCATGAAAATGTATTGCTCCTCTGGGTTTGGGAGAGATAATAATACCTGCACATCTGCCAGATTGTGTTGCTGGTTACAAGGATGTAAAAAAAAAAAGGTCACAGTATGAAAGAGAAATTAATTTAGTGGTGTTTAAAGACAAGTGATGATTTCCTCCCTCTCACTGCAGCTGCTTCACCCAATTTGCTCTTTTTTACTTGATTATATACAAAACGAAAAAAAAATGAACAACACAGCTAAGTGATGTTGGTTGTCATACCTTGTTACTTGATAATCATCATAATCCATATTCGTTGAGAGAAAGATTTATTTTGGCTACTCTGAGAGAATGTTGGTGACAGATTACTAATTTGTGAAACCATAGCTATTTCTGTGAAGGTTTCAATGTGCAAATAATTATGTATTTACCTTTTCTAAAGGAGCATTTCTCTCCCCACTATGCTGATTCTCTAAGTATAGTTTATTATCTAAACATTGGCACTTTGAGAGCTATGCAATCGCTGTTTATGTCAGTGGATTGACCAAGACAAAAACATACAAAATCAAATACCTTATCTAAATGTCCTGTGCAAATACTATATGAAACAAAAGAGGAAAAAAAGTCAGCCAAACATGTCTATCTGTGCCTTATAATCAAGTTAGCAAGTGATATTCTTAGTTTTTAGACCTTTTAAATGGATTAGAACAAAACATACTGTTTTGTAAACCAGGACATTGTAAGATGGAATTATGTGCCATTTAAAATATGAAGGTGTTTAACTTCCTACAACCTTTTCCCCCGCAACAGAAGTTTTACTGATCCTAGACGTGAAATTTTAGAACTTGAAAGTTTCTTGTGAGTAATTTGTGTGTTTGTAGAGTGCTTAACATTCTTGTTTTTCAAATATTTCAATTTTTTTTCCCACTGGATAGTTTGGGAATTATACAGAAGCTGTATTATTAACCATCTAAATTTCACATGATAAGAGACTGACTCTAAAATCTCTGGAAAAATAATAGCTTGACTAAATAGTCTGTCTCATTTATTATCTCTAAATGGTCACATGTACCAGTTGAGTAGTGACCAAAAATCTTCAGCAGAGGTGTTATTTTACTGGCTGGTGCAAACTGACAGGTGTTCTCAGGCCCTGTGGTTTCTGCTCTTTCAGTGCTGCCTCATAGTTTCATATAAAGGCTGGGAATGCGTAGATACATAAGTTTTTTGCACCTTCAGAAAGATCTAGGAAATATTGATAATATGAGATAAAAATGTATTACATTTTCTTGTGGGTCTTTGCTCTCTGGAGCAAATGATACCTTGTCAGTACCAGAATCACCAACAAAGAATGTGGAAGAATTTTCACTGTGTTAAGAGGTTGCTCCAAAACTGGAAAGAAGCAGCAGAATATAAAAATCTAAATGAATAGATGAACAATCTGTTTAAGGAATCCTAAGATGCTGGATTTTTACTGTTCCCTCTGAAAAGAATCAGTAGTTTAGGGACTGTGGAGTGGTGGAGGATTTTTTAAGGTCACAGAGAAAGTATTTGTTTATCCATAGATCAAGTATAGGAAAGAGAGTGTTCAAGATATTATTAGGACTATAATATGAAACAGTTGCATGAAAAGGAAACTAAAGCTTCTGGTAGTATACGGCCTAAACCAACGTAGCTGGTATTTGAGCTGTAGCAAGACTCTTCAAACACAATCCTTATATGCAATCAAAGATATAAAAACTGTTTGGTACATCTAGTAGACCCTTCCAGTCTAGCTTCTTCAGTGCATTTTCTTTTCTGTCCAAAAGCATCGTCATGTGATCAAGAACTTCAGTCAGCCCTGGAGGAAGCTAAACAGCCCCAGAAAGACAATGTGTTCATTCCAGAGTGTGCTCAGGGTGGCCTCTACAAACCAGTGCAGTGCCATCCTTCCACGGGCTACTGCTGGTGTGTTCTGGTGGATACGGGACGTCCCATCCCTGGTACATCGACAAGGTAAGGGACTACACATTTGTGCTCAGAAGTTGCAGTGAGAAGATGCTTTAGTGTTCATGTACTAACATGTAGGTTTCTACTGATGGTGGAATTATGTCCTATAGGTTTTTTCCACTATAAAGTGAAATATTTTAAGATACATCAAAAGTTAAGGCCAGATGGCAATGGACTCTTTCTCTACAATGTCACAGGCAGTTTTCTGTCCTAGTCCTCTTCTTTACTTCTATTTTGTGCTGGGAAACCTAGGCTTGGAGCAGATAATGAATAATCCCAGAGGAAATCTCACACTTAGCCTGAATATAAAAGAACCAAGTAAGATAGTCAATGACAGAAACCACTTCCAACCTCAGAAATGTTCAGTTCCTTTTCCAGCAACCTCTTAAACTATTTCATATGACAGGCTTTGATGGAACAACTGCTCAGGAACCCATAGAGAGGAAATATCATTTTAGTGAGTTATTAATAGAAGCTTGGAGTTCAGTCATCTCAGCTGAGCCAGATACATGGTAAAGCATTGTGAGCCACATAGAGCAGATGTAGGCAAGGCACATATAAGGTTCCAAAGGATATTATTTAGGTTGGTTATTGTGGTTTGGCCCTTGTAGAAATGCTATAGAAACTCATACAAAACTGGCAGGCAATATGGGTATCTTGATGCGATCATAACTCTTTTCAAGCTTAAGCAAAATAATTTTTTATCATTTACATAAGGTTTGTGAAAGAAACACACATTATAAACCACTTACTGTAAAATATTATATTATATTATTGGGGAGGGTTTTTTCACATATTCTTCAAGTGCTGGATTACTGCTAGCTGTTTATACCATAGTCTAGATCATGACAATTACAGTATCATCTGAAGCAGACTTAATGAGCCTAGATGTCTTTTCCAACCTTAAGGATTCAATAATTCTGTGACTTAAAGTTACTGTTGATCTACTGCTTCTGGCAAGTAGAGGTCCATAAATTGTCAAAACAGAATAGCCTAAATTTGCTCCTGAAACTGCAGGATCAGAACACATATTGTATTAGGATCTAGAGATGTCCTCTAGAGATTCCAGAGTCTCCGTTTTATGCTTCTGCTCTGTTCTCTATTCCTAGGTTTGTTCACTGTTTCTTCCTTTCAGTGCTAATCCTTCTTTGAATTATAGTTTAAATAATTTTATTTCTTATTCCCTAATATGAGTCCAAATCATCTTCTTGTGCTCATAAAACAATGACACTTCCGCTGTGGTTTTAATTTTGTTGGGTTTTAATTGGTGGGATTTTGTTGTTGGTGGTTTTGTTTTGTTTTTCTTTTTTTTTTTTTTTTTGTAATTCTTCTTATTATAATTTTATTATAGAGTCACAGAGTAGCTGAGATAGGCAGGGACCTCTGGAGATCCTCTGGTCCAACCCCTCTACTCAAAGCAATGTCATCTGGAGTAGATTGCTCAGGATTATGTCCAGTTGGTTCTGAGTATCTCTAAGGATGGAGAATCCACAGCCTCTCTGGGCAGCCTGTTTTAGTGTTTGATCATCATTATGGTTAATTTTTTTTTTCTCACAATTACACAAAATTTCCTGTATTTCATTTTGTGCCCTTTGCCTCTATTCCTGCCATTGGACATCACCAAGAAGAGTCTGACTCCCTTTTATTGATTTTCCTCCCTTTGGGTTTTTATAGAGAATAAGATCCTCCCTGAGCCTTCTTTTCCCCAGGGTGATCAGTGTTAGTACCCTTTCCTTATTATGTCAAATGTTCCAGTCCCTTGATCATATTCATTGCCCTTTGCTAGACTCACTTCCAATATGTCCACATCTACCTTGTTTGGAGAGCTCAGAGCTGGACACAGAATTGCAGATATGTCTTCTTCTCTCAGTGTGAATGAGAGGGATCACCTCCCTTGACCTAATGGTAGTACTGTTTCTAATGCAGCCCTGGAGGCTGTTGGCCTTCTTTGCTGCTTGGACATGTTGCTGCCTCATACTCAGCTTAGCATCCACCAGAAATCCCAGTTCTTGCTTCAAATTTGCTTTCCAGCTGGTTTGCCCCATCCCATACTGATGCAGGGGACTAATCTTCTCCAGGTGCAATAATTTTGCATTTGCCTTTTTTGAAGTTCATGAGGTTCCTGCCAGCCCATTTCTGCAGCTTGTTGAAGTCCCTCTAAATGGCAGCACAACCATCTTGTGTATCAGCCACTAGTCCCAGTTGTGTATCAGCCACTAGTCCCAATTATGTATCATCTGCAAATTGCAAAAGTTTTTCTGTGTCCCAGCATCCTGGCCATTAATGAAGAGGTTAGAGAATATTGCCTCTATGAGCTTTGGGGAACTCCACTGGTGACTGGCTTCCAGCTGAAGTTTTGCTGCTGATACCAGGTATTTGAGGCTGATTGTTCAGCTAGTTTTCAACACACCTCCCTGTTTGTTTATCTAGCACATACTTCATCAGTTTATCTATGAGAATGTGATCAGAGACAATGTCAAAAGCCTTGCTAAGATTAAGATAAATAATATCTGCCCTTCTCTCCTTATGCACTGAGCAAGTTAGAGAATTGTAGAAAGCTGCGGTGCTGGCCAAGTATGATTTCCTCTTCGTAGTTCTGTGCTGGCTGCTCTCAATCACTACCTTCTTCTCCTTCACATGTTTTGAAATAGCTCCTAGGAAGATCTGCTTTATCACCTTTTCAGGAACTGAGGTAAGCCTGGCTGGTTTGTTATTTGGCTCTTCCTTGCTCTTCTTGAAGGCAGAAGTGACATTTGCTTTCTTCCACTTCCCTTATACAGTCAGTACAACCTTTCAGATATAATTGAGACTGCCCCACAATGACATCAGCCGGCTCCCTCAGCAATGGTGGGTGCATCCCATCAGGTCCCATCTGCATGTCCAGTTTGTTCAAATAACCCATTCTCGACTCAGGGTAAATCCTCTTGGCTCTAGACTTTACTATTGGTCTCAGGGACCTGGAATTTCTGAATACTGGTCTTAAAAATAAAAAGCAAGGAGAAGGTGGCATTAAGTACTTCTTCCTTCTCTATGTCCTCTGTTACAAGCTCTCCTGTCCCACCCAGCAGCAGGCCCACACTTTCTTAGCCTTCTTTTTGCTGCTGATACATACGTAAGAAGTCTTTCTCGTTGCCCTTTGTGCTCTTTACTAGATTTGACTCCAAAGGGCTTTAGCTTTCCTAACCCTATCCCTGAACACTTGGACAGTGTCTGTATCACCTCCTGCATCACCTGACCCTATTTCTATCCTTTGCAAGCTTCCTTTTAAAATGTGAATTTAATTAGGTGCTCTTTGTTCATATGTGCAGGCTTCCTGCCACATCCTGCACGGTGGGATGAACTATTTATGAAACTAGAGGTGGTGATACTTGAAAATCAAGCAGCTCACTTTCCCATTCATATGTATAGCGTGAATGCACTATGTACCATTTTGGCTCCTACTGCCATACAGACTGGAATTCTAGGTCTTCCCAACCCCTTGATGAATCCCCTATGGACCTTGAATCAGTCTCTGTCTTCTTTTTTTCCTGTTTGGTCTGCTGGCCTCCTGTATTTGGCAATTACACAGTCACTCAGCTGTGGGAGAAGAGGCAGCAGGAGTGTTTTCATTGTGCTGCATGTCTCCAAAGCTGGAAGGCTGGAAAATCGGATTCAATCATTCCATGCATATGGTTCAGACACAAAAGTGCTCTGCTTGATGACTGATACTTAAAAGATCAGCTGCTGTGGTCTTGACCATTCCTAATTTGTTCGGCTTTATTGGACTTACGGGCAGTTCTCAATGAAGCTCTGAGGAAGTAATATTTAGTAATATCCCCGGAGAGGACATTTCTGAGCACAGATGGGTAAGTAGAGTACTCAGTTTTAGGAATTTAATACTAAATAAAGAATGACTGGTGTATTTAGGAATCTACAGTCTTGGTAAACAAGCAGGTGGAATTACTGCCGGGAGTTTAAGAGGAATGTCTAGACCTCATTTCTGAGAAAGATTTAGGTGGGCAGGAATCCCATAAATTATTTTTTTCTCTGTATTGATAAAATTAAACTGTTTTTCTCTGGCAGAAGGAAGTAAAGGGGGATCAGAATATGATGAGGATTATTCAGTTGTCTTTTTGCAATTCTTTTTTATAGAATGGAAAGAGTGAACATGTGAGTCTTTTCTAGTTTAAAGAACTGGGGGCTTGTGCAAAACTGGGTGTACTATCTCTCAGTTTTTCACTGCAGAATATAAATTAAAATATGTTAAAATTGTATTGCAGGAACTGATAGCATAAATACTCCTGGTAACAATAAGGATGCATAGCATACTGAAATCTCTGTTATGCAACTATGGATTAAATCACTAAGGGACAACAGTGAAAGACAGATCTGGGAAGCTATTGCCAGAATAGCTTAGTATTTTGCATGTTGTTTCTTTTGAATATGTTCAGGAGGATATTTGTCAAATCATAAGGCTCTGAATACCAACATAAATAAAGTTAGTCCCATTAAATAAAGCCTCCAAAATGATGGGAACTTATTGATACTCATTCACCTTCTAATACACTGTCACCTGAAAAAAAAGACAATTATTTTCCAGAAAAAAATAATCTCATCTTAGAGTTGAAATAAAGATATGACAGTGAAGAACAACTCTAGGACATTTAGGACAGTAAAACTCAAAAGAAATAGGTGAAGTTGTGGTATAAGTCTGGATTTTATGAAAATCTAGGAGAAACAATCATTTAATTAAAAGGAGGTAATGTATTTAAAGAGTAAAAACAACCATCCTCCCAAAAGTCTTGTCAGAATGGTCCTCACCAGCTGGCTCCCAATGCCTCTTGAATATCACATCATGATCCTCAGACTTTTTTGTTCAATGGGGGCCATGAGGCTATGTTCTCATATGGGACTTTTTAGCAATTAGGATTATATGAAAAGTAATTCTCAATCCACTTGCACAAGATTCTCTAAACTTAAAAAAAGATCATAAATCATCTGTTTCATGTGGCTGCCTGCACTGTAGAATCCCTGTGAAAACCTCCATCCTGTAATACTTTTACACCTCAGTAAATCTCAATGCTTTCCAGCAGACTGATCAGAGCTATAAAACACCCTTCATAAGCTGTTGCCAATTCTAGATATACATTCACTTGTAGGGATTCTTTCCCCTTTAAAATTCAAAAAAGTAACTTGGGATGTCTTTTGACTACATTATTTTTAACCTGACAGTGTTCCATTCTGACACGCTATCACTTTCCCATTCTTTCTCTGTGAAAACTGAGGCAAGTCTGTTTTTCTTATCTCTTTTTACCATGGCTGTTCCTGTATGGTAAATTTCTAATGACCCATTTTCTTTCTTCAGTTGCTTTAAAGAGTTAAATGTAGACCTTTGACATTGAAGCATTTAACACCTGTTGATCTTTAATAAATTAGTTTGTATATTATGAACTACACATGTATTTAACAAAAATATAAGCCAAAAGGGTAGAAGAGTAGAGGCCAAAAAATAACATGTAGGCACAGAGCAGCAACACTAATGGAAGAGGATGGGGGGAATGCAGTCAGGTATCAGATTAATCGGGGACCAGGCTGTTTGCCAGGTACTGCATTAGTGAGTACTGCTCACTAATTTCCCTTTCACTGTTTTCTTGGCTGATTGAAGTGGTCATCCATCAGGTATCTGAATCCAATTTATGCTATCAAAGCACCTTCTATTCCTGCCATTCTTGAGGGGAAAAAAAGTCTCTAGCTCTTCCATGTCCCTAAAAGCAGCACTGTATCTTCTTGCAGCAGACAAAATTTGATGAACCAGTGCTCAGTTTCATCAGATGATGTAGAAATATATTAAGCCCTCAAAGGAGAAATAATATTGGGGGGTTTTATGCTGCCTGATAATTAAGATCAAAATATTTAGGCATTGCTCTTAGGAAAAGTATGGCCTGGACCCAGGACATAGCTACCATTTAATGTCTTTAGAAAGAATATTATATTCCAAAAGTTTAGATTAGTATATTTTAATTAGACATTTTAGTGTGCCACTCAGTAAATGACATTTTGATAGACTTAGAATAGGAGAATTTTGGTTGTATAAAATATGAAAGAATCTAGATTCAGTGAACAGGTATGTATGTGCACACACATGCATGTGGACACAATTCATACTAGTGTGTTTCTCTGAGAATTGAAACTTTGTCTGAAATGCTACATGCTAAATTTTGCAACTTCCAGCTACAACAGGAGAATATGACAGTAAAATTTCTCAGAAAGCGATTGTGTTGATCTGAGTGAAAAACTACCATGCAATGCTAGCGAGACATAAAAAAAAAAGCTGAAATTCAGCATCAGATGTTCCTGTGTTCCCCGGTCTTGCATATTTCTAGTATTTCTTGCGTATTTCTAGTGGTGTTGCATAAGTCTATGTTTATTGGAAGTACAAATATCACAGTTTCTTGTTACCAGTTCAATGAACAAATGGACTTTAAGTAAACTCAGTAAGCATAGAAGAACCAGAATATTCCAGTAGCAGGTGGAGATTCAGTCTTTTTCTCAATTAATTTAAGCAGTTCCAGGCCAATTCCCTTCTGGTAGAAATCCTATCAGTTCTTCACTCTTGTTCAAAATATTAGCTGTTCATGGCTAGTCCTTACTTAAATTACTTTTTTTTTTTTTTTTTTGAGAGGATACAATAGCACATGGTTTTAGAGCTGCAGTACTATTTTTATTATAAATTAATTTATAACAGTTCCTTAGTTTTCTGCCTGGTAGAATGGCCTTTGGAATAGATAATATTTTTTTTAGTTTGACATCAACCCCAGAAGGATACAGATGTGGTGGTTTCTTTGAGGTAAGTGAAAAATAGACAGATCAGTTTGCATTGCCCTTCTGAGTGAAAAACAGAATTATTCCCTGAATATAAGAAGATATGAGTTCTGTTTGGACTACAACATTGGAAATAAATTAATTCTGAATCAAATTAACCTCGGCTGGTTTTATTCTTTCCCTGTTTGTTCTTTAGGTATGAACAACCTAAATGTGATAATGGTGCCAGAGCCCACCCAACAAAAACAAAGGATTTGTACAAAGGTCGCCAGCTTCAAGGTCAGTGAAATCGATTTAGGCTTGTGCACTCAATACTTTGTTTATTCACTGCAACAAATTAAAAAGCAATTTCTTATTCTATATCAAACCAATGTATGTTTTAGATATCACTATATTGATTTGCCACTGACTGATGTCTTTAACTTTGGAGCAATGTGTGTCAATATGGGTCTTGGGATGCTGTCAGAAAAAGTAAGGTTCATTTTTCTCTAGTTTAATGGCAGTCAAATTTACTTACTGGAATTATTCCTTGCTGTTGTCATACTAGGGAAATCAGCAAAAACATCTAGAATAATAACTTGGACCACAATTCACAATCCTTCTTCTAGCAAAATTCATGGGAAATTGTCCCCTGTCTCCAAATCAGTCAAAAAGATGTATCATCTTACTTTTTGCTAAGAGTATCCTTGTAAGTTTACTTCAGAATTATATTTTTTATTCTTCTCTATTGTAGGAAAAAACCATTTTGTTTATTAGAGTTTTCATTTTTTCACACTTTTTATAAGCATGTGAGAGGTCTTACCTCTGGATAGTTGAGCTACACAGAAGTCAGTAGACTTGCTTAATTGTTGAAATGGCCTTTAAGTATGTTTGAATAACTTGAGGTGTAGCACGTTTAGTGATATTGCACATGAGAGAATTATGAGTCACTGTCAGCTGTTGTAAAGAACCAGAAACAAGCAAATAATAAAATAAATAATAAAAATAATAAAAGATCTTTTGCATCACAAAAAATATTCCAGTTTAGCCACCCAGAGAAATATTTAGACAATAATTCTTAACTAAACATGCACATCAGTATTGAAATGCATATTGAATTAAGCATACATTAATAATATCTGTCATGAAATAAATTTAATTATACAAGGTGTAAAAAACCCCAAACCAGATATACTGTATTCTACATAGAGAGAGGCTAATCAAAGGATTAATTGTAAGTCATCCAAGTAATGTGGTAGTAAAAATGACAAATGTGATCCAAAATCATATCTATCGAGGTACAATGGTACAGAGAGAGAGTAACAGGATAGAGAAGATAGACAAGGAAACATTCATGCCATAGATTCATGCCATTTTAGATATCCGTATTACGTTTTTTGGATCTTATTTAGAACTGTGGGTACAATTCTGGTCACCTGTGTTCCGGAAAATGGAAACACAGGAGAAATTAGCTAGCACTAATATGTCCAGGAAAGCAGCTTCTTCTGAGAGAAGGCAACTAGCATTTGCTTCATTTAGACAAACAAGAGAAAGTCTGGAGGTGATTTTGTTCCTTTGAGATCACGAGAAAGAGAAATTGTTTTCCTCAGTGATGACTTTGGTGCAAGAAAAATAGGTATGAACTGCCCTGAGTAAATTTCACCTGGGACCTGTAAAGAGGTTTTAAGCTACTAAAGCAGTGAGGCAACAGCTGTCCAATGGAACAGAAATGGGGCAAAAAATCTGCTTACTGTTTTAGGTAGACTTTGATTACTCTAAGAAAGAGACAGTGGGAGATAGGGTCGAATGAGTGAAGAACTAACTCCGCATCATGGCTTATCACTGAAGATACTGAACATGTACATATACTGAGAGAGGAAAAGCTGATTTACACTAAAAATTCACACTGAAGCTAGAGTTTCACATCTCTTACCAAATTTTCCTCATTTCTCTTCCTTTACAAAAAAACAGGGGATGGAGTGTTCCTGATTTGCAATTTTGTTGTTTAGCTGCTCACAGAGTTCATCAATATATGTGCCACATATATCCTCACACATGCGAAACTTAATGGCAAATGCATCTTTGGTGACAGTAAGAGTGATGATGTTTATCCATCATTTTGCCCATCAGTACTTGCTTCCTGAAGTTACTTACTGCTGTTGTAACTTCATGGAAGTTAGCAGGTATTTCAGGGATAATTTGGGAAATATTTTGGACCTTATCAAAGCCATTCAATACTTAAAGAGGGCTTATAAGTAAGATGAAACCAAACTTTTTAGCAGGGTCTCTTGTGATTGGAAAAGGGGTAATGATTTTAAACTAAAAGAGGATGATTCAGATTAGATATAAAGAAGTATTTTATGATGAGGGAGGTGAAACACTGGAACAGATTGCCCAGATAGGTGTTGGATGCTCCATCCCTTGAGACACTCATGGTCAGGCTGGAGCAACCTGATCTAGCTGAAGATGCCCTGCTTGCTCATTGTAGGGGGGTTGGACAAGATGACCTTCAAGGGTTCCTTCCAACCCAAATTTTTTTATGCTATTTTACAATCCTTACTCCATGGAAATCAGTGGAAAGTTAACCATCTTCAACAATTTATTTAACACAGTACTTGCATAGTTACAGGCTTGGATAGTTACTTTGTTTTGTGTGGGTTTTTTTCTGAGTGAAAAGAACTTGACTCAGAAGAGACTATAGCAGAGCAGAAGCTGAAGAAACAAGTTTTGTAGTAAAAGATATCACCTTCTGGACACTCCTACCTTTTGCTAAAAATTTTGAAAAACATTTTCTAGATGGAATCTTAGAGAGGATGGTCAGGTGAAGCTTTTTAAGATTTCACATATCTATTTCTTATCTAAATCGGTAGTGCTTTTATAGAGTACAGTAATAAATATTTATCCAAAATCAAGATACGGTTCTGGAGAAACAATTAAAAAGAATTTTCAGTGCTGTAAACTCCTACCTGATAATCAATTTTCATTAAGTTAGGCAGTGATATTCTGATTTTATTTTTTTACATTATGTTATCTTGCATTATTTGAGCTTTAGTCCAACAAATCTCTACAGCAGTGCAAGGTCATACGTATGACATGAATTTGCTCTCCTTCATCTTACACTGCTAAATCTTTGACTTTCAAGTGCTTTGTATTATTTTAAAATAATGCAAATACTAAAACTTCCTAACATTTCTTACATACTTATATGCTAGCTAGAAGAACCTCCTTCTATTACTCGGGAGTAGCATGGAATAAATACACACCTACAGAGGCAACAGGGCAAGGAGGCTACTTCCCAGTTGCAATTGTGTTAAGATGCTTATTTTTTTTCCTTTCTCTCTTTCTAAGGCTAAATGTATAAGTCCTCAAGTGGCAAATTTCTCTCTTATCATGCAAGCACTGTATCAAGTAAAAATTAATTGAATTTACTTTAGAGAGCTTCTTGAAAAAAGGAGGTTGAAAGATGATCTTGCATAAGTGTGCTATTGATAACAAGTAACACAAACTTGTGCAAATAGCTAATATGAATCAACATTCTAGTAGAAATGAACCAGTGTAACTCAAAGTTTCTATATTGTAAGCAGTCTTGCAAAGGCATGTTTGCATTTGTACTGTCTATATTTAAATATAGCATATATTTTCTCAGTGGTGCCAGGACTGAATAAAGAAAACAGTAGGTTAATTGGATACTTATTTTGAAGGAATAATACATTTTTGAAAGGATGAGTTTGCTTGTTTTGAAGATTATAGCCACAAAAATGCAGTAGCCCTGGGTGAAACCGCTGTGACTGCCTGCCATGTAAAATGAGGAAGATTTTAAAATTAATCACTTTGCTGCTATGAATGATCTTAAATGGGGTAAACCCCACTAGTAGATCCTCAAGTGGGTTAAATTGGCATAGTTCAGGAGCTACACTGATTTATAGCACCTGAAAATTTGAACCCATTACATGTTAAGCCAAATATTTTTAGCAATAATTTGCAAATAAATCAAGATACAGTTTTTGGCAAGCACTGATATCTTGTTAAGGCAAAATTGTAGAAGGTAAGGGCCCCTTGGAGTCTATAGCAAAATTCCCACTGATTTAAACTGAGCTAAGAATATGTCTTCACATCCTAAGGCTAAACTAATATAAAGCATCTGAAACTGAAGGCTAATCTGATGCTTGTAAGGACGATCCAAGCCACCTGTATCTCTTAGTTTAGGCTGGAAGTTGCACAATAATAATTCTTCCCATTAGATTTCTAGTTCTTTTTTTAAAGCCAAAGCATTTTTCTGAGGTTACTTGTGGTTATGATCCTTCTCAGAAACTAGTTATTGCAAGATACTGAAAATGAACTCAAAAGGGAGTCTAGAGAATATCACATACTGGGGAAATGGAAGGGTTTTTACTTTTCTCATAGTTAGGAGTTTTCAAACACTCATATTTTGACCTTCTGTTCTCCTCTGTGTTATACAGAAAAATGGGAGCCCTGTGATGAACTGACATATTATGCAAAGAGTCTTGGATATTTTTTTTGTCATACTTTTGGATTACATGTTTCAGTAATCAACTTTATACACAAGCTGATCAAGAGCATTTAGAAGGGTATAGGATGAAGGCTAGCTAAGCTAAACATATAGTGTGATGGAATGAGGTGTAGGTGCCCCTGTATTTTCCTAAAATCAGGAGTGGTGATAGGCCAAATTCAGCCAAGCTTAAGAAGTATCAGTTTCTGAAACTCTAATTTTTCAGGCTGGGTCTGTGGGTAAAGGTATTTTCAAGCATTATATGTGTTCACTACTTTTTAATAATCAGTAAAATATTTTTAAACACATATCCTCAATAGGTGTATATTTATTGGTAAATTATATATATGTACTACTGTAATAATAAATTAAATACATTGTAAAACATATACAAATACAGAAATTAAAAAAGAATGAAATAACCACAACTTATTTTCTTTTTTAATTTAATCTATTAATAGTGAAAAAAATATTTCCTTCCTGCACTTCAACTGTGCCTCCCCTGGGGTATATGTACCCCAATTTAGATACAATGGGTAGGCTATCTGTTCATAGTCTGGCCTCTGCTCTAAGCAACCTGGAAGAAAGGAACTTTGACATGTAGGAGGGCAAGACATGATAGCATATTGAGACAGTGCCAGACTACTCAGATAATTTGCCTCGTGGGCAAATCTTCTTATTTAAAAAATATGCATTGAATGCAAGAAGTCTCTGTTTTAGACTCCTCTATGTGTGAGGGCTGGATAAACTTTGGATAATCCTTTATACGGTTTAAGATTTTGGTATTTTTACTTAACCTGGGAATTTATCTATTTTTCCTGTATTATAATTTTCATTACCCAGACCTAAATTTGAAAAGTAATTGAAATTTTTTTTCAAATATTATGGGAAATGTCATTTTGCTCACATAGTATTTTTTAATTGAAGTACCCTTATCTTTTGTGAAGGAAAAAAAACCAATAAAAATAAGTAAATGGCTCACAAGTTTCAGTGAGAGATACAATGCCAAGCTGGGTTTTCAGACTTTCAGACTTTACTGGGTTGCTATAGTTTTGTGGCTTTGAATCAGACCACTAATTTTGTTTACATTTCATTTTGGTTTGTTTAAGTTTCTCCTTTTCTTCAACACAATATGTTTTTTTTAAGTCCCTACAGTTGTGATAGTTCCTTTCATACAAAGGGATAATTTGAGAGAGGAAACTATAGTTTGGAAATGACAGTGCCTCATAAACTGTAACAGTAATACAATCTACTGACTCAGTTGCAGATTCATTGTCAATCTACTAAAACCCTGAAAGTCTCCCTTTTCTATTTTCTCTAAATAGAACAGCTCTTCACTGTTGAATATTTAGTTTTTCTTAATGCTGATCTCATTTTACCAAGCTGGAATCCAGCAGAATGCATCCATTGCATTAAAGTTACTGTAGATTTCTTCTGGTGAAATAAGATCAGCATTTCACTCCTATTTTTGTCCTTCCTGGCAATTCCTCATTTCAGATGCTTCTCATTACAATTTTTGATTCTAGACCATTTCTCAAAACAAGATGTATTTTTTGAGGGTTTTGATAGCACTGAGTAAATAAACATTTGAAAGGTTTCAATTTTTATTGTCTAGGGTTTAGTCAATGGCACAAGAAGGGTCCAAATTAGTTTGCACAGCCTCTATGAAGACAGATTTCGAATTCTATGTTTGGACAAGAGTAGAGACCATGCCCCCTCCTCCCTGCAACACAAAACCAAAACCCAGTGCTTTGCATCCAGGGCCTAAACTCTGCTAATCATTGTGTTGGAACCGTGGTGGTCTACAGTTTTGGTCAAGCTTAGAACATTAAAAAATATTACTAAGTTGAAACGTCTTGATGCAGGTCCCCTGCACAGCCAATCAACTTACTTAACAAAGAAAAAAAAAATCTCTTAAAACCCTTCCTTAAATGTGAACTGCAGGTTGTTTTCTAATTTCATAGCCTACTAACGTGTCAGCTATGTGTTTTATCCTAGCGTCCTTCATAAGCTTAGTTTAACCTTGTCATTCAAGCAGTTAACATTTTCTGCTGCAAATTATACATGAGAGCTGTTTAATTCATTTGTTTATTTCATATTTGGGTTACTTAAGAGAAACAAACGTATTCTAACTGCCCAATTTTCTTCCTATTGTAATGGCTTTATTTACTGTGTTTCTGATTGGGTAATTCTGCTCTGACTCTGAACAGTTTATGTTTCGTGGAGCAAAACTAATGATTTAAGGTATGGGTGAATTATGTATGGATAAGTACTGTTTACTTTTGGTTGTTGGCAGTGTATCTTCTTTTTCCAAAGTTAAAGACAAATAATTGGAAGCAATCAAACCGCGATGCTGCAAGATCCACAGCCACACAGCCATCATGTGCAGTGTTTCACTTCAAAGGCATCTTTAAAAAAAAAAGAAAGTGATAGAGGCTTAACTGCTTTTCCTTTTGAGGTACATTCTGTTACATAGTGGTTCCAGTTTTGACCATGAGCGTGTCAGATTTCATAAGGTATCAGACTATTTCTCAGTTAAAATGCTAAGGTACCTCCACTGCCCTGCCTCATCTTGCTTTCTGTAGTTTCACACAGTTCTCTGTTTACTCTGTGTAGTCTGGTACCAGCACCAAGTAGAAACTAATCTTACCCTACTTCATGTTTCTTAAACATTTGAATGACTAAAACTTAGTGCTTTTTTAAAGGTATTGGTTAAGGTCTAATGCAGATTATATACACATGCCTGCCTTCCCATGAACTTCAAATTGTTAGGTCAATTGGCATGTCACTGTCTCCACTGAGCTGTGATTTAAAAGGATATTTTTATGATGTAACCAGCTTTTTGGCTGCATGACCTAATATTCAAAATACCCCTTTTTGCTATTGAATCGTAAAGCTCCAAGTTGTCAACCAATCACTTGAAGTTTCCAAATGTTTTGAATGAGTCTATAACCATCATCCTTAGCCCTGTGCTGCTTTATGTACCAAAATGTTCTTGGCAAAAAGAAGCAGACCTGCTTTATGGAGCAGACCTGTCTAGTGAAGTGTTTGAACTATGACCAGGAAATACTGGTACAAAGCCGGTGTGAGCTTTCATGGCAGGGATGGCAGAACTGAACAGCTGCATGACAAGTTGATGGAGGGGACCTGCCTGGAGCATGGTGAGGTCTGCAGGGAGGATGTGAGGCTCAACAGCAAGGTGCAACTCCCAGAGCTGGAAGTTAGCGATGGAAGCTGAGTGAAGCCCCCATAATCCAAGAGGGACTGGTGACCTGCTATGCCAATTAGACACCCAAAAGTCTGTGGGCCCAGATAGGATGCACCTGAGAGTAATGAGAGGCCTGGCAAGAGAGCTTGTCAAGTCCCTTTCAATCATTTACTAGCAGTTGTGGTTAACTGGAGAAATCCCAGTTGACTGGTAACTAGGAAATGTAATAGCTGTCTTCAAGAACAGTGGGAAGGATGATCCGGGGAACTACAGGTCTGTCAGCCTAGCTTTGGTAACAGGGAAGGCCATGGAGCAGATTATCATGAGTTCCAGCACATGCAGGACAACTAGGAGGCCAGGCCCAGCCACTATGCATTTCTGAAAGCAGGTTCTGCTTGAGCAACCACATCTCCTTCTATGAGAAGGTGACCTCTTAGTAGATGAGGGAAAGGCTGTGGTTGTTGAGTATCTAGAAAGCCTTTGACACCATCTTCCACAGCATTCGCTTAGAAAAATTGAGGCTTTTCACGGCTTGGACAGGTGCAGTCTTCACTAAAGCTGTCTGGATGGCTGCTTTCTTTTCCTTAATTTGTAGTAATTTTTTATTAGTTGACTAAGCTCCCCCCCAGCCCAAAGCAGAAATATTAATATCTGAAACAAGAAAAAATCTCAAGCATACAACCTAAGAGCTGCTGTATCTTTCAGTCATGTGTAAATTTGTCTATAAAAATTACAGTAAAAGCATCTGATGGTTTCTGATTGTGTTTTATGCCTTCTTGGCCAGAGAGTGAATAAGTGAGAGGATGCTTTCCCCCATCTAAGCCTTTCCTGAGTGTATGTCAGCAAGTTCCACTGACCCTCATGAAGGTGTTTTGGTTCACTTGTAAATGATGCAAATATGCTGTCCTCTACACTTTATGATTTTGCCATTGATTCTGATAAAGATGGACCCTTTTCTTCCATCTTTACCAGGGAAATTATTATTTTAGGGGGAATACATACATACATACATACATACATTATATATATATATAAAAATATATATGCATAAAAATATTTGATTTCCCATCATCTAGAAGTAATAAACTATGAAAGGTGTTTTACTATAAAGCTTTGGTGAAGCTAAAAATTACATTTCAGGAAGATATTTTATTTCCTACTTTTAATTTATCTATACATTTTAATTCATACCTTTAATCCATAATATTATATTTACTCTCTTTTTATCTTTGGTTTTCTTCTAATACCAAAAAGACAAAGAAAGAAGTGAATTTATGTGAAATGTTTCAATGCAGAGATTAACCTAATCAAGAAATCAAAAAACCAGAGTAAAACAGTATGTGTTAAACAGCTTTGTTTCTTTTAACAAGGGCTCTGCAGAAACTACATGTGACTACTAAGAAAATCAAGATACTTACTGTCCTTCAAAAGAAATCTAAGGTTTGCAGTGAAAATACCACAGACTCTTTTGAAACAGCTCTCATGACTGTGGATACTGAGGTATTGTCTGTGCCCAGTATGAAATTGTAGCATAAGCAGAGTGAAACTTTGATCACATTGAAACCTAAAAGGGATTAAAATATTTGTCCTAATTGAACAAACTTTGAGGCTATATTCTTAAAGCTACTAAGCTTCAAGAAATGCTTTTAAAAAATCTTGAAATAATCTCTGGTACAGTGAAGACATGAGAGGTATCTCATAATAACTTGAGGCAACTGGATTGCAGCTCTTGGGTGAGCAGTAGAAAAAATATCAACACAAGAGGGGAAGATTGATATAGAATAACTTCAGTGTTTTCTGCCAGAATGCCTACAATCATTATCGTCTTGCAATCTGAAAGCTGTCAGGGAAAACTCATACGACTGAATGGAAAAGGCAAAAACCTTTTAGTCTGCCAGGGCTGTAATCATAATGAAAAATGACACCTGAACCTTATCATGACAGTGAGTGGGAGTCTCATTATAAGACACTATTTCCTCAAAGTCACGTGATATAATCCTTTATAATCTAAGAACATCTGAATAAAAACATGCTGTGAATTTGTAACACTGTTCCCTTCAAAATGGATATCTTGTTCTGTTGTGTTTTAATACCTGGATACAAGTTCTCTCTTATTATGTGGGATAAACAGCTCTCATGTTTAATTTCTGGACAGGGAAAAATAAATATTTTCATTTCAGATTGAATGTATATCTGCAGCTATGTTTTTGAGAGGGAACAGCAATGGTTAGGCATTTATTCCTTGTGTTTAGTCACTTGGAGAAGTGTTCCTATTTTCAAATACTATGAGCACTTCCTTCACAGTGAGTTCAATGGGATTTTCTGTTCCCATCAACTTTGAAAATATCCTGTACTTATATTAAACTACCCTAGAAATTTTGGGACTTTTTGTATCAAACAGTGACTTTTTGAAATGCAGTGTTTTGAGTGTAAGGCTTGTGAAAAATTAAGCCACTGCAAGACTTCACACTTCCTTATGTTTTGAGTAACTGAATGTATAATACAGAAATAACATCAGTTTTGGCTGATTAGTAGTGACCGAAAGTGTCAAACAATGAATCTAGTTCACCTGTCAAGGAAAATGATCAAGTTGTAGTCAAAATTGTTGATATTCTGATCTCACATCAGTAAGTATATTTTTCCAAAGAAAATATTTTTATTTTAGCCTATTGCAAAAGGCTAAAAAATTTCCTCCTTGTGATGTCTCAGTTTTGAAGGCCTAGATGTATTATTCATCTAAAGAGTAACATCATGTATTTGAAAACCACTGAGAAAGTCTCGCATGCACTGTCATGAAATATATTTAGCCATCTGCAGAAAAAAAGGAGATTATTTTGTTCACCTCTTTTGAGAAAAAGGCTTTCTCTGACAGTCACAGATTCCATTCAATACTTGCATTTTCTAAATACCAGCATAGCTTACCTAAAAAGAGCAGTGGAACTGATCACCAGTAAAAGAGACAAAGTCAGTGTTGCATACTCTGAGTGATGTTAGCTTTATTTTACAAAGTAAAATATCAGTATTGAACATAGTTTCCAAGTAAGGCTCAAAGGTAACGCCTGATTATGTCCTCCTAGTAATACTAGATCAAAGGTATGATTAACTTTGCATGCTATGTCTTGGTGAGGAAGTGCTGCAGCCTTGGTGCAGCCACAGATAGAGGATGCCATACCTGCTATTATTAACATGGAGAACCTGGAACCACAGATGAGCTTGGGAAGTCTCTGTGTTTGGTATTGTTAATTGTTTGTATCTTGGTAGTTTATAGTTGTACAATCTGGGATCCTGGCACTGTGCAAACACAGAATAACAAGATGATGCCTGGAAAATTTTCAGCCTAGCTGCCTGTAAAGCCACTTGGACAATGGGTGGATAGATGCCATCAGCTGGAGAGGCAGTGAAAGTTTCTTCCAATTCCTCAAAGTGCTTCAGTCTGCCAAGATGTGTCACCTCCATTTCATAATGGCTGAGCTTAAGCCAGCTGGCTTTCCTCCAGATCCTTTTTTGCATCAGGTATTTAGACAGCAGAGAATGCATTTTTCTGTGTTCAGTGAAGAGATGTAGAACAAATATTCTTGTTCACAAAGATGACAGTGTATACCAGACTATCTCAGTGGTTTTTAAATTATGTTATTCCTTGGTTAAATACAACTTCTAGGCCTTCACAACTGAGAGCCCTCAAGAAGGAACTGAAATTAATACATAGAAACATCTGGGAATTCTTTCAAAGGATTGAGAATGCTTCACAAGGTTCAGAAATTTTCTTCTCTATAGCTCAGCAGGAGTGCTACTGTTCAAAGACTCCTGATGTTAGCATATGGCAAAAATCCATGAGTAAGTTTGGGACATGAATTAATCACAAATTTTGCCCTTTACACTTACAATGTTTTTGAATTTGTTTGCTATGTAGAAATGTCTTCTGGTAAAGCCTCTTACTCTGTAAGTCAGCCACAAGCAATTCATTGTAAATATTCCTAAAATACAATCCATGACCTGCTGAACCCTGATCCTGCAAACACTTACTCACATTCTTCTTGTGCTTAGTTCCATTAAAATCAAAGGAACTTTTACATGTGGTTATAAAGTTAAGCCCAGGCATAAGTGTTTGTAGGACGAAGGTTTAGGTTGTTCCATAACCCTTGATATTCTATGTGATATGTAGTCTCTGTTTGTTAAATGAGATGCAGGCACTTAAAACCAGTGCAAAGTCAGGGTTTTTCAGTCCCAGGGTATTACTCCTGTTCCCTAACTGAAGAGTTATAGAATCCATCCTTAGAAGTCTGAATGTTGGGTTATTTGAGTACATAATCCAGATTTGCTGGTAGTGATCCAACTTGAAATTAGCTTTGGACCACAGTTAAATACAAATAAAAGGTTATTGAATCAAGTTCATTTAAGGAACAGAGTGAATATTCATCAGATTTTTTGATGATTTCTTTATCACTACAGAGCCTTCTGTGTTGTGAACTTAACGATGGGGGAAAGTACTGATAAGCAGAGTTTCTAGGCTTTGTAGCCATCCAGAGTTCTAATGGAAAATGTTTACTAGAGCTGGACAGATTTGTTTGCAGAAAATAAACCCAGAGTTTGAAAATTTGCCTAGCTCACTGAAGAGAAAAACAGAGTCTAGGAACAGCTGTTGACTGGCATGTTCAACTATGTACTTAGCTGTATGTTGTCTACTATACATCCAGTGGTGAAAAGAATATACAGCATTTTGAGTTTAACACATAAAATGCATTTGGTATTTGTTTCTACAATCTCACTTGCTACTATTGCTGTGTCTCTCTCGTTTTCACCATTTCAAGCAGGAAGGCATCATAAAAAGTTCCATTAATTGTGTACCTATGTGTATATGTGTGCATCTAAATATGATCACCAGTGACTAAAATTACTCCTTCATATGTACTGGAGATTTCCATCCTGTAATTTTAGTTCAGAGAAGTGGTATTTAAATGGTCATGAAACAGGATCTCTGAACTACTGAAAATAGAAGATTCCTGGTTTTCTATTAAGATATATAGCACATATTTATACACTATATTTTTTGATATATCTGGTTATTGGTCTTTTAGGCTTTGAACACAGAAAGTCAAATTGAAGTTAATCAGAGAAGGATTTTATTAGTTAGAATTTTTATCTCCCTCTGAAATCTGTGTAGCTGAAGTCACAATATCAAAGAAAGAGCTGGAAGGATACAAAAATATTCCTGATAAAAAGTTTAAAAACTCTTTAAAATATTTATACAAGAGAGTTTTGGATTCTTTATTTCCCAAATAATATATGCTTGTACAGGGTTTGTGAAGGTGTGTTGGAGAATAGTTTCTACTGGTGCTTGTCTGGGGGGAATGTGTGCTTGTAATTTCACCCACAACCCACAATTTTCACACACGAATAATGTGTGTCTGATTTATGTAGATTAAAATTGTTTATATGATAGCTAACATAGCCCTAAATTTAAATCTGTGTTTATACTAACATGCACATATACACACAGAGAACCTCTTATGCCTCTGAACTCACCCTCCTATGAGAGGATCATAAACAGGTTCCACTTATGAAAATATACCATGTATATTCTCAATAGTTTTCTCAGGTATTGAATTAAACTGAACCCAGTCCATGAGCTGTATCCTATCTATGTTTGTAATGAGTTGCTGTGATGTACCTTAGAGAAAGAAATCACAATTTTCCTAAGCCTCACTCAAGTTGACTGTACTATACAATTTAAAGAAAACTGGTTTTTCTATGAGAAATTTAAAATTCATTGTGTCATTGTTTTAAGGGGAAAAAAAAGTAAATACATATTATATCAATACTTCCAATAGTTGGTATCATCCAGACGATTACATAGATAATTGCTTGAAAGTAGCTTTAGAACTGTAGGCATGGCAGTTACTTGCTCTAAAGATTTTTATTTTACTTCATCAGTAAAACTGTATTTCAAATTTTGCTTCTAATTCATTGTTTTGAATTGAAAATGATCTCTCTGTAACCAGGTTTAAATTGGTACAAGGGATAACTAGGACAGGATGCCTACCAATCCCTACAAAGAGCTCAATACAGAGAACTCTGATATTTTCATTAGTATTTTTATTGCTTTTTATTTCACAGAAGGGAAGAAATAAGTGAGACTCAGTAGAAGGTATTGTTAGAAGTTTCAAGCAGTGTCAGTATTTCAGTCTATCATGAATACTAACTTATCCTGGAGAGGGATGCTGGGACCTGGAGTGAAGATGTCACGTTCTCTGCTCTCCAAACTCTCTTGAGCGGAGATTTATTCCTCTGCCTCAGACCTCAGATTCTGGTTGGGTTGCAGGAGGTTGGGATGACACTCTGTGCACCGCTGTGTTGAGTTGAGACTATCAACTCCTTAGACACATGACAGAGGCTGGCTTGCTCAGGCATGAGTCTGGGCTGGGGCCGAGATGTGACGAATAAGCACTTTTTATATTTTCCTGTCTGTGAGACCTAGCAGGCCTTTTGAACTATTTCCCTAGCAGAAGTGGAATGAACTGCTCTGACCAGCCCACTCTTCGTGTTGGCACATGTATGTGCCTGCATTTTTTGCCTAGAGCTTGTTGTGTGACACATTCCTCTGGGGGAGAAGATTTACTCTAGGCTGTGTTGATGAGCTCAACAGCCTCAGGCCATGCACATATGATGTGACTCCTTGAGCATATCTACACTCTCCATTTATCAATGATTTCCATGCATCTTAAAGCTACTGAGAGGCAGTTACCATGTACAGCACTAGAAATGGCCACATTTTTTACCTCTTTGTCTCTGCTCTGAGTACTTATCTTTCAGATTTCTTATGCAGACCTATTAACAAATTGGAGTGTACTTAAGCATGCGAGAAAATTTAACTTTACAGCCATTACCACTGTGTCTCAGCATCTTTTGTTTTAGAAAAACAGGAAGACTACTTCTGAAAAATGCAATTGATGCATGTTATGCTGTATGTATATCAAAGGACTACTTTATGTTTACAGTGTGAGGTTTTTAACCCCCTGGCAAGCCAGGACAATTAGTTAATTAGGAACTTTTGCTAAATATCTCCTTTCCTCCTTAATAGGTTAGCTGGATCCAAGTTTTCCTATCAGCTTTGTGTAAAGCATACTTCAGCATAATTAGAACACCAGCTGGGCTGTGGAGGTTGGGGGTCATCTAAACTGCATAAACAGCACCTACAGGGAGTTTGCGCTCTAGGTGTCAATGACATTGTCATATCAATTTGAACCAAAGTAATGAACAAAACCAGTTAATGTTATGTATACAATCTTAATGTTAGATTTTGAAAATATTTCTCTGACTGAACTTAGTCTGGTTCCTACTGAATCAGAGGAAGTTAGTCTCTTTTGTATAAAAATACTTTGTCCTCTGAATTCCTTGAAGTTTTACTAATTTTTCCATGAAACTTTGATGCTTTCTTATTGCAAGGTTTTTTTTTTTCCAAACAATAAAATGCCAGTATGTTATGAGTTGTTTGGAATCATGTGTTCTGTTATGACTGTCCACTTTCTTTGACACAAGTGAGGATTTCATCCTTTGTCTGCTTTGTTCCTTTTTGTTCTTTCTTCTTGATTAAAAAAATGAAGGCAAACAGAGCCACAACGTCTGTGTCTCACATGTTTATAAGCCCATTTCATTAATGTAGCATTTTCTTCCCTAGGTGTGATTGTCAATAGGAAAAGTTTAATCCAATAGAGATTACAAAAAAAATAAATAATTGAAGTTCTTATAAAAAGTTGATTTTTTAAGATGGGTATTTTGACCCCTGCATTAGCAGGGTGCATGGTTCTGTTGGACCAGCCCACTTTTCATGTTGGCACATGTGGTTGGTTCGTGGTTCCAGGCATGTATCACACAACCTTATTGCAAACTTGGCAACCTAACTGATGAAAGAGATTAATGTGTAGTGCAGTGGCTGGACATGTAAGGTCCAGGAATCAGCCTTTAATTTACAGTTCCCTGGATGGCTTGGTAAAAAAGAAGGCACATTGCTATGGTGCCGGCATTTCCGATGTTTAGAAAAACAGGGCTTGCTGTTCATCATAAGTTGTTTTTACTTTTGAAGTTCATTGGTTTCCCTGACATAAGCAGGTGGCTTGGTGAAACTAGGGTTATTTGGAAAGGCAGGCTTCTTCTGGGAGAGTGAAAACTGTATGGTTTATTCTACAGTGAAACCTTGTTTTGTCAAATTCCTTAGCTGCTTGAGCCTTAAGCTTGGAGACCTAGCTAAGCATTTGGGTGAATACTTTGTTGTTGCTAACTCTCGTTCATATCTGGCTGTAGGGCATCTTGCAGACAGGCTTCACTTGATAGTCACTTCATGTGGAAGGCAGCGAGGAAAGGAGGAATGTGAACAGATATACACTGCTCTAATTCTTTACAATCTGCCCAAGAAAAGTTGCCTTGGAAAGCAAGTCAGAAAACTCTGGTTTAGTATGAAAGGAGAGGCATGCATTTCATATCATAAAACTGTTACCTGAATGAGTCTATTAAATCTGGACTCCTCATTCCAAATCAAACCTAGTAGTCTGGATGGAATGTGAAAAAAACAATCCAAACAAGAATAAGCCCACTGGATCTTACTCTAACTGTAATGATACAGCTGATATACAGAAAATGGTTGATTGTGGGATACAGTGAATGTTTTGCTGTTTTTCCTTCTTCTGCAGTGAATTTCAGAAGTTGTTCAACTGTGAAGTAAGAGAAGGGTACCTTGTATGCCTTGTATCTTAAATGGAACTTGTAGTTTGGTCTTTTTTCAGTCCTCACACTGAGGAATACTTTTTTTTTTTTTAAAGTATTTACTTACAAATGAATTTTATATTAAAGTAAGGATTCATACCCTGTACACAGGCTGAAGTCAAGTTTCTCCTCACAGATTTTTTTTTTCTCTCTCAGATGTTTAGCTTCAGCATTTTCCCTTAGTAACATTTGTAATATGGAGACAGGTAGGAATTAATTGGATTAATTTGCTTGTAACCAAACCAAAATTTGTACTTCTTTCTTCAACAGCAAAAGACTAATTTCCCAAGCTCCAGTTTCCTTCTTAGTGATTTATCTCTGTTTACAGATAAAGCAGAAGGCTGTAAGACAGGACAGATAAAGTGAGGACATTCTATACACAATATATTTTCGTGAGAGTCAACAGATAAATGCCTGTCATAAAAGTAGAGCAACTTAAAATGTGTTTTGATAGGTATGCATTTATATTCTTTTTCAGTGTTTCTTGGTAACCATTTCCAAACACATCAGCAACATTAATGGAATCTCTCAAATACTTGAGAGTTGAAAAGTGATCCTTTTCATGCAGAAAAACTAGAAAACAGATTAACTAAGGATCACTAAAAAAAGGATTGTAAAACTTCAATTTGGAACTCATATCCTCTCCTCTTTTCTTGATAGATACTTAAATCTTTAAACATTCATTACATTTGTAGATCATATTGATTCTGCTCCATTAGAACAACCCAAGATACACTTCATATTACAGAAAAACCTAGGTGCTTTACTAAGTTAAATCATTAAGCATAAAGTTTGAAGGTACTGTGTGAGAGCTCCAAGTTCCCTTCCTATTAAAAATCTGGACAACTTAATGAAACCTTTCTCATGAAAATAAAAAAAATGACAGAAATTAAGCTTGTGAATGGAAGTGTAACTGTCAGATTGAGATAGAACCACTGAAGTACCCCACACTTTTTGTTGCCCCTATAAATGATCTTTCTTTTTTTTTTTTTCGCTCTTTGCCATGATGTCTGAATATTTGATTCCCTCCAGCTGCTCTATTTTTTTCCACTGTGCTCTGAATTCAACATTATTCCACTGGAAGTTGCATTGTCTACACTTTTTATGTCTCCTAAGTGAAACACTTATGTTGAATAACAGAGAAGCTAAATACTCAGTTTTAAATAGAATGGATTTCAAGTAAGAAAATAAGATCCAACAGACTTAATGAGCTTCTATATCAAACAATAAGCTTCTCTTATGTATATGCACTGCTGAAAAAATATTTAAACAGTGGCTTATAGTATGGTAGAATGATAAAGTGCTGCTTAAGCATCAGTTCCCACAACTCTGTTGTTTCGTAAGGCAGAAAGCCTTACATGCAAGGCAAAATACTTTTTTACTAAGAATTCCACTCTTTGGTGTGCAAAGTGCAGTGGCCTTTATCTGGAAAAGCACTGGAGCCCATGTTTTTCCTTAAGCCCATGAATTCATTTGATCTAGTGAGAGCAGTCTGTTGACACACTTGCTAGGCTTTTTGGAAGATGTTTGTTGCGTTTCTGTATGACTTGGGGGATTAAGCCCTGCTGTAAAGAACATGCTGTCCAGTCTGATGCTATTGTTATTTTTCTGAAGAAAAATGTTTTAGTGTAGAAACAGAAGTGGTTTCTGACACTCTCTTTGTTCTGAAGAGCTTGCTTATGACAAAAGGAACCCTTCTGTGGACACACAATAGTTTGCTGATTAGAGTACTCAGCTGAAGAGGAAAGAACCTAGGTTCAAATCCTTGATCTAAACCAGACAGAGCAGGGAATTGAATCTAAATTCTCTAGTGTGAGAGATTAGGATATTCCACTGGGATAACAACAAGCCAGGTTTCAACTCCCTGCTCTGTCTGGTTTGGATCAGGGAGTTGAACCTCAGTCTCCTCCATCTCAGCTGCGTGCCCTCATCACCAAGCTATTTGGCCAAGAAGGGATGGGTTTTATGTTATTAAAAAACCCCAAAAAACAAAGCCCCCCCCCCCAAAAAAAAAAAAAAAAAAGGGCATTAAAAAGCTCATTTTGCACCAGAGTAAAATCTAAACTACCCAATCCTTACTATTTCCACATGATGGAATTGTTGTTTCCTGGCCAGTCCTAGGGAGAGCTACTTCGTGGTCACATCCTGAGAGTGCCAGAAGCAATAGGAAGATATAAAACCCCTTTGTCCCTCCAAATGCAGCTAGAGATGCAGAGATTCAGCCATGTTATCCACATGACTTTGGCAGAAACAGAGAAAACAAAACCACCAGAAGCCAGTTCATGTGAATGCCAGAGCTATCTCAGTGAACCACAGTTTTGTTTGGAGGAGAATGGGAGAGGAAGATTAATATTCTGTCAGTGCTGTCAGAGGTGTCTGTGTCAGAGCACAGGCTGTCCTTGTGAGTTTGCTTGAAACTTCAAGCAGCTTTTTTCTCCACTGATTTCCATGCCTCTCTTGTCTCCTTTGATTTTCTACCTGGTTCTCTCTAATTTCCATCTTTTTCTCCTCCTTTCATTGCCTTTACCATATATTCATGTCCTTCTGTTTTCTACAAAGAAATTGTACTGGCTTAAGCTTTAGTCTTTGCAGTGGGGCAAAGAACCTTACTGCAAAATCCTCTGCGAATGTGCTTATATCAGTTGACAGAAATGGATGGGTTTTAGCTGTTTATCTTGTCCTTGTAATCCACACACACATGTTGAATTTCTTAATCTAATCCCAGGCATTTTTAAAGGTTTAAGTGGATTTCTTTGCTCGTTACCTTCTATTTTGCCTCCTGATTTTAGCTAGCAGTAGACCACCTATTGATTTTTGACAGTCTAGCATGTAAGCTCTTTTATAGCCATTTGCAGAGGGCTTGTTTTACTTCAGTCATGTGAAGTTCATGGATTGAAAGTCTGTGTCTGTTGGAATTTGCAGTGTTGAGTATCTCCAGGTATGAAGCATGGACCTCTAGTTCAGAATAAGAGTCTTTTACATTCATTCACTTGTAATGGAAAATGACCACTGTTTACTAAATCAACATTAGAGTGTGCGTGTTTATACCAAATAATTATTCACAGTAGAGTTAGAATGGAAATGTGGGGTGTATGAATTATAATCAGAGTCTTTATTTCAGTTCCATTCACCAACATGCAAGCACTGTTGCAAAATCATGCCTGGAAATCAGGTTATTATATGTGCCCAAGAGGGACTCAGTTTTGCTGGGTATGAGCATTTGTCAGACTGCTGGAAAAGTATGATAGGGTATTTCTCTTTGTTCCCTCTCAAGTCCCATGGTCAGTAAGCCTGAGCTGTTTTTCACATTTCAATAGCCTCTCAATCCTTTCCAATGTCACCTGTTAATACCAAGTGACTGACTCTGTGGAACCTGGTTAGCATTAAATTTCATGATGTCTGCTGAAGTTGACAGGGTGGGCATCTGCAAAAATGCAGGGAAATCCCAGTCTCTGCATGGCTGCAGGATGTTCTTATTGGGTTCCTCACCAAATGCTGGATGTGCAGCACACAAGGGAAACAGAGAACAGTGTACACAATGAAACTATCATACAGTGTAGTGATCCAGTGAGGAAACTGTCCTCATAATCCTTAATGGAATGCTATCATGGGATTGGATCTCCCTAGTGTAAAACGACCCAAGGTACTTTGTAATCAAACTGCACACTGTAAACTGCATTACATGAAGTCAGCTGCATTGCATCCTTCCTGGCAGACACTTTAGAACTATAATTACATTAATATCCAACTTTAATTTGCTCCATTGTGCTTCTGTCATTGCAGAATCTTTGCTACCAAGAGAGACGTGTTCATTTTTTCAGTGCTTACTGTAAATTGCAAATTAAGGGGGACATGATTAACTCTCAGTTGCCCTGTTTTTTGTGGGATTAAATCAAGCTCATCATTACTTGAACATTAGTTTATTGTGATTTAATGAGATACACAGTAATATATTTGGCTTGGGGGATCTGTTCCAAATAAAAGTCTATTTGCAAAGAAAGTTGGTTTGAGAACCTGCTGTAGCTACAGAGATCTTTGTCAACTCTGAGGAAGTGAGCTGGATAATGGTGAATTAGAAATAGATTATCATCTTTAATTTAAATGAATAAATGAATAAATGAATAAAATGAATAAATCTAATAATTAAGGCTTGGGCCTTATCAGTCTGTCACAGTATGCTCATCTCCTTCAGCAGGAACTAAAGGCATTTAATTCTTACATAGTGTCATATCTTGCAAAAGTTTCATAGTGAGCAATTGTAAGGCTGTATTTATGTTTTTATATTAGTCATTTTACAGCTTTTTTATTTAGCAGAGGATGAGTCAGTGAGATTTGAAATGTCATTTGCAGACGAAATCTATCATGTATAGTGAAAAGTGTCCCGGAAGGCAAAACAACTTCAGATCCCAGATTAAATACTGCATAAAGAGAAAGGGAGATTTCTGTGATGCCAGGTTTCCAAGGACTGGTTCATTCCATAGTGTTCATGTAATGTTTTAGTGGTTCTTTCTGACTCTTGTTTCACTCCAGTTACTTCCATGATTTATATTTTATAAACCTCTTTTAATCACTGTTTTAAAAATCCATTCTGAGTTAAAATTCAGTATATAGTTTATGTTCCAAGAAATAGACATGCCTGCCTGGCATTAATTCCAGCTCCCCTCTGTGTTGGCAATCCAATTTCCAAATCTTTCACTTGCCAGTTATGGAAGGGAGGAAGTAAAAAAAATCAGATAAAATTGATGAAAATTTGTCTCCAATTTCAAGTTCACTACTTCTGGGTATCTGTACAAGCAAAATGAAAGCAGGGCTAAAGATTCTGATACTTCACCTGGCTGCTTCCAATATAGCTAGATCTTCTGCCTCCTTTCTGCTCCTTCCTTTCCCCGCATCTTTTTTTCCATCTCATCCTTTACCATCCAACAATATGCTTTGGGCCCTGGTAGCACTGACTTAGCTTTGAGGTTGGTGATTCTGCCACTGCTTTTATTCTCAAGATCAAGAGACACCAAGTCACTGCGTCTGCAGAATGACCAATTTGTGTGCCACAGTTTGATGTTGCTTAGTACCATCTATATTTAAGAAAAAAAAAACAACAAACCAACAAATATGAAGTGTTTCAAAGATGTATTTGAAAAAAATCCATCATGTATGTAATGCTCCTTGAGGTACTGAAAGGTATCTTTAAGGAGTGCTGGCCTTAGATCTCCATCCATCCTGTGTTATGAGTGTAGAAGAACCACAGACTTGCATGAAGGTAACACTGTGCACAGGAACTCTTCAAAAATTGCCCTCACATAGATATGTGCTGTTGGCCTGACAGCTTTGAATTTCCTTAATCTTTTTGATTTAATGACCATTGGTTCTTAGTGTCTAAATAGAGACCTTTTCTGTGGCTTGAGATGAAGTGGATGCTTTTGGGATTTTCAGCTGATACCTCCATTGTTAAAGGACTCAGTGAGGGATATCCAGAAAGGTTTAAATCAACATCAGTTTGTAGAAGAGGCTGTTTTTCATGAATGTTTCCAAGGAGCAGGCTGCTTAGATTAATTAAGTAATGTAAAAAGCATCCCCACTAAGGCAAGTCCCCATAGTTCAATTTTTCCATCAGGAGACCAGAATTATGCACCTTATTTCTGAGGTCACTTCCATAATTGCAACAACATACATATTTTTAATAGCTTTTCCTTTTTAATGGATATTTAAATTTAGGTAATTAAATATGGGGTTTTTTTCATACCCGTCTCCTGAGAGGAAACATAACATGATGAAAATAAAAGTAAATGGGAAGTAATAAATGTCTACTAAAAATAAATGCATTTTTGCTCCCTAAGCAATACTGGTTGCTAATTGCTAAGACTCTCAGAGTGATAATGTGGAGATTCAGATGCCTGGAATACTGTATAAAACTGGTTTCCAAAATATTTCAGTCTAATAAGCTATTGTTGAAAGTGTTACTGCAGTCAGAAGTACCAGCTGTATATCTCAGGGTCAGGCAGTCATGAAATATAGTATGTAAAGCAGATGTATAACCTTTTGAAAATCAGAGCCAGTTTCTTTTCTCTTCTAGACATTTTTGGGCCCCTTTAATTTTGAAACTCTTCTCTCTGTGTCCTAATCAGTCGGATGATTGACTTCTGTCACTGGGCCAACACTTCAGTCAAATATATTGTGTTTCTTTCACTGGAGCTTGACCCACATGGCTGTATTGTAGGTCATGTTAAACATAAGGCAACAAGTCTCTGAAGGTTAGGAGTTTGCATTGGCACAGACTGAACCTAAAAGCCCAGAATTTCAGATCCTTCTTGACATACTGAAATGTCTCTGGCTTCCAAAAGTGGATTAGATATTGTGTAGGTACTGACTGCCTAATAAAAACATCAGCTGCCTTATGTCCAATTAAGCAGCAAAGAGGCAAGACCTTCTAATCATCTGAGTTTTTAGACATTTTTCCTGTTCCCAGTCAAAACTAGAATGGTAAAGGTCTAAAAGAGAATGTTTAAGAATGACAAGTAAGGTCCAAAGGCTTTCTCAAGTTCATTTTTGATTTTTGGATGGCCCCTGAAAGGATGTCAGTGTTCTAGCTGTTATCCCTGCCTGCTCTCACAGTGACATCTCTGAGCTGTTAGCAGCACGACTTTCACTTCTCAAAAGCTTTTCGAACTCTCGTTGAGGGAAAACTTAACTAAGAAGTGGTAATCAGAAGTTAGCCATTTCACATTACCTGTCTTATGCTTTGATGTTCTGATTCTCCTTTTCTTGTTTAGCAATAATATTACTGGAACTGAAATAAATGTAATGTTCCTATGAAGAAATGCTCTAGGTCTAACTTTGTCTCTCAATTGCCTGCAAAAACTGTTTGTAGGGTCAAGTGTTTCTGCTATGGATATTATCCCTTCTTTCCTCCACATTTACCCAAAGAATAAGAGTAGTTTGAGCCTAAGTGTATTAATAGAATATATGCATATAGAATTAATGACAAGCAGTTTTGCACCACCTGGGAGTATAAGTTAGCTATCTGGGCTTCCTTTGTTAATGGGGAAGAAGAGAAACATTTTAAGGGAGATCCTATTCTATTCTATTCCAAGAGAAAAGATCTCAGGTAGTTGGGATGAATGCCTTCTGAATGGTTTCCTTTATACTGAGCTTAAATAATTATTATGGGTGAGACACCTCATTTCAGCAGGCTCAAGTTCAACAAATCCCACTCAATGCACTTTGGTATGATATGAATGCCTCGGATTGAAGGGTAGGGCCTGGGGAGAGCATACTTTTGTTAACTCTTTAGCGTGCATGTGTGTGTGTGCCCTGAAATTAGAACAGAAAGATAATTTTAAAATAGTAACAAAAATAAAGTTAAATATATGTTAGGAACTGAAATCTGCTTCCTGCCCTTTTCAAGAAATAGTATTTCTTCCCTGTAAGACATAGAGGTCAGGGGCTACAAGGAATTGGATCTGTAGCTCCCCTACAGCTAGTATCTGTTCTGTTCCATTTCATTATTTCTGAAATTGGGGTAAGGACATATAAAAGAGAATTTGGTTCTGAGCTTATGTATTTAAAATAGTAAGAATATTTAAGGGAAAAAAATAAAATAAAATCTTTTAAAAAACGTAATATCTGAGGGATGAAAACACAGAGAAATGAAAATGTCCTCAACCCTTTTAGGATAAAGACTAAGAGGTGGATAGGTTTTGTCTGTGAGAGGTAACCAGGAGCTGTAGAGAGGGAAAAACTGTAATGAGCCATAGAACCATAGAATCATAGAATTGTTCAGACTGGAAACAACCTCTAAGGTCATAGAGTTCAATTGTTAAATAAAACTATAAAAGCACTGACTCTGTTGAAACAATGGTTTTTAGTCATTAGCAGAGTTACAAATTTCACTTCCCAGGCTCATCTTTTGAAGGTTTTTTTTCCTGGAAAGGGAAAAGCTCAGGAAAAATGAGGAGACCTCTCAGCGTATCTAGACAAACACAAACTTGTGGTTCATATGAATCAATAGAAATAAACTCATGAACTGTACACATGCATATGTATAGAATAAAAGCCCAAGAAAAAATATTTTCCTTGTATTTTCTATTCTCCCATGATAACCAGCAGCACTGAAAAACTTTGTTAAATTATTTTCTTTCTGTATACCACTATTTTTCAGTGAAGTCAAAGGTACAAAAGAAGCATGAATAGTTCTGATCATTCTAGGGGTTTTTTTTTGTTTATTTACAGTTTTCAGAGGTATTTTAATGGTCATTGTATTTACGATTACTGCTAAGCCTGATGTTCATATTAACAAATAGGGAATAAAAAAGCTTTAGATTTGCTAATTGGAAGTTGTCATGCCTTTAGTAACTTGAGTGACTGACTGAAGACAGTTTCCTCTCTTTCAGGAAGATTGATGTAAAATCCCTTTTGAAGTGCTTAATCTTATCTATTGTATTCCCATTTTCACAGAAATGAACTAAATGCTCTTCTAGCTATGGCTTCAGAGGTGCTGTAATAGATAATCTTCAAAGACTGACAGTAATAGATTGTTATGGACAAAGCAAGGAACTCCGAGGCACTTGGGTGCATATTTTAAAAGGTTTATGGAAAGCCTCCCCACAAATTTAACTTTAAAAGTCCATTCTTAGTACTAAAAGTAGTTATATGTATGGTGAGATGTGTACATTTGAGTTATATAATTCATAATTATAATTCTTTGCTTTGATTTACATTGTAGTTGAAATGAGGTGTTTGTGTATTCCTGTCGTGTTGTATGTATTTGTTGGTCTAAGGTTTACTCTGGGTAAAACTATCCTTAGAGCAAACACTCCACTCTACATCTCTGAACCCATAGGTTAACTCCATGTGGTTTCAACTTCCATCCTTTAACAACAAATTACTATTTATGTAAGCTGTCAAATCCACATAGGACAGGCAGCTGCAGAAGAAACTGAAGAGTATAAATCATAGAGAGAAGCATAAGGCTCCCATAAGAGACTAGTCTTTCATTTTCTGTATTTAGCTCAATAAGAGTGAATTATTCATTACAATCAAGCTAAAGCTCCTCCAGTCTTACCAGCTCATCCACAGATTTGTTGAAAATTAAAGCTCAGTGAGAAACCTCCAGAGAATTAGTCTGAGTTAATAACACCTTCAAAGAACAGAGATTTCACTGTGAGGTAAATTGCTGTGTGATTGCCCACACTTCAGTAAAAATTGTAATTGGGAGAAACTGAATATTTTCTCTGTGTTTAACTCGTGAGGATTTTGTGGGGTGTCATTTTACGTTAAATAGTAGAATTATAATTTAGAACATTTCACAGCAACTGATTGTGTTTATTTTAACAGCAATTTTTCTTTTCTATGAGAAGATTTCTATTGCTGTTAGCTGCTATTGCAAACTTATGCAATACACATTTAGAAACCTTTCTTATTCTTAGGGAAAATTGTCAGAGACAGGCTTTAAACTGTGGAATTTTCTCCCCGTGATTTCTTGTGAATTTAGAAGTTGATACTTTCCCCTACCTATCTGTATCTCATAAAGAGCAAGCTAAGTCAGGATTTTGATCTCTACATCTGCAGCATATGTACACTCAGCAGCTCCCTGGAGAGCAGTAGAAACTACCTAAAGCATAGGTTTTTCTTTCTTCCAGATGTTTCAGAAATACACTCATAAATAACATGAAAAATTCAGGTGGAGCTCCTAAATCAAATCTGGTATTAACATTATTATCTATCAAAAAATAGAGAAAGAAAAAAGTCAAATTGCCTTTTCTCAATGTTGTGCTGCATTGTTACATGCTGAGATTTCCTGCATTTTCCATGAGTCCTGTATTAATTCACAACTTATGTCTGTAGCAGGATTCAGGCTTCTGACTGATGATGGTAACACAGCTCTGGTATGAAATGGCTAAAACTTATATCATTCAAGATAGGTCTGTATGGGAGAGCCTCGGACAGACTTCTTTTTGCCTGTCTTTTGAAGAGAACCAGCTCTGGTCCTAAGGGCTATCCTTGGTAGCGAGATATAGCACTGAGCTCAGTAGGTTGCTCAGAGACTTAGTTGCTTGTTTCATGCTTGCTAACACAACTGGATGTGCCTTCTGCATTCGAACTTCTTGGCATCTCCCTGCCCGTCTCTGGACAAATGTACTTTTGTGGCTTGCAAAGCTATGTGACCTCATTTAAATCATAATGCACAATTTATTTACATGGTTACAGTGCCTGAACCCTATTTAACAGCAAGTTCTTTGCACTAGAGAATACGCTTTTAAATTAAGCACAGAATGCTGCCAGGAACCTGTTGGTATAGTCTTTTGTCCTTATCTATTAATCTCTTGCCACCCTTCTCAATTTTGTTCCTTACAAAGTGCTTTCTTCACTAAACTCAAACTTATAGCAATAGCTGTTGGGTTTTTGTTTTGGTTTGGGTTTTTTTTCCTTTCTTTTTTCTCTTTTTTTCCAGTTGTGACAGGAAAAAAAAACCCACACTGGTTCAAGACTGAGGGAAGAGGAGCATATCTAAGGGAGTGACAACTAGTTTCATATGAGTACCTTTTAGTGCTGTGAAACCTGCCTCAGTAAATTCCTGTTACACACCTTTTACAGTTATTGGAATAAAATGTCCCTGGTGTGAAAAGCAAACACATAAGAGACAGGGAACTCATAACTACACGAATGTGTTAGACAATAATATGTAGTGGGTGCTCCTGCTGTACATAACAGCTGAGCTATTCTTACTGCAACACAACTAAGGGCTAATAAAACACAGCTTTATTTCCTTGGATTAACATGGGATGTATTAAAAAATAATTTTCTGGGCAAGGAGGCTTTTCAGGCTCATACAGTCCTGCTGCCTGCTCCAGAGGTTGCTGAGAAGTGTAATAAAATAACAAATCCCTACTGGCTGACTAATCTTTATCCACAACACTTCAAAGTATTTCCCTTGTTCTCTTTAGAACAGAACTGTGGGTAAGTGGCTGCCAGCACAGAATTGTCTCTGAAAGTCCTGCCATGGGCTCCAGCTTCAAGTTTCTAATCTCTATGTCACTGATCATAGATCATCTTAGAGTTTAACTCAGCTATTAGAGGGCTAGGGGAAGACCTGGTGTTTGGCTCAGGGCTCTAGGGAAGAGGAAACAGGTGTATTGTATAAGCAAACCTCCATGTGTCAACATCCATGCACTTGTCAGAGGAATTTATCTGCTCCAGCTGTGCTGCTCGAAGAAGAGATCTTTCAATATATATTTATCTGATGTATTATGTATCTGAAAGGTGCTGTCAGTTTCTTTCAGAGAAAAACTTTGTAGCATTGAGAATGTAGTCATGAGGATGATCTAACATCATCATAGGATCCCTCAGTATTAACCAAAGTACCAGCTAACAGCAGCTGATTGGGCTAGGTGCCATGTAGTGGTCTTGTCCAAGAGAAAAGAGAATGAGGCAAGGAATTGACTGTCATTTTACAGAGAGGAAAAACAGTGCACTAAAAGAATGTCTGTTGAGAAAGACAATGGAAATTCAGAGGAGCAAAAGTAGAAATCTGAAAGAAGTCTTGTGCTGTGAGCTTCTAGCCCATATTTCAAACAGACTGTGTCATGTACAAACTTCTGTTGTTTAAAAGCTTTTATTTTCAAAATATGACATCCATGTTAAAGATGTCTCGAAAAAAAGGGAAAAATAATGGCCAACATTGAAAGAAAGGAACTCCAGTTATGCAAAACAGACTCCCGCTTGCTTGAATTCAAACGGTTTTGTTTGTTTATTCCTGCTCTGTTACAGATATGTACCTGAATTTAGGTGTGTGTCTTTGAATTATGAACTTGTCCACAATTTATGGAAATTTGTGCACATGGAGTCCCATCTATCTTTAAGTTTGAAATATTCTTGGAATATGAATGTTGTAAAAGCAGTTAACAAAAAAAGAAAAAAATTCTGGTTTTCTAGGTTGTCCTGGGGCCAAGAAGAATGAGTTCCTGACTAGTGTTTTGGATGCATTGTCCACAGATATGGTGCACGCAGTCTCTGATCCATCCTTGTCTTCTAGCCGGTGGGTTTCAGATCCTTTTTGTGTGCCTTTAAAAGGATTCTGGCAGTGGTGAATGAATTGTTGATGGGTTTGAGAAGCCTTCACGAAGGATAAATTTCCAAGAACCTACCCAGGAGACTTTACTTCAAAGTTATCACTGTGGACTGTATCCACTAAACAGAGATGCGGTTGATTAGAGTTTATCTGTAGCTGCTGGTGCAACTGTCTATCAGGTTTTTTTCTCCTCTTAGGCTTTATTTGATGAATGTTTACCTTCTTGTGTGTTACCTTCCTGATTCATATTTGCCTAGTTGCTTGCAAAACAAGCCAATGCTATCAACAGTCACAGATAGCATTAAAAATGTGTAAGTACCATCAAACTTTGGGCATCTGCAGGTCAGGTGTTTGCCATCTGAAGAGAAGATGGCATTTATTGTTATAACTTATCGTGTAATTCAATACCTTTAGGTGTTTTATCTCTAAGAGTATCCATCATGGGTTGTAATTGGAGCTGAGGTATTTGGTGATGCTGATTGTTGATCTACTTCAGTTGATTACACATTTAACGCATCTGCTGTCTATGAAACTGACTTTTTCTATCTTTTTTCTTTTCTCTCTTCATTTTTCTCTGTTTCCGAAAATTAAAGGGGAAAGCACTGTTTGCCAATGTAGTGCTGATCTCAACAGGATTTCAGAGAGTTAACTAAATGCAGATTCCAACCCTTAGTGTAAAATTTAGGGTACAGTTGGCCAAAGTGAAAAAAGAGGGATTTACTACAAGAAGTTAACGTCCAAAAGCAGGGAGGTTTATGTAACAATACATCTGATGGTGATATAACTGTTCTGAACACAGGCATAAACTGAGGTTTACGTATCTTAGAATTAAGACTAAACTATCTTTTTTTTCCTGTTTCAGGGTTTCAGAGCCTGATCCAAATCATACTCTGGAAGAGAGAGTGGTCCATTGGTATTTCAAACAGCTAGATAAAAATTCCAGTGGTGATATTGGCAAGAAAGAAATCAAGCCCTTTAAGAGATTTCTGAGAAAAAAATCAAAGCCCAAAAAATGCGTGAAGAAGTTTGTGGAATACTGTGATGTGAACAACGATAAGTCCCTGTCAGTTCAAGAATTGATGGGCTGCTTGGGAGTAACAAAAGAAGAAGGTAAAACAGAAACAAAGAAACGCCACAGTAAGAAACTTTTCTGTCTTTTTTCACTAAAACCTTCAAAACTGATGAAGCCTGATAAGTGCCAGCATTATACAAAATAAAAGAATACACCCATCTGTAGCTAATGCAGCTGTTGCTAAGAGCAGATGGCAGGAAAGTTGTTTCTGTGTAGGCAAACCATCACATTGCTCCAACGGAATCAAAAACTTCCTGTTGATTCTGACCATTAAATGTATTACAGTAGGAAACCTCAGAGGATATGATAACATTAACAGTCATCAAAAAAGACAGTTTAATGTTTCTACAATACTATGTTCTGAATGAATGGAAGTATCACACCTGTGCTTTTTGGATTCCTGGAAGGAAGCACGTCATTGAACTTTCTAATGACCTCTCATTTCTCAAATGTGATTTAGAGATACAGCAAGGAATGCGGTCATCTGCCAAACAGGTGGAACAACTGCTGATACATAACCACCTTACCTTGCTGCCAAAGTCGTAGAAAGGGGAACAACTAACTACAGAGCATAAAAGTCCCTGCAGAGTTCAATCATGCAATTCCAGAAAATGAAGAAGAATCTAAAAAAAAATTTGTAAACAACAGCAGTAGATCCCCATACTTTAAGAAGATGTAGAACAATTAAATAGGCAAACTGATTTGTCTGATACCTTAAAATGAAGGGAGGACAGTAAAAAAAAGGTGGCATTGGTTTTATTGAAGTCCAGAAAGTGAATACTGCAGAAAGACAGGAGAGCTCTACATTTTACTAATAAAGTAAATTGTCTATGGCTCACAGAAACAGATCTCTAAAAACAAGTATCATTCAAATCTAGAATTTTTTTCTGTTCCATTTTTTTTTGGTGGACCTAATAATAATACTTTGCAATTTTCACTTAGATGGAGGTTAAAAAAAATGTATATGAAGGTGGGTGACTGTTGTTATCTTTATGCTATAAATGTGGAAAGTTAAATGCTTCTGTCCTGCTGCAGCAGGCATTCCTTGGGCTTATTTTAAATAAAATTTGGGTCCAAAATCACTGTCCAGAAGGTAAATGTAAAGTCTTGCCATAGCAAGACTGAAGGCAAACCCGTCTTTTCAGTGCATATTCCAGTGAAAAAACCCCTCAAAGATTAGGATAAACTGCCTGTTTTGGAAATGAAAGTTGTAAGATGCATGAAGTAATATAAAGATCACACAGAAATTTGGCTGAAGTAAAAATTACGTCCACCATAGCAGCAGTTTTTTAACAGATCTTCTCCAAAAAAATCTATTTAATAATGAGAACATTCAACTTCGGAATGAAAAAAATATCTCAGAACCTTGGCATTGAAAAGCTAATGGCATTCAGTTGGGAAAAAGTTCTAAAAATCATTGGGTTGCTTTACTGGAAGTACATAGTTTTAAGGATACGACAATAAAAATTACTATTGTTGGAATATCATTATTCTGTTTTGTTTCTCCTGCTTGTTAATTCAAATTTTCTTTCTGATAATCTTGTACAAAAAAAAAAAAAAAAGAAAAACCAAACAAAAAAAATTGGCACTTCACTGCATCTAGAGTTATATTTCTAGGAAAAGATGAGACTCCATTACCTGAGGTGTGAGAGCTGAGACAAGGAGGTGGTTCTGTATCATTTTGTTTGATTCCGGTATCTAGTACAAGAACTATTTGAAGCAATATAAAAACCATATAGTTGCAAAGCATGCTTGGTGAGGGGAGTACTAGTTGCTGCAGTATTTTTCAAGGCCCAGTTTTGTTCCCCCTTGTACCACTACAGCTTGTTTGACTCACAAACTGACATGGAAAACCAAAAAAGCAAGCTCCTCCCTACTATCAAAAGTTTGCTTGTGAAGTTGAATGGGCCAGCAGATTCATGAAGCTCATTGTGGTTTTTTTACCCATTTTGAGTACTGTCTTGGACTTTGACACTAAGAAACTTAAAAAACCCAATGATAATCTTGTAGTTTTAAAGTTTAAATGTGAATAATGTCTTTGGCTTGTAGAACTGTTTCTGTACGCTATCTTTAAGCAAAATGATTGTTTTCCAGACAGTCTGCTTGTCCATGCTTCTTTCTCACCAGAAATAGTAGACTATATTTACTACTAAAGATTTAATAAGTTTGAAATGCTCAACAATGACTAGATGCAATCTCCTAAGCAAATGTCACATATTACCTGGTGACAGATGTTGCCATTTAACTTTCATATGAAAGAAGCAACTCCTGTATGAGAAAAGAAAAAAGTGGACATTTCCATGAATGATCTGAAATATTTTATTGAATTTATTGAAAGCTGCTCTTAAAAAATAGCTTTTCAGAATGAGATCTTCAGTTCTTGGGGATGCTGCATACAACTTTCAAACCACACTTACAATGTTTTATTTCCCCTTCTTTAGCGGCCCCTAAAACCAACACTGAGAGCACTTCATCCAGCAGGCAGGTGAGTACTGGGGAAAGAAAGATCTCCATTTCTGCCTTGACCAGCTGATTTTTTGGGGTTTTAGCAGTTAGCATTTCAACTTCTAACTACATTAATCTGCCATTCTGCACAACTGCCAGAAAAATGTAGAGGAGCATTCCAGTTAACAAATTTTGGCTAAACTTCTATCCAGGGAAAGCTGAATCAGTCAATTCCAGGTGCAGAGTAAATGTACATAATGTGCAAAGTGGATTAGGCTTGCATTTGGAAATTCCTAGGAAAATGTAAATTGACATATAGTCCTGAACAATAGCATTCCAAAACACTTTTAAAAGCACACTGCTTTATCTTCATTTATCTTTTGCTTTAACTGAATTTTGTCAATTTTTCTTTGTGTCACACTATGGACACAAACTTACATTCACTGAAATTGCTATTTGTGAACAAAGCCATGGATTTCCCACGCCCTGTGACAATCTGTACATTTCACAAACCACACTGAATTACTAAATGGTGGCTTTAAACACCTTTTAAAATCTTAGGGTAGAGAAAAGAGCTGTCACTTTCAAATACTTTTGCTGGCTGAGCAAAAGGATGCTGAAGAACTAGGATTTTTGTCAGTCTGCTAATGTATATTTAAACTAAAATTGGCTTGGTCTGCAGAATGATTGGAGCAAATAAAATGTCAGATGTCCTGACAACATAATCCGTGATTTGGGTTTGTATCAATTTTCTGCAAATACTTGATTTTGGTTTTTTGAAATAACATCAACGTATGTCATCCATGGAGGGTTGGCTACTCAAGGCATTCAGAGCTGCAAAAGTCATAAAAGTGGAGTTTTTAAATGAAGGACAGGTACATTTTGAAAAGGATGGACTGAAGTGAAAGCTCAGGAAAATAGGTTAAAAACAGGTTTCTCATTTGTGTGTGTCTATTTTTAGAATCATTAATTCTAAAGATTCAGTTTTCTGGGCAACATAGGCATACCTTCCTAATACTTTTGCATGGTCCTGAAGAAGGACTTGTAAGTCCAGTTATTTGAATGGTCTAGTAAAAGAGTCATCTTCACACTGTTCTTACTTCACTACTGTATTAGTTAGAGGAATTAAATCATTAATTCCCACAAAAGCATCAGTAAATTATGAACTGGTTTAAAAAATACTCATGTAAACATATTATAAGAACAGCTCAGGCAATCCTGCACCCATGAAAATAGAAACTTGGATAAAAATACCCCAAAACCATAGTTCTGGTAAATGTAGACCCATCTATCGTAAAGGCAGATTAGTTAGAAATTGAACCAAGGTGAACCTCCCCACAAGCCAAGAGAAATCTTCCTCTCATCATTGTTCATCAGGTTGTTCCTTTTTTTATCTCTCATTTGTTTGATGTTAGGTTCACACTTCCTAAGGTAAGCTCAACACTTGTTGTGGGTTTTACCAGAGACCTCCTACAGAACTTTGATGGAATATAAAATATTCTCACAGCTACAAGGATGTGATAAGTTTCTGTTTGTTTAAACAAATGTTTGTGGTCTTAATTTTTCCAGCTTTCCCCACAAATTACTTATGCCTTTAAATAAGGCAGCCTGAAAACTATTATCCTGTCGGAACTGAAAAACATTCAAAGGGGTTATTTTAATTATATTACTGGCACACGTGCATTTCACTTGAAGCATGACAAGCCCTCTCCCCTTTCTTGTAATCTGATCCTGAATTGCAGAATCTGTAATAAAAGTGTCCTTAGAACAGCTATGGTTTTTAATTTCGTCCAATAATTTTGCTGACTCAGTATCAATTGTTTTAAGAGCTGTTGCTGACAAATGATAGCCTTAAATTAAGGCTAGCTAAGCAAACCATCTGTTGGCAGTTTCATACTTAAACAATACATGACTGCAAATACAGAAGGTAGATTTCATCACAGAAATTCTCATTTGAAAAAAGTTATTGAAGAGCATAAGAGCCACTCAAAAGAAACTGCCCATCTGAGGGCGTGATCAGGTTTGCACTACTCAGGAGACACTCATTCAAAAGCTCATTTTCTACTAGTTTATTGCATCAGTTTAGTCATATATATATATATATATATGTTTATGTGTGCTAAGGCGTATATTCCTGAATATGTTTTTTCACATATGTGCACATCTGTGCGTATACAGGCACATCCAAGCTTACTGAAAGAAAGCAGACAGACAAACATATACTGATATGCTAACTGAATCTCAGCTGGGGTTGTTCTAAAAGAGGTCAAATACATGATGGGTCTGACAGAACAAAGGTAGTGGCCAGGTCTATTTCCCTTGCTCAGCTCCACCCTGTCCAACATACACATACATGCACACACGCTGTCAGTGAGACCCAGAGGGTGTTTTGCAGCGTAGCAAAAAGTTTACAACGAAACTATAGGTTGTTCATGAGACTTTGGCCAGCAGCCCATTCCTTATACATCACATGCTATAGAAAGGTATCTTGCACCAGGGACTTGCCCAGGCACTTGCTAAAACTGTGTGTTCAGCAGGAATAGATTTAAAGGGACCATTGGTAAGAAATAGTAAAGATGCTGCTCATAGCCTTGCTTGTATATGCCATGAAGGGAAGGGTTTTTTTTATTCTCCATATATATTTGTACAGAACTTGCTTTCTGATAGTAACATGTGGTCACTCTTGAGAAATAGAGATAGATATTTATACTGTATTAATTGAAAATATCATTAATAACACAAATTTTTCCAACTTCCTTTCAGCAAGTTTCTAAGAAGCAAGGGTGAACACCTTACTGATTCAAGGCAGATCTCTTTGACATGTGGGAGATTTCCTCACCAAAAGGCAATAAAAACAACTGTAGTATTTGCACTTTGTACTTAAAAATGTAAATTCACTTTGTAGAAATGAAATATTTAAGCAGACTTTTTTTTAATCTGTGAAAATGTAATGACTAGTTTTGAAAAATTATCACATACAATGTATGTGTATTCTTTTGTTACCTGAAATATGTAAAACATGTTGGAGATGTAAAAGTTTGCATTTAAATAATTTTTTAGAAAATAACTTTTTGGTAAACAGTAGCATAGAAACCTGATTCTATGTATTTTGGTTTCAATAGTATGCCTCGTTTTTCTTAAAAATATCATTTAACTAGAGTTATGCTGAAAAATCTACTGTATTCTCAATTTTGTCTAAGCAGTGTTGAAAATTTCAGGTTTGTAGGGCTGAGAGAATTATATAAATTGCTGTTTACTTGGTTTTGCAGTTTTTAACTGAACAGGTTTTTCATCGGTGGCAATATTTTGTTTTGTTTTGTTTTTATTGTAATTATTAGACTTTCCAAAGATCATACAATGAGAATACAACCACTAATGGATTAAAAAAACCAGTTATTCTACTTGGGATGCTTATAGAAAAATGTATCCTTTTATCCATTTTTAAAGTTCCTTTTATTATAAGTTTTGGTAGGATTTTTCTCCTGTTTGCTTTCACTTGGGTTATTAGTACAGCAAACCAAAAAGGAGTAAGGTGGATTAGATTTTAATGTATCTCCAGTCTGGTTCAGCCTGGGCCTAAAAGCATGTTTCTGTGGTCAATGCAAAGCAAGAGCAGAGTCTATATGGGTCAGAATTTAAATCTTACTATAGAGACGGGGAAGGACAAGCAGATGGTTCAACCTTTTTCTCCCTACACCCTGTCAACTCTTTAGCTTGCTTCAGGGTCCACTAGAGGTAAAGCTGAACAAATTAGGAGCAGTTGGCCTCAGGAGGGGCTACTCACATCACCCCTGTCTGAGACTTTTTCCTTGCTGTCCGAAAGAAGTTCTCTCAAGTTTTCATACCTTCTCCGCCATTTTTTCCCCCTGTTGCTTTTTTTTTTTTTTTTTTTTTTGTATTTGTGTCTAAAGGGAATAGGAAGTTGGAGATATGAATTTAGGGCAGGGGACCCAAATGAAAAAAGCACTGCTTTTGAACAATTGTGAGTTACAAGCAGCTGAGTTGATCAATGCAGTGGTAGATGGACTGCTGGCATCTAGGAGCTGACAAGGGAAGGCAGGAATGTTGCAACAAGCAGTGATTTCATTCTGGTTTGTTTAAATAATATATGGGATCTGACATGGGACTAGCTAATCATAATAGCACACTGGCTTGAACTTGTACATGGTAAAGCTTTTTTTGCAAATAAAAATGTTTTATTTCAATTCTGACATATGCTGATGTGATAGGAAACACTGTATGCAATGGAATCATACCCCAGAAATTATGTACTCTAAGCTTTGGCAGCAGGAGAAACCAAGATGCAACTCTGTGTTACCTTGTATTTTTGTTTTAAAAAGTATTTGCTATTCTTAATACTGTTAAACTTTGAATTTAATCTTCTTTGTAGATTAAAGGTCAGTATGTTATCAAACTATGCTGGTGATTTTTATTTTGCAACATAGCAAGCCATGTTGGGAAACAAAGACATACGGTGATGACTTCACCACTGCATGGAGTTTACAAGAAACCTCATGGCTGCACATTGTGTCAATCTTCTTTTCTTTCCTTGTCCTTTTATAGAATTCTCTTCTTGCCTTATTCACACCATTGCTTTCTCAAAATAGTGATTTTGAGGCCATACTGTTTGATGCTACTGTTTCCATATAATTTCAGTTTGGTCTCTTGCCTTTTCTCAGCAAAGTAAGAATGACACTTTTTCCCCTCAATGGGACTGTGAGCTGCTGGGCAACATTCAGCCTGGCTGGAAACAATGAGGAGAGAGTGGCAAACCCTGAGAATTCTCAGCACCTGGTCAGGTAGTCACAGTATGGTTAATAGCAGCATTTTATAAGAAGGATCTAATTCCCTCACTGTGGCCTTTGGAGACAATATAAATGTAGGCTACCAAATATTCTGCCATGTTCATGGTTTGAAAGTGCATCCCATTTAAACTGAGAGGGTGTGTGGGGAGACAGGTTAGACTGGCCATGTGATTATATAATGAGTAGCCTCAAACACTGATGGAAACACAAATAAATGCTAAAGGCACTCGTATTCAAAGACTTCTACAACACAGAGTCATTTAATAACTCTACAATGACTGAAATATGAGTTGTTTCCTCTTTGTATGTATTTCTGTCTCATCAATTTTACGGTTTATTTCAATTACCAGCAATTACACTACTTGAATATAAGTAGTACTGACTTCTCATAGTTCCAGTTAGAGTCCATATACCTGATGGGGTCACACTTGAAAGCTTTCTAAATTCACCTTGAGTTCCTATATCTTCCATATATCCACAGGATATTTAAACTTGGATAAATCTTGTTCTTTCTAGTTGTAATCAAGCATGGCCTTGATACCAAAAAGGAATTCATGCGAATAGGCCCTTAGGCTCACACTGCAGTAACAGTGTTTATTTAGTTACACAGTAATTAATTGGTTCTAGTTTTTTTCCTATTCCATGTGCAACAGTTTAGTTTCAATTTTAATTATGTTCTTATTGAAAACACAAATAATATTCTGCTTCTCATTGACCAGTATTTGTTCTAGTTCCAGCTATTGCTGAGCATATTTGTTTAGAGTTTTTAAAAGGTTGTAAATAGAAGACTATAAGGTTTGGAATATATGTATGTATTCAGTGATTTGTCCAGCCTGTTGCATTGTCCATTAGTCAACAGGCCACACAGTGAGAAATGTTTCTTGTTTTGTCAACACTTTGAAAAACTTTCTCATTTTGTTCCCATCCCGAAATATAGGCCGATTTCATAGTTCAAGTTTTACCAAAACCACTTAGTTCTCAGCCTTCTCCCAGTCTAACAAAAAGCCTTCAGATACTCATTTTCTAGAACTGGAACCTAGATGATGGCTCTGAATGAAAAATTTTCTTGCTAATGTAATTTCAGATATTACAAGAGTGAAAAAGAGAAGACTTTAACAATACCTACTACATATAAATAGAGAAATACACTGAAGTTTTTTTATTTGAACCAGGCTTTTGCCCTTCATAAGTGCCATAAGCCATGGAGAAAGCAGGCATTCCTAGAAAGCTGGAAAGAAAAAAAAAATAGATTAAATCATTAAAAAACATTTAACCGCATCCAAGATTTGATAGATTTAATTAATATTTTTCTTTTACAGTAGTAATAAAAGATGGATTAATGGAGGTGAAGAAATCTGCTGGCAATGATAATGCAGTTGTCCCTGTTAAATATTTACACTAGTGCATTACATACCTAAGTTGTAGAAACTAATGTGAAGAATCTTTAATGCAGAAAGTGAAAGGTTTATTACTTTTGTTTCTTTAGAATGGCAAATTGATGTAATTTTGGGGTAATTACTTTGACATTAAATAGGAACCAACTAAGTTTATTGATGTCTTAAACATTAGAATGATTGTAGTAAATTATTGATAGAAACTGTACTCTTTGTTCCATTTGATTGTTCCCGTTCAAGTTTTATAAGTGGAAAATATGCCCTTTTTTAAAAAGGCATAAATAATATTTTTTTTCTTTAAACTAAAACTCATGTAGAAAGCATTCAGAACAACACATTTCTCTAGAACATCCAAAAAGGGGGATAACAGGGAGACAATTCTATTTTTATCTAGGTTAACTATAGAAACATACGCACATATGTCCCCCTTCCCTTTTTGATCATACACTTTCCTCTCACTGCTGGTATACAAAGCTTTTTGTAAGGGAAGATAGTGAAATGAGAGTCCATTCTGTGCATGTGAATAATCTTTTCCATAAAATAAGATCATCTGAGTCATTCTTTCCCTAGATACTCTCTTTACTGATTATCAATTCAATGCATAGGATTGCTTGTTTCATATCACACACAGAATCATCCTCTGCAGAGTCATGGAATCCATTTGTGGCTAAATGGGTACTTTGTGAAGAAAATCACTCATAAATGATCAGCACAGTCTATGAAATTGTAGGTGTAAGTTTTTATTAAGCCACAGAAGCCAGTTTATAAAGACTTACAAAGCCCACTCAGTATGTGAAGTGCATCCATGAAGATGCCTATATTCAGTCAGGAAAAAAAAAAAAAAAAAGAAAAAAGTGGTAAATGACATTTCCATTGAGAAACATTGTTTCACTAAACCATAACTAATCTCATGTGATTGAGGTTTTCTATGAAACTTCACTTTTAATGGATTTTTGATGGTTATTTTTATGTTGAAACTTCTTTTCCTTTATCTGACAAGCATGAAGTGTCAACACAAAAAAGGCACATTTGAAGACTAGTTATGTCCCAAATTTAGATATTTTGAAAAGCAGCAGCATTCTTGCTCTTCCACAAATTAAAAAAAAAAAAATTAAAAAAAAAAAATCATATTTATTTGAAAGAAGTCAGGTCTCCAAACATAATTTGCCATGCTTCATCTGAGTTTTTGAGTGCCTCGCTACCCCTGTATGAGGCAAAGAAATGCTAAATTTTCATTTAACAAGACTGAGGCTTGATGAACTGATAGATTTAGTACTGAAACATGAAGATAACTTCAATATGGGTAAGGGTACTTATATTAGTTTGTATCTATGCAGCACAGTTGAAGAAGTGTGAATTAGGGACCCTCAGAAATATAAAGGGCACTATTCCAACTTGCAAAACAAGCCTGCCATGGGTCTGGTTGCAAACACCCTCAAACCTAAAATAATCTAGCATATCTCATTTCACTCAAAGGCCAATGTGAAACAAACCCCATTTTCAGCACTACCCATGGAACATCTCTAGCTCTGTTGGTCTGCAGCTTCCCAGGTAGCCTTCCTGAATCCACAACTCGGGTACAGTCTTCTAAGATACTCAGGCTGTGATATTAGTGGGACCAAGACCCAGAACAAAGGACACAAGAAAAACCATGATGATAGATACTCTAAATTACAGTATATTACTCCATAGCTCAGATTTTTTGCCCTGGTTGGCTGTGTTCCACTGAAAACTCCTGCCCTGTATCATAAATGACAAACCTTAACAACTTACTTCTTAATCCATCAAATCCACACTCAGAGTGACAGAACATCATGCTTCAATGGAGTGGGAGTCAAGGTGAGTCTCAGCTAAAGGGCATTTGAGAAATACTGTGGCCTCTCAACAGTTTCCTGTGCTCAGTTAACTCCCACTGATCAATTCCTCTTTCTGCTCAGCACCACATGATGGAGCAGAGCCTGCACACATCAGTTCTTTATTGCTCTGCAGATGAGAGGTGTGCTTCTCCTTCTGTAGCATATTTCTTTGTGTTGAATGCTTAGCATTGAGGAAGGAAGCTTGTTCTCTATCAGTCTGTTGCTGTTATCCCAGGGAACTGAACTGTATCACTGCTGCTTTAGAAAATTTCAAGAATTTATTTTTTCAAGAAATGTTTTGCAACACAAAATATGGAACGGAAGAGGTGCTGAAGTGAAAAAAAAAAAAAAGAATATGCAGTTTAAAAAGGATAGTGAAAAAAAAAGGGAGAGAGAAGAAAAAATAAGCAAGGGAAGAGAGAAGAGAGAAGTGAAAGGAGGATCATGGAGACACCGAGAGGTGAACTGAGGAAGATGGCCAGAACTCTTTTGCTAAAGCCAGATGAGGGAATGAAGGAGGAGCAGACAAAGAGACAGAGAGATAGCAGGTAGAAATGGGAGGACAGAAAAAAAGGGGAAGAATGGAAACAAAGCAAGGATAGAAATGGCAAAGATAGAAAGAAATAAAATGTTCAATAAGGCCTCCATGAGGAGGAAAAGTCAGAGAAGCCCAGCTGAGAAAGGGAAGGGACACAGGTGAAATGGAGACTGCAAGCTTCCTCTTCCTGGGCACAGAATCTTTTTCACAGCATCACTTTCTGACCAGTACAAGAGGTCCATCCTGCCTTTGGATTGTTTCCCTGTCCATTCATAAGGTCTGAATTCGGTCCTCAGTATCGCAGTGACTCCAGCACTTTGTTCCAAAAGACATTTTTTTCATGGTCAATCTCAAGGCTTCCTTTAGATCCAGAAAGTCTGAGCAACATTTAATGAAAATGTGAAAGAGGAAACCAGCATATTTCTAAATTAAGAGCAGATTTGAGCATGACGAGGAAATCTGAACCACAACAGAGATGAATTTCCTTTTGTATTTATTATTTAGTAAAGATGCAAGCAAAGGGGATTTAGATAATTTTTTTTTATCCATTGTATCAATAGATCTTCTACAGACTTGGATGATACCCTACAGTATAACATTTTCTTTAATCAACACATTGATGGCAAAGGATTACAATAGAGTTCTGGTTTCTCATTCCTTTTTTTTTTTTTTTTTTTTTTTTTTTTTTTTTTTTTTTTGTGGTTGCCTTTATGTTCAATCTTGGGGTGGCTAAAAGCTAATTATTTAAATACTTCTCAGAATCTTTAATCTTTAAAGGCTTGTATCTCTGTAAGAGAGAAAAAGGCAGAGAAACAAGATTACAAGAAAGATGCTAAAGAAAATTTTGGAGCCCACAGAAAATATCACAGATTCAGATTAGAAGTACATTCAGGGTACCAAATGTTTCCATGACCTGTTAAAAAGGAGTTTAATTTCATTAGCTTTAAATAGTCATCTGAAAAATTACTTGGAAAATGGCTAATGACAAGAAATATCTCACACTTCAGATTTTCAGCAGTTCAGAGGAACAAGTCACACGGTGTCCTAATGCAAATAGCAAATTGGCATGGCCTGGGAGGGCTCTAGGGAGAGGCTGGGAAGGGACTTCACCTGGGTGCAGCTGGGCGAGAGGGAGAGAGCCAGCTACATGCCCACAAACAGCTTTGAGGAGAATGGGGAAGAGAGACCAGGTGAAGCACAGGAGGCTCTAAGCACAGCCAGAAGCCTGTCTTACAACCAGCATCTGCTGCACCATTAAAGCCCAGACTCTTTTAACTGCACAGAACCTATGTCTGGGCAGTAGGCAGCATAACCATATTGATTTCTGCCTGGAAGGCTTTCACATTAAGCAGGCAGTACAACTGAAAAATGGAAGACAATGACAAGGGGCACAGATTTGCTGTTGCTTTCAGTGTTCACAGATGGGGAAGAGGGTGGAGTGATAGAAAGATTGCTTTAAAATTTAGTGCCTCTGCTCCATTTTAACTTTTTAATATAGAAAGTTTCATTCTCTTCTGAAATCCATGAGATGCAACTTCCCAGGATTAAGTGTCCTCTTCACAGTGAGAAAGAGGGATGATGGCACCACTGTGAGCCAGATGTCTTTGAAAAGAGATGGTCCAAATGCCATGGCTTTTTAGTCAGAAACATTGCTTTTAATTAGAAGCTAAACGTATAAATGAATACTAGAGCATAGAGACTCAATCATCATATTTCCTGTCCCCCCACCCCTTTCTTTCTTTTAATTTTCAGCATCACTTTTGATGGATTTTGCTTAAGAAATTGTTTGTTACAGCCTGAACCATAGAAATGAAACAGTAAGTTTCAGGTTAATTTTCCCTCATAAGTCTTGCTTTAGTTTGCATTGTTGGTATGTAGGCCTTGTCACAGGAGAGAAGTCAGTAATGGGTACTTTAGCAACTTTGGTCAATTGCAACTGTTGGAGTGTATTTTATGTTATTATTTTATTGTGTTTTTTCCTTGGAGGCTCAAAACAGTCTTTCACACCATGAAACACCACACTGTACCGGTTGATCTGTCTACAGCATAGTGTTGCTAATCTTCTTCTGGACAATAGAAAACACAGTTGGAAGAGAACTAACTGGATAGATCATGCAGCATCAGTATATTGGTGACAATGCTTTGCTGATGGTATTTTCACAGTTTGCTCTTCGTTAAATTAGATAATAATTATATTTCATCATAATTTGATTAATCACTACTTTTTAAATAAGAAACAATGAAAACAATCAAAAAATCATCTCTTTTAGTGATGTCTTAAAATGTAGATAATATTTTAGGCAACATTAGGAAGTGCAAAGTTCTGCCAGGAAATTCATTGTATCTGAAATTTATTAAAGTGTGTCACCATTTACACATATTTCCATAAACAAAATTCAGCTCACATTGATGTGCTGCTTCATTCCATCATGCTACAGTATTTGACAGAAGAGTTTTGCATTGTTTGAGTGTTTGCCACAAATGTAAGGGAGTTGACCATTTTTGTCCTAAACCCTCTGTGTTTGTAGTCTATCACAAAACCATGAGATATTTATGTGGCTGAGAGCCTTTGTTTCAAAGATAGTAAGGAGTGGAATGAAATTGATTGAAGTGGAAGTGCAAAGGCGAAACTACATGTGGAAACTTGTAAAATGCCATTTGGGACTATTTGTAAGCTTGTGTTTTAGTGAATTTTCAACTCAGTTTTTGAAAAACAATATTTAATAGGTAGCAAAGTAGGATATGTTTGCCACAGGAAAATGTATACAGATGCTTCTGCATGTAAAGATAATGCCCTCTGTCTAATAGACTTTGAGAATTGCCTCCAATAAACAGTCTTGTAGTTAACAGCAAACCTGTGTTTATTCAGACAACATAACTTTCAGGCAGATTTCTATTCCCAAATAAAGAAACTTACCTTTCTTTAAAACACTGTGCAGACCAGCTGTGCTCTGGTTCCCTGGGAATGTTAAAGCAGTATTCAAGACCAGAGCCTGGAACTTTAATGAGTACAGTGTGGATTTAAAGAGTAAGCCAGATTTGAGAGGGGAATGGAAGCATCACTTTATCCCATCTTGTTCCTGTGAGAGTCAATGTACAAATGCTCTCATAAGTAGTGAGTTAAGATGCTCTGAAAGAAAAGTATGCCCAGTTCCCTGGAACCAGGGACTGCCAATGAAGTGAGTGCAGGCTGTCAGCTAATCTGCTTGCAAAGTGCTGCTGCCACTTCCCCTTCCACCTCAGCCTACTGCGTGGTGTGTTACGTTCTGATAGTCCATTCACTGTGGAGTTTCTCATGCTCTTTGCCTTAAAAACCTGTCAGGAGGGTGCTGCTAGATGGGCTAAATGCACATCTGGTTAGGTGCCAGGTTTAAATGTGGTGCTTGGGTCCATTTCAAAGCAGGGCTCCAGCACCATTGCTTCAGATCCTGGTTTTGTGGGTTCATACACAGAGTGAGGCTCCAGACAAGCCCCAGCATGAGCCATTTTTACAAATGGTGCCTGGCTCAGAGCAGCCTTCCCATTAGGCTTAATAAGTATAGGCATGAATAAACAAATGAAACAGATGGGACATACTCTGAATTGCAGAAGCGCTCAAGTGTTGGCTTCCATGACCGGGGAGGAAAAATGCCAGGACTAAGTTAGAGCAACCAATAGTTCGAATTTAATTCACATTTAGACCTCAGACTAGGGCATAGTTAGCTCCAGATGCAAAGGAATATATCTGTGCTTATTGTCTGACTTTCTGAGTAATGAGTAGTATGAATCCAAGATAGGGATTTCAAGAACAAGGCAATGCTGGTTTTATGGACCAGATATATTTTGTTAAGTTTAATTTTATTTTTTCTCATGGGTGAAGCTAGGATCAAAGTAGTTAATGTGTAATCCAGACATCTGTACTGATGTAATGGTTTAGACCATCATGAGAAGGAAAAAAATGTTGATCCATGTATTGTGAAAAGTCACCAAATTATAAGTTTTACAGTGAGGGATCTAAAGAAAGTTGAGTTAGGAGCAAGTGCATAATATAAAATTTAGCAGTCAATCAGGAAATTAGCTTTATGCACTGTTCCTAATAGTGGATAAAATCTGTCCTGCTAAAGAGAATCACAGAATTTATATGCAATGATTATATCCTAGTTGAGTTTCACCATCCTTGTACAAGTCTCCTGAGAACCTCTTTTCAGTAATAGAACAAGTTTGGCAGCCCAGACTATTCACACATCTGTTTCCAGGAGCGTGGCAAATCTGCAGTTTGCATCACAAACTGGATTGCACATATTCTAGAAAGTCTTGGGCACTGACTCTGAAAAAAAAATAATATTAATATGGATCATTTTAAAATTATTTCCAGGTTTAATTTAGTTAGTTACTCTGAAAACAGAAACTTAAATTCTCAGCAAAAGCAGAGAGACTGAAGTCCTACCATAAGCTTTTTGACTGCATAGAGTGATGGTGAAGTTTGTGGTGAATAGTTCTGTGCAAAAGATCTCGTCAGGTTTGACAAAGCTTGTTGGCCACCAGAAGATAGAAAACAAAAATGCATCATTAATTCAAGTCTCAGTTGACTTGAAGCAAGTTTTGTTGCCTGCCTGACAAGCACATACATCACACAGTAGATTCATGTTTAGTTGTATTCTCTTTTTGTGGTCTGGTAACAACTGAAATACAGTATAGCAGCAAGTTCTTGGTAACTTTCCAGGTTGAAAATGGGTGTGAAACCTGAGGTGCTGTGCAAAACACTAGAAATTATTGCAAACAGGATTATGAGTGTAGTCAAGACATGTAAAAAGAGAAGTGAAGCCAAGTCATTGCAGTGAAAATGCATTTTCTTTGCAGGTTTAGAAGTTACACCTGCCGTTTCTGTTGCTCTGGGAAACATACTGACACCCTCAGTGCTACTCTATTTTTCTTCTAATTTAAGGCTATAATCTGTATTTCAAAAGCATGTAGAAACTCCCACCTATCATGGGACCACCAAGCATGGGAAATAATATAGTTAATCCCAACACTTTCAACATTACACAAGGTATTCACTAGATTGGAGTCAAATGTATTGGCACCAGCAGGTGTCAAAGAACATTATTGACTTGTGACTTGATGACAAACCCATATGCTTCATCAGATTGGTAACTTAAATATGGATTCAGGCGGTACCATTCTTCATGAAATTATAGTGAATGAAATTTAATTTCGTTGTAACATTTTTAGGATAAATGTTATTTTTTCATAATCTTTTTATGGGACTATTTTTTAAATGTCTTTGTTGGAACAACATCAATTACTCTTTCTTTTTTCTCAGCTTGTCTTCTCTTTCGAGGATCAACTGTCCTATCACTTTGCTAATGCAGGGAACAGGATAGTAGACTCCTAAAAGAGTAGCTCCTAACCTTTTTCAGTTTATAAATCTAATTTTTTTTCAAAAGGGAAAAAAAATGCTATCTCTTATTGAGTAAATACAAGGTACTATCATCAGTAGATCTTTCTTGGCCATGTTTTGTGGATTTCTCAGAAACAGTCCATGGACCATCAGAAGACACAGTTCACAGTTCAAGACTACCACTGAATTGAGAAAATACTGCTAGTCTGTATAATACTACGTATGAATCCACTACCACTTATTTTCATCTGCTAATACTTGTTCTTGCACCTTGGAAAAAAATCAGTTCTGCCATGAGGTCAACTGGAAAATCTGATTTCTCCCAGTTTGCAAGTTAACTGATATTACAGCCTGGCAAATTTTCTAGTTTGTGTTTTGGTATCTGTAGCAGTGCTGCTGATTGCCTGGATTACAGTGTGTTTGTATGTCCTTTTGAATCTATCTCTGGTCTCATGTAACAAAATAAAGAATTCCTCAGAGCTCTAGAGACAAACCACTTCATCAAATAACATTACTGCAGATCCCAAACACAGAGATGTGCAAAGCAAGCATCACCAGGTTCCTCTGGTGATTTTTCTTCATATTCGCTGAAAGTTTATCATATCCACATCTTTAGTTGGTAATTATATATGTGCTTCTGTGGGGACAGAATGTCACTTCTTAAATCATGGTTGATGTATCCCTGAAGATATTCACTGACTCATACAGAATTCTGAGCCTGGAGGAATAGTGACTGTGTGAGGATCATGTAGATGGATGCCTATGACAGGAAGTCAGACTGTGGATTATGTGGTTCTCCTTAGCTTTCACAGCTTGTGAATTTCAAGAGATGTGCAATACAGAGGAGGGAAGTTGAAGTACCTTTAATGCCACTCATTTAAAAGAACTGTTTAACATAACATTTAATTAGAGGTGAGATTAACTTGTAGTACTTGGATCTGTCAAACTTTACTGATGCTTGTTTTCCAGGGGAAAATACTGGCTCCATCATCTAGTTTCAGTCATGCTACTTTAGATTTCAAGTTTGTTTCATCCTCTCTTTAAAGTAAATAGATATTAAAAGTTTGCACATCGTTGAGCCATTTGATTGTTACCAAAGCCCAATGGCACTTTTCTTTCTTGTTCATTAAAAACTAGAAGTGGGGCAAAAAAAATACTAGCCGTTCTTGTTTTGACTGATACTGTGAATCTTAGGTTTCTTTCTCATTTTATCTGTCTTTGCACAATGAAATATAACTGTGTTGGGATGAAAGCTTTGAGAGACTCTCCTGGGACTCACTGTCTTACAGAAATTGAGTTGGCCAAAGAAAATTTGCTTGTCCCCCTGCTCCCTGTCCATAAGCAGTCAAACTTCCCCTTGACCCTACTGAGAGATACCCATCAATGAAATTCAGCAAACCAAACAGAAATTTATTGAAGCGCTTTCTACTTGAGACACTCTTGGGAAGGGCTTGAAGATTCAAACAGTAGAGAGCCTACATCTGGACTCACCCAAGTGTGTCTAGCTGAGAATCTCACTCCTCATGTTATATTAACTTGTTTAGGCATTTCCCAGGAATGCAAAGAGGTCCTGACATTTGATGGAGAAGTATAAACAAGTTTCACGAAGCTAATTATATAAATAGACATTGAAAGAAGTAAGTACCGGAAGCAGGCTTATAAAAAAAATAATATTTCTATGAGCAGTGGATAGGGATTGATTTCTGATGGTTTGACATGTGTGATTTAATTTCCTGTTGTTTAATAAGATACAATAGACTTGTGGAAACAATATCTTGAAGATCCTCACTCCTTTGTTCTGAAATTGTCTGTGGAGTTCAAAATTTATTAGAAAAACACATAAACACATCAAACTTGCTTAGGAGTCCTGGGTAACAATACATAGGAAGGGACAAACAGTTTCAGACTTAGACACTTTAAAACAACTGCCTGAAAACATGATCTGATGCTCTAACCATTCATACATGAAGGCATGATTGAGTACTCTGAAAAAACCAGATCTCGTCTTCTGGTGCCTACCACCACAAATACGAAATCTTTGTCCCAAAGCATAACTCACATTCACTGATTGATTTTATAGCAAAATATCAAAGCTCAGCTTGCCAGAGAATGCTGATAATAGCATCTTTCAAAGCTTTCCTCCAGATGAAGCATCTGTCCTCCTGCTGCTCTGCCAAGTGTCCATAAAATACACTATCACTAGCTCACAATTGATTTTTATTGTGTTAAATGAAACCAGAAGTCTGTTTTTGTTTAGATTATTTGGTTTAGATTATTGTTTCATTTATTAATATTAAGTACAATTTCTCAAAGGCTAATAAATGAGAACTAGCTTGTGCATTATATCTTAGCTTACTGTTAGTGCTGTAGGGGAACAGTAACACAACAGTTCTTCAAAACTCAGTTGGTTCAGACTGCTTAGGATCTTAATAGAGTAAAAAATCAGAATTGCAGAGGTGTTTGTAATGATTCCTTAGCAACTCTGGTGGAAGAAATATGTTGTTCTAAAGTAAAACTTTATTATTGTTCTTTGCCTAGGAGCAATCATATACTTTTGGAGTGCCTAACCAATATTAATATATAATTACACAATTTACTTGAAAAATACCTTTCAACTAAAAAAAAAAAATAAAATAGAAAAACAGTATCTTTTCTGTACTTCTCTTTTCCTTCCCCATCCTGACATACAGTGATGAGTTCAGGTTAGTAAAACATGCATTCCTGTTCTGTTCAATGCACCGTCTGCAAAATTATTACACAGTTACCTTGGAACATTCATGTTTCTCTTTTTTACCCTTAAAAATAGAGAAACTGTCACTAGTATGGGTTTCTTCAGTGTTAAAACTCCAAACATAAGTGTGTCCAAGATGTGTACTTTCTATATACATATCCCGAAGGGACATCCTTATATCCAGATGTTTGATGGAATATCCCATTCTCTTCCCATGAGAGCAGTGGAGTCATGGCACAGGACTTTATTGAGAAGCTGTGAAGAACACTGTGAATTACATGAGGAGCCTGAGATGCTTAATTTTCCTAAATTTCATGTAGCCATGTCTGGTTCACATCTACAGATTTATTCTATGTTACACCCAGGAGAGCCATATTCTCTGTCTGAGGCTTAAGGATTTCAGGACTGACAGGAGGTATATGAACAACTTTGTTCTCATCAGAATCCATAAGGGTTTAATGAGGACTTAAACACAACTTTCACCTGTCCAAGCAGAGAACTGAGTTTCAGCTTGTGTGCTAAATGCCTTGTCTTGGACTGTTCATCTTGCTCAGCAGAGAAAAGGTTCACTGCTTTCAACAGGAGTAAGATCTAGTTTCTAATCCTGCCCATGTTAACTATGAAATGAACTAATCCGGGAGTTGGCTGGATGTAGCATTTTTGTGCTTCAGCTACAGCACCTAACAAGAAGCTTCCATGTTTACATCTGGTATATTAATTTGTAAACAGTTCCAGATAACAAATCTCTTCTTACATCTTGTTAAGCTAGTGGAAATTACTGTTTTCCTACCACCCCACAGGTGTGAAAAATCAATGAGCATTTAGACTATAACAGATATATATATATGTATATAAGATCACTGCCACTGTTACCTTTCCTAGTAGCTTACAAAAAGTTTGTCAAACTAGAGTGAAGGGAATCTGCTTAGCTAAATTATAAGAAACATCACCAGTGCCACTATAGTTTTGGTTAAAGGCCAGTGACATGAGAAACTTTTTAACTTGAAATGATCCATTGTCTTCTACTCTCTGGAAGACTGCAGAACTCAGCTGTTTAGCTAAGTCTTGCCTTAGGTTTAATTGGAACACCTGATCATTCTTCTGCATATAATTCAATTTTTGAAGAAAAAATCTCAACCCTCCATGACTTCTAAGGACAGAACCTGTGCCTGGTATCCACTCTAGCAATATGCTTGTTCCAGTGAAGAGAAGCCTCTACATAATAATTAGTGATTTTCTTTAAATGACAGTGTCTGCATTTTATGTATGTCCCTTTAATAAGGACTATCTGAGAATATAGTTGCTTGATAAGGAAAGGCAGCTAGACAGAATTTAGAATTTCAAGTCAATTCATAGAATGACTTTCTGGAAAAGAAAGTGTCAATTTGGGCTCCAAAGGTGAGTATTTTATAACAATTTGGAACAAATCCCCTTTAGTGCTTGACTTGGTGAAAGAGTGGTTTCCTTGCTACAAATAAATCATACTTTTGACTCTCATTTTCTTTTCCAAGCTTCATTTCAACACTGAACACTAAGAAAAACTTATACCACAAAGCTGCCAGGTTTAAGAGTAGGAGAAGGGCAACAAGATTGACCCAGAGGAAAAGGAGAATGAGGTTTTAGTTCACAGTGAGACCTGTTTATCTGTGTTTATAGGTGTGTCTGGCCAGACTTCAAACAAAATTTTATGACATGGCTCAGCATCCCATAACGAGGGAAGAGTGGGTGTATTCTGCATTACAGGCAGGATGCTGTTCTTATGATTTTGTAATATAATTAGCCAAGCGTACCAAAGGTCTCTGCATATCTGACAACATTCAGACATTAACTGGCACAACTTAAACGGAGTCTGCCAAGAGGTGGGTCTACCTCACTCCTGGTCTTTGCTCAGTCTTAAGGCACTTAAGAACAAGTAAGTTGAAAGTATGTGTTTATGTGCACTTCCACATCAAGTATAATGCATGTCATTCTGCAATACCATCAGCAAATCTGAATGCATTTTGAAACAAATTCTGCTCTGCAGCACCTCAGCAGAATTAAGTGAAAATCACAGCTACGTTCTTCAGAGAAGGAAAGATTAAGTAGTCATGGAATTTACCCAACACCATAAAATGGAAACCTGGCTTTCTTTTGTTCAGTTTGATTTCCTCCCCACCTGCACTTCGATAATTAAATGGAACTAGAAAACATCATCTTTATTCCTGAATAAATTCTAATTTATTTATTTGATTTACTTAATTCCTGTAAATAGATTTGCTTAGGGAGCAGTAAACACATGAAAACTAATCTGAAAGCATAATCAGACTATGGAGAATACACTACAATTATTCTTTCCCAGACAAAACAAACTTCAAGAAATTGCATGCTAGCCTTCTTCTGATGGGACAGAGTGTTGTTTAACAAAAGGATTCTTTAAGATCGTCATAATTTCTTTCCATATCTTGTTTTGAACAGTTGCCCTGATTCTTCTGTAGCTGTTCTGTTTGGAATTTTGTAAGATAAATTTTGGAAATGCAACTACGCAGGTGTCTGTTTTCATTTGCACCATGAGGAACATAGTATTTTCTCAAAGGAATTATGCCAGCTGCATTGGTATTATACTGATAGTAATCTTTTCCTGTTGTGTGTTTGCCTCTAACTACCAGATCTTCTCCCAAGACACATTTATTCCTGCACAGTGTGAGTTTTTATTACTAATCTGCAAAGAATTTTTATATTGTTATGGGGATATAATATACATATATGAGGAACAGAGCATCAGTCTAATCTGAGACCTGTGGTTCAGATCTAGCACAGAACATGACAATTTTCACTTCAGTCAGACTTAGGTTTGATGCAATAACCATAGAAACCAAATGTGTATGGAGCTGAATACAGACTTTGAGTATGAGACAAATACTGCTTCATGTTTGTTCTTGAAGGAGTAAAGCCTGTCACTTGCAAACAGTTCCCTGCTGAAGTTCTGGCTGGTTTATTTTAACAGGGACAACATTGAACTCCAGCTCCACAAACTTGTGTAAAAAAAAGTAATTTCATACTTAAACAGGAAAAATCTCCATTGTGATAATAGGATTCTTTAATTCTTGTGTAACAATTAACACATATTATTTTTTATTATAATAATTAGGACTAGAAAAATGTGCTGTAGCCAAAATAAAAGCCAATTAGGTATTATTGTTATTAATACTATCTGATTATGTGATCTGCAAAAATAATGGGTACATTCTAAATGCCTTGGATGAGAATATTGAAACTTGAAGGCATAAAGTTAGAGTCTAAGTTAAAAGCCTGATTTTTATTTTTTTTTTTCTGTAGAATGCCAAGCTGTTAAACAAAGCCAAACCCAGTGGCATGTCAGTAGGCTAAAACCTACCACCATGAGAACAACTTCAGAGAGATTTATGGTCCCTTTCTTTTAACCTTTTGTCTTTGAAGATGCCTAACTTAATTCTGCACCATGGGTGGCAGGAATGAGAGAGGAGGTAAAGGCTGCAGTCACTTTCCTGGTCTCTCTTGCAAGGCAATGGCACAACAGCACCGGTAGCCTATAAGTATAAGGGCTCTCTTCATGTTAGGAAGAAGCAGACAAACTGTCTCCTCTTGTTCTAGTCACAGCACTGCTTTCTTAGGGAGTTGTTTTTTCTCAGCTTGAAATGTTACAAATAATAAAATGGAGGATTTTTTCTAATCTGAAATTCTTTGGGAGTGGAGGCAATGCAAAAAGTCTTTCTAACTCTAAAGAATTATTCTCCTTTTTCTGTTTTACCTATTAGAACACAAGAAAGGGGGAATCACACTGAAGAAAAAAATAAAATACAAGGTAGGGGAAAAAAACCTCAAGCATTTAATTGAAGGAGTAAATAATAAAAAAGTCAATCCTATCAAACCAAAACAACTGCTACTTTTGGAGTCTATATGAGTTAATTTGGTGTTTTGTTTTTCTGCTGGAGACCCTAAAAATATAACGAGGCAATTTTTCATGGTAACTGTTAGACAAAATCCCCTTTACTAGCAGAAGATTACACTTAAGCTTTTTGACTAGTTCTGCTTCACATTCGGGAGATATAGCCAAGCCCTCCCGCCTATATTTCATACTTGTCAGGAGCACAGACACTCGAGGGAGAAATATTCTATAGTGTACTCTTTTTCTGGAAGTCATTCAAAACTGGTAGGAGGAAAACAGGCATCCTGCCGTGAGCCAGCATTGTCCTCTCTCTGCTTTCCACATCTGGAAAAATCTCTTCTGCCACTCCCACCCCATCCTTTTTTATGTTCCCATAGAACTTATGTGGAGGGTTGTTTTCTTATCATCATTATTGTAATCAGTTATATGAACTTCCTCCCTCTGCCCAGATTTCTCCTCTGAATACATGTCTTCTAGTCCAAAGGTGTTTTCTGTGCCCACCGTTTTATACCACTGAGATGACTGCATTTACACTGCCTCATGAAGGGTCAGAAACATAATAAAGTCCTGACTGTACATTGCATTAAGACACTGAGAGAAAAATCAATAATAAAAACATGCTGTATTAGCACATGCATTGTAGTTTATAACATTCCTGAAGAGCAAAAGGAAGTGGATGAACAAGAAATACTGTACTGAATCCATCTAAAGGGGAAAATCCTGGACTTTCTCATATCTATTACAATTAATTTTTTGCACAGCTGTTCTGTAGTGTTTAGAGGTTTGTTTTACTTAATTCAAACACAGAGAAGACAGAGTACATACAGATATTCTTTAATTTGCACCACCTGCCTTATTTCCCTTGCCTGTGTCTAACTCCCCATACACCTCTAAAAGACGTTTGAAGGTTGAGCTCTGGGTAGTCAACTAGACAATCTCAGTTGTGTGGGATGTCCTTGAATCTCAGTCTGCCTTAGCATGTTCAGGAAAGGTTTTGGGAACTATTTTTTGTCTGCTCTCTTAGGAGCTCCATGTAAGAAAAATATGTTTCCTGCTGGCATATATGATTTGCTCTGACTCCCCATCTCAAGATATGGCCCTGGCTAATAACCTATACTAGTGCCAGAAGAGATTAATCAGCTGAATAATCAACAATATTGATAACAAAAATAACAATATGGTCCCTTCAAACTCTGCTCTCTATGCAAGCTCAAAGTCTTTCTTTTTCAGTATAATCAGAGAATTAAAAAGTACCCAAATTAAACAAAGAAACATGAAAAAGCGGAAGTGACATGGAAAACAATTTTTGTTTATGGAAAAAAATAGAATTTTTTAAAATAACCTTAGGTTATTTAGTTTTTTTCCTTTATTAAATAATTCCTTAAAGCCAAACTAAATTTCAGTGCAGGAGACATCTACTCAAAAATACAAATTTTCTTTACAAAAGTTAAATGTACCTGAGTTTCCAAATTATTTAAAGCAGAGAACTTGTCTCTTTTGAAAAATAATATAACTTGCTTCTACTTATCTCAGGACAGCATTTGTTTGTTTGTTTGTTTGTTTTTTTCCATAAGGTGATCAGCTGTTTGCTTTGTATTATAAATCATTCCTTTTACTCCAAAAATATTTCCTGGATTCTGTCTTTGGCTATCAGAAAATCATAGTATCATGTCTAACAGGTCTATCTCCTCCAACCATTTCAGTGCCATAATCTTAAGACAGTAGCATGTCCTAAACATAATTCCTATGATTTCTGTCCTGTTCTACAGTTCCTCTTATATAGCCAAGCTTACTTAAGAGACTTTGCAGCCATTCAATTTTTTTTTCTATTAAGGGTAATCTACCTATGATATAAACTTCTCTGCCTTCTTGCTTTGTCATATCATTTCTGGTTTCTGAGTTCTATATTTTAGGAGGCAACCAAACATAAGTTAGGTCTGTGACTTGAGTCTTTTCAAATGTTGAAACTAGCCAATAAATTCCTCTTCTCTCAGACCTGCTATATTTGTTATTCTAGAAAAGGATTAGGCACATATAACTTGTATGTGATATTCTGTAGCAGAGTTGTATTTGATAGAATTTACATTTATACTAAACAGTAATGCTGAGGAGGTTTCAGATTTATGATGGTTGTTTTATGTACAACCAGAACAGTGAAACAGAAACAACCCATTGTATTGGAATGCCAAAATTTATTATGATTTTTTCATCATGATTAGACTATGTAAGTGGTTCCATGGCTGTAAGTAAGGCAATCAGATGAGTATAGTTTTAATGTTGCTGCATGTGGCAGCAGCCTGGAAAACATTTAACTTATATAATGCTTTAATCAATCTTTAAATAAACTTCAGTTTCATTCGAGATATGAGTCAAACCTGACACCATGATGCACTGATGCAAATGCTCCCATTTTGAGTTGTACTTCTTCAGTTAATTGGGGTTATATAGGTGACCTTTCTCTACATCTTGGCAGGTAGTGAGACTGACAAATGAATGTACCTTTTTGTACCATTTTTGGCTTAAAAATGAAAAATGTATTCCTAAGGACATCACCTCTCACTGTACTCTTCAGTTTCAAGTAAATGTTTTTTGTTTGGAACTATTATGAGAACACTACTCCTTCTCAGTCTTTCCAAATGAGAACCACATGCTGGTGACTTGGGATCTCTTGGAGAACAGCAACGCAGTTTCTGCTACGTGATTTTGGCTGTTTGCATTGACAGGTATCTCAAGGGAAGTAATGAAAAACTCAGAATGACAACTGTTCTGTTACAAATATTATCATCTTGGGAAACAAGAACATAATGAACAAAAGTAATACTGCCTAGCCTTCTATAAAAGGACCCTTTTCATCAGGAGCAACCTAAATATATTAAGCCAACATAAGCTGTGACAATAATTTATATTCCCAAGTAGACAGAGTATGCAGCTAGATGTGAGATTTACATTTGTTTCATAAACAGAAAAGGGACAGGATGATTAAGATGCATGTATTTTACTTCCATTCTGACCTGCGGTGGAACTCATTTTTACCTTCCTGTATTTGAATTTGCACACCTATTGCCAAAATTCTGTCTCCCAAAATTCCTTCTCCTTCCCACCTTCCCCAAAATCATGCAAAAATGCCAAGCATTGGTATCACGTACAGTTTGCAAAAACCAGGAAATACTGTGGTTGAGGTTGGTATACAACCTGTTACTTTGACATCCTCAAACGATGACCTTCTTACAGCCTTGCTAAAGAGGACTTTTGTGGGAATGCCAGAAAGAGAATGCAATTCATTTGAGTATTAAAGCCATGCTTTCAAATAGAAATATTTATATGCCATATAAAAATGTAATTTACATATATATTTTTATTAAGTTCTCCTCTGCCCTCTGTCTGTGCAGTGGATAATACCAGTTTTCCAAGAAACAACATATGTCATCACATAATTGTCCATGTATGCACAGAAGTGCATGTTTTGGTCCCACGGTCAAGACATGAGAGTAATTAATTCTAATTTGCAATACCCTTTGAGTGCCTATTTTTTTTTTTCCAAATGGATCTCTTGCTTTGCCTTTTTAGTCAATAGAAAATGAGCTGAAAACAGTACTTCCACCTGGGAAAAACTTTGCAGAATCCAACTTGAACAGTACTAGAAAAAAGAAGGTAGGACCTTTCAATCTGTAGCATAAAGAGGAACCATTTGAACTACGAAGCAGTTGATAGAAGTGGTGCACAGCATAGACCACTGCTGGACAGCAAAACCTGGGGATTTTGTTAAACAACAGAAGAGGCAAAAAGTAATAATAGTTTCTATTCTTACCTCTTGAAATACCATTCTAGCTCATCGTTTTGGGAGGTTTTTTGCAGTTCTCTTAAGTGGGAACAATTTTCATTGAAATTAATTAAAAGAAATTTTAGTGATTATAGTTTAACTACCCAAGATGTAAGATAACTGGAATAATTCATTTAGGTTAATAACTTCTTGTGAGACCCCCCCTTTGGAACAATCTTATAAGTAGGAATGCAGAATCAAAAAATAAGAAAAGGAGATTAAGAGAAATGACACATAAATTTTCACAGACAAAAGGGAACAGAAAAGAATTTACCCAAAGTTTCACTGTATTTGCCAGAAAAGAATATGATTAAGTACTTTAAAAATTTTTGCAAAATATAGAAGCTATCTGAAAATGTTCTAATTAATTGAGGGAGGGAAAAAAAGGTGATCTGCAGCAGATGAAGCAAAAGCATCTGTTTTTAATGGAAAAATGAATTTCCTAGCAAAAAAAAAAAACCTGTAAGATTAAATTTGAAGTTGTTACCACATAAGTGGTGTGGTTCAGCTACTTCTGTATTTTCTGGCCAACATTAGGGCTGCAGCATGAGGGATGGACCCTGTATGAAGCATGTCACTTATGTTTTGAGAGACCTAATCTAGCCACTAAGTATGAAAGCAAATGAAATATTAAAAGCAACACATTAGATGAAATTTCCCCCCCAAAAAAATATGCAAGTTCATTATGGGTTTTTGGTCCACAACAAACATCAAAGCTTTGAGTAACACTTTTTTTTTGTCTGTTTCCACCTACAACATAACACTTGTATCTGAAAGGCCCTAGAAATGAGCACAAACTTGAGGGATTCTTCTGATACTTTCTCAATAAAGGCAACATCAGTGCTTTTGAATTTCTGTCAGAGACTGGAAAACTATAAATGAGATGCTCAGGAAACTCTATACAGGACAAGAGCATGTTCTTGAAACAGCTCAACTCTTCTTTACGTGGTGGGAAGGTCATGGCCAAGAAAAAAATGACTCTGTTCCTTTCTTTAAACGCTATCTACTACAGTTGGGATTGGATGTATGTTTCTCAGGTACTTTAAACTGTTCCAGCAACAAACCTCGCTCAACACTGTTTGCAAGTAGGCTGTAAGGTAAAGGCTTTGTTTTAATTGGCAATGTTGTCCAGGATGCAGAAAAGACAATGTGAACGGAATAGGAAGACGCAACGGACCCACCACAGGGAAGGTTACAGTTGCCTTGGCATCCACTACACTGGCTGCTGCTACTGCTGATATTCCAAATATTTACTCCCATTTCCCCTCCTCCCCCCTTTTATTTTGGAAATATTTCTTTACAAATCTGAAACAGCTAATGAATAGGGACACCAACAAATATTTACTAGGGTTAATAAACAATGGAAAACTCAGTGAACAATCTCAGCTTATTTTTAAAAAGATGAAAAGCTGTTCATGCTTGCCAGGTCTAGAAGCCTCAGGCCATCACCATTAAAATAGTAATGGCATCATCAGAATAAGAGGGACTCAAAAACTGAGCTCTGGAACTTGTATCCACAGCAAAATTCACTTTTTTAAAGGAATAATATGGCTTTCAAACCACATTAATCAAACATACACAAATGTCACAGGGTGGACTTTTAGTACATCTGTCTAACAGGCAAATATAAGCCTCTGTTTGAAATAATTTCGAAAAGGACCTTTGGCTTCTTACCTGTGAAGACAAACAGAGAAGTAATACTACCTCTTCTTCTGATATGAACACAGTTTTTAGGAAAGCAGGGCTGTGCAGGAATATTCACAGCTTCAAAAAGATTTTCCAGAACAAGAGAAGGTGCAGAAAAAAAGTTTGAGATGAATGCTCATAAAATTACCATGCAAGAAGAAAAGTAAACAGTACAATATCACAGAATATGCCAAGTTGGAAGGGACCCACACAGATCATGGAGTTCAACTCCTGGTGCTGCACAGGACCATCCTCAAGAGTCACACCATGTACCTGAGTGTACAGTCCAAATGCTTCTTGAAATCTGCCAGGCTTGGTGAAATCTGTCAGGCCCTCCCTGCATCAGAAACAAATAAAAGATATCTTCTCTTGGTAGCAAGTCTGTATGGACAGTTACCTAAGTTCAATTAAATCCAAGTAAATTAGATATGTGGATCTATTGGCTTATATTTTGGGCTTTAACCTGAATTTAGGATATTTTCAGATATAGTCTTGACCATGGTATCAGATCAGAAAACCTTAAATTAACACATAATATCTGCTAACACCATTTTTCCTCAAGTGCCAAGTAAAGACATCGTCGCCTTTGTTTGTGTGCTTCATTTGGACAGTCGAATGAAGGAAAGCAACAGAACTTACAAGTAGGTCTGGCTCAAAGGGCAATAGGAGTTAGGGAGATTAACAGAGAAGCTTCCTCTTAACCACTACATTACAAGGTGATCCTGGCCAGGGCATGGTACAGCAGAAAAGACTTTTTCCAAATGAAACCCTCTTCAATATGATGTAGGTTTCTGACTGGTCATGATGACACAGTTTGTGTACGTTTCTGCCCGAACTTGGATAGAGAAATTATAGCCACTAGTAAAGCAGTTGCTTATGAAACCAAGTATTTTTGAGAGCTGGTAAGCACAATTACTGTACTGCAGCAAGGTCCTGGGCACTTGCCAGAAGCTGCTCTTCAACTGACTTCTATGTTAGTAGACTGCCAACTGGGTTAATGGGACCAGGAGCTGGAGGGCTTGAAAGCTTTTTGGCCAGTCTTTCTGCAGCAATCAGGAAAGTTGGAATTGATGCTGCCTTTTGCACTACGGTAAATTGTTGTGTTAGTACAAAACTTCCACTACTGTTAACATCTATTTTGAAATGTTACAATGCCTTCAGAATTAATTTGGGGAGTTTTTAGGATTTGTATAATCATTTGACAATTTGCAAAATGGTAGATAGATACTTGTAAATGGTAATAGGAGGAATAGGAAATGCTGTTTAAGGGTTGGATCAGATAAGCTTTTGAGGTTCCTTCCAGCCTGGGTTGTTCAATGTTTGTTTCTAAAAGGAAACAGAAGATTCTTGGCAAAAGCCTGCAAAGACTTGGGATTGATGATGCTTGAAATAGAATCATAAAATGGCATAAACCCCACAAATTTACTTGCTCTTCTCTGCTGGTACATATGGACCCTGAGGGAGAAAGCAGGTTTTGAAAAATAGATTCTTAAAGGACTGAAATGGAGAATTTTGTGATTCATATGGTACCAGAGTAGCATATGAGACCCAGACAGTTTAAATGCCACAGTGGCAGCATGTTTTTCCCATGGCCCAGAGACTCTGCCTATCTGTAAAGTTCAAAATTTCATACTGTTGCCCTGGGCATTTCTAGCTTGAACTGTCAAAGGGGCATGAAAGGACAACTTCATCTGCTGTGCCTGGCAGCAACCAAGCTGCCCATTGCAACACAGACAGTTTTGGAGGCCACAGGGCTACAGCTGTGCAGGCTTGTGCACGAGAGACCTGGGAAGTCACTCCTTGAAGCCCACTTAAAACAATTAAATGATGTAAAAAGCTTTTAAAGAGTTTTCCCAGTTTCAACATCTCAATAGTACATAATGAGTCAGCTGAACTTTTTTTTTTTTTTTTTGTAAATAATCAGTTAGTTGCCTCTTTTGTTTGTGTGGATCTGTCAAACTGCAAGGATAGGGGAGTTTGTTATTTTTATATTATTTTTAATATAGAAAATGTGAATGTAAAACCAGCAGAAAAAACCCTGTCATAATGTATCAATGTAGTACATGTAATTACTTATAGCTCATTAAATGAAAGTGATTAGGTTGTGCATTGACTGCAAGGTTGTTAGAATTGTATGTATTTAGTGTCTGTGAGACCAGGAAAAAACCTGAAGGGAAACCCTGTAATGATGTTCACATACTTAAAATGTTACCATGGAGAAAAATAATGGTTTTGTCTTCTACCAAGGAAAGGATCAGAAATAATGAACTGGATCTGTAGCAGGAAAGATTCAGCCTTGACACCACAAAAGCCTCTCCATTAGCAAGAACAATTAAGTGCTAAAGATTGCAGAAGAGGCTAGTGCATAGGGTCTTAATGAGCAGACTGTACATGTTGTAGACAAAGAGTCAGACACGAGTGATTCTCAGCTGGGGAAGGAGATGTAGCAAACATCATCTCATGTTCCCTTTTATCCTCTATTTCCTACTACTTTATGAATCTTTTTCCTTCAAACTTTCAGACTGTTGGAGTTTAACTTCTGGGGCCTGCTAAAATTTTTATTTCCCCACCTTATCTCCTGAACAAGCATATCTAGCTCCAACCGCAATCTCTAGGTCCTGGAACTTATTGCTTATTGGTATATCGTCTCATTCCAGAATGGCACTGCCGACACTTTGTCGCCTGAATAACAAGTAAGTGTCATCATTGCAGAACTCACCAAATGTTTGTGTAAGCAAAGGGGGGTTTATGCCAATAATTTTTTCTCTTTCCTATCATAGAGCTTCCATTAGAGTGCTAGTGTCAATGCAGGACCAGCTGGGGCTGGAACTTTAACATCTTTTATATTCTTTTTTCCTCCAAATGTACCTAGATAATGTTGCGTATAGTGTAACCTGGCATTATGTCTGTTCCAGAGCTTCTATCAGAGGAGCTGAACCATCAGTAGTAGTGTTTTTCATAAAGGCACGTGGTGATAGGACAAGTAAAACAGCCTTAGGTTGAAGGAGGATAGATTTAGATTAGATATTAGGAAGAGAGTCTTTACTGTGAGCGTGGTGAGACACTGGAAAATGTTGACCAGAGTAGCTGTGGATGCCCCATCCCTGGAAGTGTTCGAGGCCAGGTTGGATGGGGGACTGAGCAATCTGGTCTAGTGGAAGGATTCCCTGCCCACAGCAGAGGGGTTGGAGCTAGATGATCTTTAAGGTCCCTCCCAGCATAAAGCATTCTATTATTCTATGACAGGAAAAACAGTGAGAAGACTAAGTTCATTCCAATGACTATTATAATTAGGGTCATTTTACTTGATTTGTAGTATTATCTGGTCAGATATAATATTGCATTCTGTGTTCCCACCCCACCACAAAAATACAAACCAAATCCAACCACAAACTAACCCAAACAAAAAAACTCCTCCACAACAATTCCCCCTCCCTGCACAAAAAAAAAAATAAAAAAATAAAAGAGAAGAAAAAAATTAAACCCCAAACTAAACAAATAACCATACCCTCCCTGCCCAAAAGCCACCCTTGAATATATTTACAATAAAATAGGAAATGTCTCATCTCTATTCTATCCTCCTTCGCCCAGTCTTAACTGTTCATAGGATAGTTTAATGTGTGACCTCTGTGTTTTGTGAACTTGTCCACACCAGTGAAGTTACCTGGAAAAATTTAATCCAGAATTACAGAAACTATGCCAGCACTGTGGTTTTACAAAAAATAGATCTGTCTCTTTTAGCCAACTTGACTCTGGTTTTGAGACAGCAAGAAGCAGAATTCATCCTTGGTTTGGGAACTGTGGCATCTGCATTACAGTCAGCTTTCTTATCCCAAAGATTATTGTGAATGAATCAGATGCATTCATTTCTCTCCTCATCATTATTCACAAACCTGCCCTCTTTCAGAATATCTACATGTACAAGTTAGTATTTACGCATTGTTAAAGAAACTTATGAAGATAAAGGACTCAGAAGAGACCTTTTGATGCCTGCAGATGGCATAAATATATAAGAATATTCTAAGCTGGGAGAGATCCACAATGATTCTCAGGTCCAACTCTTTAATAAATGGCCCATAGAGGTATTGAACCCATGACTTTGGCATTATTAGCATCGAGTTTTAACCAGCGGACCTGGTCTAAACCTACTCCATTTTTAAAACTGGTGGGCTTTGCCACCATTCTTTATGTGGCTCATAAGAATTTCCACCCTCCTCCTCACCTTCTTATCTGGATCCTGGAAAACTGCTTATATGGCAAAGCTTGCTTCTGCTTTGGTTGTTTGAAAAATAACATCTTGGCATTTTTCTGCTTTCGTAGAATGAAAGAAACACCATAGATAAATTAGTGTAAACCATGACTACCAGATACCGTGAGTGTTAACTTCTAAACACTGTCATTAATAGCTTGCTTGAACACTTAAAATTTCTATTCCCAGTGTACTGCCAGCCCCTTTTTTTTCCATCACCAAGAGCTGCTTATCTACCTAGAGTATTATCATAAATAATAACTAAATATTCCTCTTCCACCTTGCCTTTTCTTCTCCTTACTTGCTTCTAACTCTGTTTCCTCAAAATTTACTTCCCATTCCCTCTCATCCTCCCTCTATTTTCAGCAAGACTATAAGTTTTGTAATGCTAAAAGACAGGCTTTTTAATTCAGGCATTCCTTACATGCCCTTACATTGCACATTAGGAGAGGGGGAACTAAGTGCTTAGAAGTAGGGGAAGACTGCTTTGAATGAAATGCAAGCCCATGAAAGACAATAAGAGTTTTGCTATTAATTTCAACATAGCCAAAATTAGTGCTGTTTGTCCAAAATATGGTCATTTCCCTCTTATTTTTGTAAGTGGTTTCTTATCTTAGGGATGAATAATTTTAGATTACCTATGTTGGTCTCCGAATGTTCTTTTTATCATGATATACTGAAGAGATATACTCTCTCTTCCTTTCAGATTTTTCCTTTCTGGCTTCATCTGGTAGTTTATCAGCACATATAGAACTATATTATTTCATTGCATTTCACTGGATAGTTCTGGTTCCACTGTAAAAGATGTCCGTAGTCTTTTTGACTGTTATTTTTTATTACTTTGAAGTCTTGGAACACAAGGGCAGAGCAGATATTTGTTCCACAACCTACGTGCAAGATATTTGTCCTTCATGTACAGCCTAGACCTTGCTGTTTGAATTCAGGCTCTGCATTACACAGCATCACTTTTTGATGAACTCAGCAAGTTGTTGTCTGCAAAAATATTTTCCTTGACATCTATACGCAAAAAAAAAAATAAATGAATTAACAGAAAGGCAGTAACTCCATAAAATGATAATGGAAAGGTTATCTGATGCGGAAGGACAGGACATGTTCTTTTTCTTCTTTCCTCTAATTTCTTGGTGGTTTGTATAATTCAGAAACCATCTCCATAAATACATCAGTTACAGGAAACTGTGGATAGAGGTGATGAGAACATGGGTCCCAGTGGTTCACATAGCAGAGACAAACATGTATATGCCCAGTGTTATGTTATAAGGTATTTTAGACCAGGTTAAATTCTTTTCCTCCTCTCCTGCATTTATTATTATCTGGTCTTTGATATGACTTGACCTACAGTCCATTGTCTGTGCCTGGCTTTGTTTATCCCTGGCTCACAGCCTCCTTTGTTTTATTTCAAGGTAACTTTGAAACAGAAATGCTGAGAAAAGCAGGGCTAAGAAGTGCTTTGCTCTCTCCCAACACCCCTGTGTAACAATAAGAGGCAATCACAGTACTCTCAGGATATTTGCCTAGGCTATAACTAAGAGAAGATTTTATAATATGGATTACCTTGTCCTATTGCAATATTTTTCCTATAGCAACTTTAAGCTACTGCATACAGTTAAGTTCATTTTTATTAAACAGGAAGATTGAGATATGAAGTCCAAGGCTGAAGAACAAATCAGCTGAAGTAGCAAGAGCGAAAGAGGAACAGTGAAAATAGACTACATATTTCCTAACACAGCTGCAACCATTCTTATGCACAGTTTCAGAACTGGTTTAATTCCTTTGGTGGTGTTGGTTTAAGCTGTTCCCTGTTATGGATGTGCATTTCTCTGACTCTTGTCATAATTTTATATGTTCGAAAGAAAGTAGTTCAGGCTCAGTATTAAAAACTAAGAAGTACACATTTCCATCTCAATATCAATTCCATATAGCCACAGCTATTAAAATATAGCATATTTTTAATAACTGTGATACTTTTATACACAATTAGCTGTTAATAAGCAAATAAAGAATGATGTTTGTAATCTGTCTTGGATCTTCAGCAATAAACCACTCCCCTTCATTCGCAGCTCTTGCACATTACAAAGTAAGGTTTTCAGGTGTTTTTTCTCACTGAGGAATGTGACCAGAATGCTCCACTTCAACAGCATCCAAATGATTGTAGAATAAAGAGGCTTTTATTTCAGAATAGCATTTCTAATGGAAATTATTCTAGAATAGATTTTCACACAGTATCTGTTTGTTTCACTTTTCTCATACAACTCTAGGCTGAATTAGTTAAATCAGTATTCAGACTTTATGTATGTCAAATCCCAGGCTTCTATACTGGAAATATAATGTATTCTGGAAAAAAAAAATGGACTGACTAGGCTATACTGCCCAGGAGATTTTAGTCTTTATATATTTCTATTTCACCTTTCAGTTATTTTAACAGATTGCCATTAGTAATTAGGGCATCATTTAGACAATTCTGAAAATATTTTTTTTATTTTAGAAGTAAATACAAATTCTTTTAACAGAAATATATAGCTACTGGGGTTTTTGTTTGTTTGTGGTTTGTGTTTATTTGTTTGTTTGTTTGTTTTTTGCTTGGTAATCAGTTCTGCATTTTCCTGGCTGATTCAGGAATCCTGCGGGATAACCTTCTTTATAAAACTTGATCTGTGACTTCTCTTTCTTGGTAACTACATTAGCTCCAGAGGTGTGCTTTGGAGAATAAACAACTCAGCTTTTCCAGACCTCCAAATCTGACTTATTCTGTGCTTTGGGTAAGTGGTCATGTAGGCATTTATTTTATTAGACCCTGTTTATCTATTATTAACTGTTAGCTATAGATGAGCACAGGACTGTGGTTTTTGTCTGTTGCTTTGTTGTTGTTTTTTAATATAAACAGCCTTTTGAACATCATGCTTTGCCTTCCATGGGCTGGGGGTACAGAAGAAAATTAAATGAAACAAAAAATCAAAACAAAGAAACCACACCAATGAACAAAAAACAATGAAACACATGATGTTTTCTGTATGGCACTAACTGCAGACAAGTTCATTAATTAAATCATCCAACACGAAATTCAGTGGATAGTAAAATTCAGGCTACTGGTAGTTTCTCACATTATTTAACTTTTTTTATTTAAAATACTTAAGCATTTTCAGACTCCCTTTCCTTCAGACTAGTGATATTTTGAATAACACATTCCAAATGACATGAAGTTAACTTCAGAAAACAAGCCTGGATGAGCCTGGAAAATAAACCTATGAGCCAGACATCCCTCCTAAATCTAACTCCAAGGAAAAAACAGACTTCTGCAAGGCCTTCATCTACCAGAGCACAAACAAGCATTTAGCAGGGACCAGAATGTCAAGCATATTACTGGAGTAAAGTTTTATGTCAAATTAAATATTACTGTCCCTCAGGTACCTCCACAGTTCTTGCCACTGAGAGTTAAATACAAATGGCAATGACAACCTATCCTGGAGGCTTACTCAGGAGCAGTTGGGTGTGTGAGATTTCCATACCACTTGCCAACCAAAACATGAAGGAAAAAATGTCCACTTGTATGGTTAAGATAGTGGAGAATCTAAACCAGCCTGGAAAAAAAGCAAACAGAAAATAACATTAATCTGAATGAACTGGGCATTGATGCAGGCAAGTTGTGCTTACCAAATGGATGAATGGCTGAAGACAGAGGGAAGTTTGGATTCAGTGGGTAGATAATTTAGGTTGAAAGCTATCCCCTATTCCTAAGAATTTTTCCCCAAACAAATACAAGCTATCAAGGTTTGGAGGTATTTGACACATGCAAGAGTACTGTTTTTTGAGGAAACATCATGTTTTATGCAGACCTGTGAGAAACAAGAATCCCCAAGACTTAAAGGAAAAAAAATATTATTAGCTTTCCATACCAGTTTTGCAGACACAAAAGGTTTAGACCCTTTAGAAGAGTTGCGGATAAGGATACAATTCTTCAGATGAATATTGAACCTTGTATCTCCTCTATAAGGGAGATTCAACAGCTGTCTTTTTCCTCATTTTCTTTGGAAGCTAATATTTGCTCTAGCACGGAAGAAGCCAAAAATTCTGGAAGAGTTATTGCTGGCTCTCAGAAACCCATGGAGATAGACACCAGCTGCTGGGCCTCAACGGCTATGGCTGGTGCCTAAGGAACACATTCTTCCTTTGAATCTCTCTGTCCCTCCGGGAGATTCCCTCAGTATTTCTGCTCCCCATTTGAGCCCCTGGGTGGCCTCTCAGGGAAGGCAGCACACACACACACACACACACACACACACACACACAAAGACTATTCCAGGGATAGGTCAGCATCACCTTGGCCAGACTCATAGTCTGTGCAGGGAGAGGCTTAAGCATACCCTTCAGCACGTACAGAATCTTGCAGGCCTGAGCATGTTGATCAGGTTAGCATGCCAATAGGGCTGCTTGGCAAACTCTGCAGCCTGTCTGCAAGAAGGGAGCTCACCATGCTAAAAGCCACTCTTAATTTCTTTGCCAATGTTGCCCTTTTTTCCCAGTTACCAGACCAAATCCTCGGTGCCAACTGGGACTGAAGTTCAGATGCCTGTGGAGATATGTCTTCAATGTCTGACTGGGTAAAAGTTCAGTGGGACTTGGAGGAGATTCCCCCCTTATGCAATGGATCCCTTCAGGCTGGAGGTTGTCTACCCTTCTTTCAAAGGGTCACTGCAAGGTGACACTGCTGTAAAGTACCTCTACCTACCTCCAACCTGCAGAGAAGACAGTTCTTTGTATCTTCCTCAGATACTCCCTGCAGCTGGTAATATACAGGCAATTTAGGGAACCAGGTTCAGTTATGCATCTTTTGTAACAGAGTGCAGAAGTAAGGGTTAACAAACCGGCGCTAAAATGTTTGCAGTTTTTCAGCAGTTCCACATTTGAATTATTAAGTGCAGAGATTTACAAAACAGCAGTTAGCTAGTCAGTTCTATTTGCACTCTTATTCTTTCTGAGTCTTTAGATCCTTTCTTTTACTCTCTCTGTATTTTTCTTCTTAATGGTTTCTTCATGTTGTTGTTATTGTTACATTGGCTCAAAGGTAATTTTTCCTGGCAACATAACCTTTTATTTGGGGGCTTATACTATTGTTGTCTTTTGAAAAGATTTTCCATTCTGCCTGGTAATTTTAATCTCTTTCATTTTTTTTTCCCTTTCATCAAGCAAAGACCATTCTGTTGTGGCTAACTTTCCTGACTATTGTACTGAAAAAAACCAATAATATATATGTTTTATATATATACATATATATATATAAACACACATGTATATCTTATATATACGATACACAGAATATACACATGCAAAATACCTACATGTACTCTATGATTCTGTGTTTCCATGTAAAATATATGTATATGAAAATCACAGACAACTAGGCTAGGGAAGTATCAAGGGAAAGGTGACCTGCAGCTGATTTTGTGCAAACCATAAAAATTACTGCCTCCAGTCCATTATTCCACAATTGTGTCAACAGCATGGTTGTAAATGCCCTGTTCCTAGTTGGAGCCAGGGACTAGCAGAGAACAGCTGTGTACATCTCCTAAACTAGAACTGCTCTTTTTCCCTGAAAAGGTCACTCCTTGTTGAAACAGTTCAAGGGAACAGTCAGATGCAGCAGTAACCTCCAGCTGGGAGTATGTGGCATGGGAAGCGCTGAAGGGGGAGTGAGGTGAGTGGAGTGAGCTGACAGCCGTGAGTAGGATAAATTGACTCATGTAGCTAATACAGATGCAGTCAGATGTGGAAGGATGACCATCACCAAAATATCCTATCTGCAGTACTGGGCAGAGAAGAGACATGGGATGACTAGATGCTAATGCAGAAGTGAAACACAAAGCTGACTCTTCATCCATGGTTTCATGGGAAATGGGTCAGAGCTAATGCTTTCAAGTCCCAGAAAAGATTACAATTTAAGTACTTTAATAAGAGCTTAGATTTTCCCTGGAGTCTGAGCCACCCAGCTCCCATTGAAAACCCTAGCCAAGGCTAAATGGATTTTTTTTTTTTGCCAGACTGAGCACTCAGACATTACAACGACAATTGGAATAAATCCTAATAACACTGCGGGGTGAGGGGGGGGGGGGAGGAGGGTAATGTGGTTTTTCAGAAATCACAATTTAGTACCTCTTTGAAAAAAAAAAATAATATCTACACTACTCACCCAAAACAACGTAATTGCAATAAATGATTCATGCTCTTCCACCTCATACTCAGTCATGGGTGGCTTTTCTGCACTCAAATGGCAGAAAAGCATTTATGAGGACAGCTTTCAAATTCCAGTAGATCTTTCCCATCTCACTTTCTGAGTCACTTCAGAAATACTTGAATGTCATTGTAAGCAGAGTTACAAGAATTATATTCCTCATTTACACACTGACTTAGCTTGAAGCATGAAAAACCAAAGTCTTTATGACTCTTCATGTGTTAGATTACTCATAATAATCTAAGAATCAGGGCCTAAGAGTAAGGAAAGGCATAGCTCGGGTCTCTTCACTTTCAGTGTGTCTGTAACTGTTGTTTTTTTTCACACACAGATTTCAAAAAAATAAGTAAAACACATTCACAACTGCTGATTGGAAGCAATTCTGGTGACCTAAATGAATCTATATGATGCACAGAATGAAATTATTATGAGTGCAATGGGTTTTATGGTATATTTGAAGGCAGAAGCTGTGACTCCACACCTGAATAGTTTTTCAAAGCTCCCCCAATGCACTGGAGAAGAGCACATCAGGTTTAGGTTGCTTGGGATTTATTCCTGTCTAGATTACTGACTCTTCATTTTGTACTATTGCATCTCAGTGTACATTGGTTTCCCACATGGTAAAAAAGAGTAAAGATATGTGTCTCCCTTCGTAAAGCCACTCAGGATGCACTGCTGAAAAGTACCCTTTAAGAATGAAGCCTTATTACTGAGTTCCATTCATGTGATGGTAATTGCAGGACTGGGATTACAGATTCTTTATTGGGTATTTAAATAACCATAAAAGCCTGAACTGGTCCTGACTGCTCCTGCCCTTATCTGCAAATAGATTCTGACTGTATTTGCAAGGATTAGTGTTGCCTGTGTGGGATTGGACCCATTTTCAGCAAGGCCCTACACTACCCACGAAATAACTGATTATTAGACATCCACATGCTGACTTGCTGTCTTGTGATATATTATTAGAGGCTGGTGTTTAAGGAATGGGTACAGTGTACGAAACAACATTTAACCAGGATTTCTGATATTGCCCTGTATGTCCACCACAGAGCCAACACCAATAATTTCATCACAGGTCATACCTTTTTATGTGTTTCTTATTACATTAGGGCATGCAGCTCTGTGATTACAGTAAAATTGTTGCTATCAGCCTTAAAAACAGTGAGTTCATTTGCAAATAAAAGCTTACTAATGTGAATTTGAAAGATCAGAAGCTGGGAACAATGAACATATCCCACTGCTTAGATTGTTCCATCTGGACTTGGAAAATCTGGGAACTATTCCAAAGTGTCCCAGTAGCTTTCTGTGTGTTTCCCAGCCCATCACTCAGGTTTCAGAGATATATAAGCGCCTAACAGCCAATGGAATCCCCCAAAGAATGAGATGCCTAATCCAGTTTCAAAATCTGGGCTTTGTTTCTGGGGTGCAATTCCTTTTCTGCAAAGTGAGGATTGCAGGCCATTCATGTTTCACATAGTTTGGGAAAGGTTTAGGTATGAAGCCTAGCAGAACAGGAATCCTCTGGTAATAGAAATTATATGTAATTTGTGGATATTATATGGAAATTATATCCAAAAGTTATTAACTTAATTGGCAAAAATGTGTTCACCAGTATATGCCTGTAAATGTAAAGGTCATTGTGAGCATATGCTGGTAAATGTGAAGGTCACTGTCTCCAGGGTAAGGAGCAGTCATGTGAGGAAACAGAGATTCCATGTTTCCCCAAGGATGGTATTTTTCTGCAAGTGCTTCTTCATGTGAGGAAGTGGGAAATGCCCCAGATCTTGTGTTGTTGGAGGACAAGTCAGGGTCAATTGGATCCAAATCTTGGCCAAATACTGTTCACAAGCATTTTTTCCTCTGATATTTTCATGTGTTTTTCTTTACCACTTGTATAATAAATCTGAACCCTCTTTCTGCTGTTCTCATTTTATGGGCAGTGAAAGATGTGGCTGCCCTCCATTTTCAACTCCACAAAACTGTAACCATAACCAAGGACAAGTATGTCTTCCGCTATAGTATGGTGTATTGTGTATCATATCATTATCTTTTGGGTTTTTCTAGCAAGCAAAATAATAATAATAATACTTAGCAGTGACATAGCAATTACCTCTCTGAGTCCTTTGTAACCATTGGCTAGTTCAGTGGTTCCCAAACTATAGCCCATGCCTTGGGAGTGGTCTGCAGAGAGCTGTTGCCTCATACTATTGAATACCCATGTTTACCACTGGTGCACTGCTGATGGCAGCACTTGGACCTGCAACACTTCTTTCTTACACCACAGTAAAGGCATATTGGTTCTTACAAGAACAAGTGTTCCAGTGGCTTCAGGCACATTGTGTGACCAGGAAAGTGAAGAGAAATGATCTCTAAGATGGCATGCAGGAGGGTTTTTACAGCTGATGCTGTCTTCAGAAGAAATTGGAATAAGAAGAAATATATTCAATCTAGGAAAGCATTTCATGCAAATGCAAAATTTTTGCATTAAAAGATTATTAGTAATCCATTTTTAAAGGGCTTACACCTGTAAAAATAACTATTTTAGATACGCATACATCCATCTGAAACAAAGACTCCAAACTAGGCCTTCTTAGCAGCAGAGTCTATTCAAACAACCAGAACACAGTTGCTCATAGTCACCTTGACCTAAACAAGACATCTCATTGCTGTATATAGTGGAATAGCTTCAAGAGCCTGGAATGAAGGCTCTCTACTGGCACATGACAAACCTGGGTTAAAAAATATCACTCTTCTTGATTTACAGAACACGGAAAGATCAACCCAAATCTTCTTAACTGTGGCTATATCAGGAAGGCATAGACAAGGATGGGCCAAGCTATGAACCTTGATCATCTGTCCTGAGAAATTGTTAGAACAGCTCCTGGGATATAACAAGGCACAATCAGGAGCAAGCACAGGTCAGCAACCACTAGCAAGAATCAGGTTAGATGTGGTCAGCCTGTTTAGGGAAGTAGGAGTGGGTAGTCTAACATAATTGTTCTCAGGGTGTTGCCTAAAAGGTTGTGGAGGAAAAAAGACTCCAGGCCAAATTAGGCAGGAGGTAAGATAAGGATACACGAGGCTTTAATGAGTCCCCAGGCTTCCAGGAATACCACCACCGTGTGCCCCGAACACAGGTGTTTACCATTTTTATAATGATTTTCACCCAATCCCAGTCCGGCCACCACCCAGGTTCTGCCCCCCGACACGCCTTCCGGGAATTGAGTCTGGGGGAGTTTTGGGACCCCCTCT